>JAPMUY010002580.1:0-216172 GCA_026901105.3 Galaxias olidus | reverse complement strand
TGCTTCAGGTCAATAGACAGAACAGTGAAATAATGAACTCTTTCTAGGGTTCTAGGAGATTATGTGTCAAAAAGCCAAGTTACTGACAAGACCATTCATTATTGAAGCAATAATGCATTTATCAGTCCATGGGACTAAACTACTGTGTATGATTCTCCAACAATTAAATTTCTTGCTGACGAAAATTATCTTTCTTACTCCACAGACTTACATTTAGTTTTCATTTGCAGGAAGAACCAGTTAACAAGTTCCCCTTCCAACTGTAAATGTAGGTCTCTCTAGGCACATACAGAGTGGATGGGGTCATTTGTCTTAATATTAAAAGGAATGTTAAACCCAAATGTTCAAAAACCACTGCTTTAGAAGATCATGGTAGTTTTAATAGTTTAGTTTACGTAAAAAACAGGGTTAGGGTTATGGTATGTGTAAATGGGCAAAATTATCTGCAATTTATTCGTACCATTCTTGCATTAGATGGTTTATAGTGATTGACATTAGAATCTTAAGTAAACAAGTAGTACTTTAAATAGTCTGTCCCTCATTTTGTTTCGACTATCAAGAAAAGATCGCAAATGCATGATCAGAGGATGAATTATTTCTCACTTGTATCACCTACCGAGGGAGAATTTCCCAGATGGAGGTTTCGCCGAATGAATTACACACACAGATGTTCCAACATCTGGCTGATCTTTTTGATATTTGCCAAGGCAAGAATCCCAAGCAAGTGAAGCCCTGTACATGCTTAGCCCACCGCCCCATTGGTTTTATACACATAATTTGGCACTATTCAACACATAATTGAAAAGGTCCTATTATGTGCAAATCAAAAATGATACAGGCTTTAATGCCTATGCATTACAATTGATGTGGGTCTTGTTACCTACAGTATACGTTTTTAATACAAATGGTTCTCCGCTGTATGAAATTGGGCTGTGCATTCTGCAAATAAATAGCTAGCCAAAATTATTTTATTCTCCAGGTAATGTTGCATTCTCATATGGAATATGTCTCTGGTTCCATGCAATGACTCTGATAGCACGTTTTCTTTGATTAGCTTTGACTTTACAATCCATAAACCGGCTCAGTTCATAAAGCAGGAGTGAACAACTTTACAGTCAGGTGTTCCATATAAGGATATGTCTGTGAAGGCCGTGGGAGTAAAGAGGAACATCAGAAATCATTTAGATGGAAAATGTCACTTTCAAGGAATGGGAAAGACATACTTGACTGTGCTGTGCAAAATCCAAGTATTCCGACATGCTTGTAAGAATGGATGAGGGTAAAACAAAATAGATACGAATGGCACAGTGGAAGGGATGGAATGGCGTCTGAGTTGAAAGAAATGTGCCATGATTTGACTTCTGGCTTAGGAGATGTAAGCATGGACGTTTCATGAGTGGCTAGTAGGATCATGTCAATACTGAATGTCAATGGCTAGTCAACAAGGCAACAACTTTGTGTAGAGGCTGGCACTCTCCTGCATCGTTCTGTCTGCATCTCCCATTTTTCACATTGGACAAACATTTTTGGCAGTCTACACTACTGCAAGGATCATGTCACAATATTTCTAGAATAGATGAAGATGTCCATAAGTGTATGGAACTTTGAGTTATTTAACAAAATATGTTCACCACGTTGTTGCTTTAGGCTAAACCTCCAGAGAACTGTAACATTAAAACTTAAAAAAAAGTGTTAACTGCTGGTTAATATTTTATGATTATAAAGTGCTGAATAGTGATGGTTTATTCTTCCTTCTGTCTGAGAATTGTATATGTACGAGTATCAGCCAAGCCTTTCCATTGTGCAGTACTTTATTTACCATTTCAAACCTAGAAAGCAGAGTACAGTTAAATACATTTCAAAGAATAAACAACATGTAAAGAACGAATTAGTCCCTGTCAGACCAATACCTGTTTTATAGATAGATCTACAGTTTAAATACTTAAAGCAAAACCAATCTGAGCTTATCGGGCCATTAAAGACAATCATCTGGATCTCATTACGAAGATTCAGACAAGAATGTTTGATGGTATCAGTCAACAGGATTAGATATCTAGATTACAAGAGAATTTAATTTGGAGATTTAGGACCAGGGAAGAAAGCTTTTGGCTTGTTAACCTCTGAAAAGGAAAATGACGGAAATGTGTTTTCTGTGCATGCTGTAATTTATGACGAATGGTTCATAAGGTGAACATTTTTTAATTTTTATATTGAAAGAAGTTAATTTCTTGTGGCCCCTTTCTGTTCTGTATGTATGTTCTGTTTGTTTTTTTCCAGCTCCGTTTTCTTAGTTTGTTATTTAGAGATCGCTTTGATATTGCTTTTAAATGTCCTTTCCAATGAAGGGGAACTGTTTGTTTGAATCTATGAATGATTGTGTGTGGCTTGCCATCTGTCCACAGCATATACAGCTCACAGAAAGGATCATGATTGACTAGTAGGACACATGCTTCAACATGTTTGGTTGTAATGAGTCACAGCTCATTGGACTTATAAAGTGGCCTCACATTCCAGGAAAAACATGAGGAACTCCACATTTTTAAAACAAATGTAATATTGTCTCATTTTACGTTTACATCTATCAGTATATTCAGAAAGAACATGCATATGTTTCGGGTTTTCACTTTTTTATAGATACAAATTAAACTGTTTGCCGTAAATGAATAAATTACTGCCATTGATAGATGGGTGTTTCAGTGAAGTTCTGGAATTTACACTAACCAGCTTTAAGCTCATTATCAGTCATTAGATGCCTAATAATTATTTGTTTTTGTTTGTAATGTCAGGCAAATAAAATAAGACAATCTCAGGCTAAAACTTTGTAATCACTGTACTTGAAGTTAACATAATCACCGGATAAGTACCAAATGGTATCAACACATGGTTGAATGAATCCCATTAAGTCATGAAAAAATGTATTTGCCAAGAGCTTCTCAACACTTTTTCTTAATTTATTTAGCTTACAAACAGTTCAGAGCAAAGGCATTCGACTGTGAGTTGGATTGTGTGCGTGTGTGTGTGTGCATCTGTGAGTGTGTGTGCGTATCGGTGAGGTTGTTTCACTGTTGTGTGCTGTAGAAATATGATGATTGAATGGAAAGGGGAAATAATATTATCAGGGATGTCCCAAAGACCAGGCATCCTCACGCTGTGGGATGAGTAGGAGCACACAATTGAATAGAAGTCTATTATCGAAAGCAGAGGATTTCTGATGATGTTTGTGAAAGCTATAATAACCCGTAGATTGAAAGAGATGAGGGCTCAATGCCAGGCCTTCTACCAGCTTTGGCTGTTTATGTAAAGCATACTTCTTAGGATTGAAAGGCATTTGAGAGAAAGAGAGACAGATAGAGATAGAGAGGGGGGCAGAGAGGTAGAGAGAGGGAGTGGAGAAATGCATACAGACATTCATACAGACACAGACAGATGAAGGCAGACACTGTGAGACATGGAGGGATGAATATCTTTCAGAGGATCAGGGAAAGGGAAAGCACAAGTCGTCTTGACATCTTTAGTCAACGGGAGTGCCGTTGAGAAAGAAATTCGAAATCAAACGTTCAACATGACAACTAAACAACCTGACTTGTAAAAAAAATACATAAATATAGGGTCACAGTAACAAAAGATACAACCAGGGAACTTTAGAGGTTGTTCAGCCATCTTCAAATTGACTGTGGCCATAAAAGTCTCGTGGCATTAGACACAGTAGTCAGATAATCCTAGCTGCCTCTGTTCGGGCTGGGAGTGCATAAAGCAGTCTTCAGGGGGATCAGTGGGGATTCATGCGTAGCAGATAAAAGCCAGAAAGGGCTATGAGGCTGAATATCTTGCTTTTGAACTTTGAAATGGATTGATCACTCTCTTTATTTGTTGATATCATATATATATACACGGTATATCTGTGTTGCACTTAACCGTGCAACTACTGTGTGCGTGTCCACTTAGGATGCTTCACAAATGCATTTCCGTGCACATGAAGATTGTTCATAGCGGGGTTTCAGTCAGAAGGGGGTTGAGTTTATTTGGTGCCACAATTAGATTTCAACATGACCAGTTTACATCTATTTTGCGCTGCACTTATGTTTAGAGGGATGTGACTTCATTTACAATGGATTTTACAACTGGATACAGAGGAGTCACTTAATGTAATGTGATGTGTAGAGCATTTGTGTTTTAACAAACACAATTATTTTAACTCCCTTACATGCAAGCAACTGACACGCACAGGAAGATGCAACAGAAGGAAGGGCTTTGTATTCAAATTCTTATGAAGACTCATACATATGACTTCAGCCCTTTGGCGCAGGGGACATTAGTCATTTTGGCTTTGATAGGGATGAATAAAGACAGTTCTGGATGAATGGGTGAATGGCCAGAGAAACTGGTTGGTTGGGTAAATATAGCCGACAGTTTGACATCTCTCTTGCTTGGGTTGGGAGGGGTGAGTGGTGCAGCACCTTTAAGAGCAAGGCACATAGTATTCTCCATAACTTTTCATACGTTTTCATCTTGAGCTTTTGCTTTGTTGCTTTTGAACAAAAAATGGCAAAGCCCAGTCATGGCATGACCACCATATTTAGTGTAGCCTAATGCAACTGGAAACCAGACGTAGCCTGTTTGAAAATCTTCCCGTTTCTAGATGATGACTGGCGTGCAACTGTCAGATTGAAAGTTCCTTGTAAATTTGAAGTAGCGTCAGTCACTAGGCAGAATCTTCCTCACAAAAGTTATGACAATACTCCAGTTTGAAACAATGTTCCATGTAGAGCACTTTGTGTTTGCATTCGAAGTTGCAAAACACACACACACACACGCGTGCACGCGCGCACGCACACACACACACACACACACTAAGAAAAAGATACAAACACGCTTTTTCTCAGGAGCATAATGTCTGCCAAACTCACTTAGGCACTGGTGTATGGCAGAGCACCATATTAGGCTCAAGCTATCCATTAAATCTAGAGTCTTAACAGGATATTTTCTTTTTATGGCCATGGGTCATTGTCTTTGCGAACATCATCTGCCAGAACATTTTATGACCCTGTCTGTCTGCGTCTTATGCTTTAGGGAGGAGACAGGGAAGAGACGCTCATACATTAAACCCGTGGACTTGTAATATTGTTTCAGGCCTCTAAGCTGCTTGCTCACCCTGGTGCTCCATTGAACCAATGGCTGTCGTTGACAGGTGGAAGAGGTTTGCTCATTCGGTGGCTGTCCAGCGAAAGCTCCGCAGCTGTGGCCTGAGGCCAACCGGCTTGGTGACTGAGGCATTAACTCCTGATCAGGTCTGTCACCTCATCTGATGGAGCACAGTTCCAGTCCAACGCAGACCTAAGGGCAATGTGCTCCCCTAGGGCAGCCAGATTCACATAGACTATATGTGGTAGGAAAATCCCACTGGTTCAGTGGATTCTGTCCCAGATCAAGAGGAAGTAACAGGAGAAGAACAACTGCAGCAGCCCCTAATAGATCCTTCAGATCATGGTGCTTGGCCCTGTTGGCCCAACCTCCATGTAATCATTGCTAGCATGATTGTGTGAAAAAAAACAACAACATTGCAAGTGACATGAAGTGAAGCAGAGCACTTCACTCTTCTGCAAATATTCTACAGTACGGGCAGAACACTTTGGGGGATGCAATGCATGAAACATTTGTAAAAAAAATAAGAAGTCTCTTGATCTATATAAAGCCTGGTTTATACTTCTCCATGAGCGCGTTAGCGAATCCATCCATCCATCCATACATTAGCCATACCGCTTATCCTATGCAGGGTGACGGGGGGGCTGGAGCCTATCCCAGCCGACCCAGGGCGACAGGCGGGGTACACCCTGGACAGGTCCCCAGTCTATCACAGGGTCGACACATAGGGACAGACAACAACTCACACTCACGCCTATGGACAATTTAGAGTCACCAATTAACCTGTATGTTTTTGGACTGTGGGAGGAAACCGGAGTACCCGGAGGAAACCCACGCAAAAGTGCATAGAAAACCACTAATATGATTCGAATTGAAAATCAGCCTATCTGCTCCAGTTCGTTGTGTTATCTACGTTTAATTTGTTTCGATACAGCCAAATATGACCGAATATCTACTTGCATCCTACCCTTCTCAACCAATCAGCGATTGTTTGATGCACTGAGAAGACGCTTCGCACAACGGGCTGTTAGGATTTGGGAGGACACCCCGTCAACACGTCGGCGGGCCTCGGTGAACAACGCTTTCCCAGAAACCCCTGCTCTTCGAAGCTATGCAGAGCTGTTTACGTGCTTCTTCGCAGAAGTATAAACCAGGCTTTAGTCTCCATTAAATGAAAACCTTTGTTATAGATAGGGAGGATTACACTCCAACCAACTGCAAAGGCCTCATCATATTTCTACAAAATGTGAAAAGAAGCGCAGAACACTTCAATGTTTGTATTAAAAGAACATTTTGAATAACAAAATGTTCCGTGCAACAAGGCCTCACAGACCTACTCTTAGGCTGTCCATTCAAACACCCTGAAGGGAAAGCTCACCCATGCCCTGCTGTCGGTAATAACTTGTATTTACTTCACAGATTATGCTCCATGTCTAGATGTGGATGAAGCGGAGTTGACTCTTATTTCAACTGTCAGGTCTAGATAACGGGGTCTGGAAGGAAAGGTCACAGGTCAGTCAGTTTAATAACATTACTCTCACATCAATGCATTGCAGGAACCACGCTCAACCACCGTGGATGATTATAAGGCTTCTATCGCCCACTTCTCCGTGAACTTCTCTATCTCCATAACAACCCTTTTCCCTATACTCTTCCAGCTGCAGAGGGTAGTTGCAACAGAAATACCTGTCTTTCTGACCAGCTATCTATTCCATCACTGCTGGTGGGGGAACTACCCATGAAGAGATGACACAAATAGACCTTTCTCGGATATCTACTGAACCAATATTTCCCCTGGATGCTTTGCTTGTTAGTGATTAGTGCAGCCCTAGTATGCCATAGCACACTGTGTACATAGCAGCGTGCTAGGGGTGTCTAAATAGGAAGATCCGGATTTTTTCCCCCCTATCTGCGTGCTAGTTAATTATTTCCCCAGTCTTGGTAGGGATTATGTGTGCATAACTCTAATGAGAGTTGTTTATGTCTGTTGGGATGTTCATTACTGAAGGCCTGGTCAGGGTTTGATCCCTTTTTAATTTGCCAACTCGTGGTCAGATCACTACGGTGACACGTGCTGTCAGAGAGGCTTTGCTGAGGTACGATGAACCTCGTGCCTCTCCATTAACCCACACATCTTGATCTGTAGTGTTAACGATAAACACAATTAATAGAACTGCTTCACGTAACGTCTCTGCTTTGCTGCTCTGCTGAAGCTCAAAAGGGGAAAAGTTGTTTGGTGTCAATGTGATCGATGGGTTCGTAACCATTTAGTTGCGACTTTGTGATGTAGCTGGTTTTGGCTACAGAATGGAACAATATCGTAATGGAGTTCATCCATCTCTGCACAAATAGGCAATTCGGTATGTGTTTGATCACAATAATCATACAAGCTGATACTTGCAATTAGTCCTTAACGAAAGCATTATTGTTAATTTCCTGTTCAAATGTTTAATTAACCAAAAGAGAATTTACATTCATCCGCAGTGTTGGAGTTGGAGTGACATTAAAAAGCTCCTTGTTACACCTTTTCAGAGCAGCATAACAAACAGTTGGCCAAGAGGAGAAAGAAATGACAAAAAGTACGCAATGAAACGACACTAGTACTCTACATTGCAGAGATGTTTGTGAGACTGTCATCCTGACTTGTGAAATGGAAGTAATGTTTCAAATTAAAGAAGTCTTCGTTGTGTCTTAGTGGAAAACGAAGTCAAAAGCAGTGAAGGTGGTTGCTTTACAATGAGCACAGAGGAAAATGTCTTGCTCCTCCAATGTAACAACCATATCCCTTCGACACTTATCCCAGCAGACGGTGGGAAGGCTGTATTGGACCTTGAGAAGCACTTAGGAAGGTTATGAGCCAGAAAATGTCTCCTCTGCTATGCTTTCAACAGCACAATGCACACCCTCACTCAGTCACTCTCTTTTCAATTCTACTCTGAAATGACAGGGAACAGAGTTATTCTATTCCCTGTTGTCCCGCATCTCCCAGGAGACAGCCGTGTACTGAAGCCATCTTCAGTGCAGGAGGTAAAGCTGCTACAGTGACTCTCCATTAAGACTCATGCGGTGGAGGGACTGTCATTCTCAAGCTCAGATTGAGTTCAAGCCCCTTGGACGATAAGCTGTGAGTCAGACCGTCTCTATATTTTTCTGCCCTGAAATGAGGGGTCTGTGATTGACAGGGCTGTTGATAGCAAAGGATCTAACTACTGTGGTTCTCTGCTAACAGTAAAGGAAAAAGGAAAGGCTCTGCACCGTGTATGTTCTGTCAAGAAACACCACTTCCATGGCCTTCAAAACTCTGACACCCTTCAGCACACTAGACTGCATGGGAAAGGAAGCAAGTGACACAACGGTATTTGCTGAGGATTTGGTCCCATGGGGGCCATCAAAGTTGGCCATTGTAATTTTTGATGGCGATATTTATCAACAGTTTTAACAAAGTGTGCAAAGTTTCTGTCTTGACTATTATTGACAGTGACGTCTGTGAGAAATAATATACAGATTTTTTATGGGAGGAAATGTGTGTGTCGGTTACCATAAACTCTGTTCTTCTCTCCCAGGAGACAAAAGTCACGTCTTAAAAATACATACACAAAACATTCACACACAGCTTTAAGAGAATAAAAGAGATTTAATGTGTTAGATGGCTTATTTATTTCTAATGGGATTGCTCTCCCCTTTGAGCACTGACAAACTGACACACTCTTGGCAGCTGCATCATCTGCAGTGATCCTCCTGTTTGACTACTGTATAATAATTGTGATTCAGAGATGGGTCTAGTCTCAGGCTTTATCAAAGACAAAGAAAAATCCTTTATTCCAAAGACCAGCAAATCTGAATTTAATCATGAAGCAGAGCTGTAACTGAAAGCTTTTCTATGTGTCAGAAAAATAGCTCATGGTTTTCATACGGCATGTGATGAGTCTCTCGATTAAAGTGCGATTCCATCTGGATGTTTTACAGCACTTGGTACCCATTACTTTACCCAAAGCAAAATGTATTCAATAAAGATTGAAAAGGAATGAAAACTACTTTCACCTATTTTCTATTGTTTCAAATGTACATCCAAATGAGAAAAATCCACAATGCACACTGCCCACAAACACAGATATATTTATCTACAGGGATATTTTAATGTACTCAGTGTTTTTTATATTCAGTCTGTGAAACAGGTAATACGTATCCACAGTCCCTCCCCATCGTAAACCTTGTCTAGACATAGTTTTTACATGAAAGATGTTTTCTAATTTATTGACCTTGTGCTGTTGGCCGTTATCCATTAACAATGTTCTCTTCATTACAACTGTATTGCTGATATATTGAAATAATCTTTTGCACTCTTAAGGGGCACCTGGGCAGACAAAACACCCAACAAAATGAAAATACAAAAATGCCCTGGTCACTGGAACTTGTGTAATAATAATGTGTACACAATGATAAATTGTTTCATTTCGTGATTTAAATGTAATTTAAAATATAACTTTTTTTTAATTACTTTGTGTCTTTGTTGACAATTTACAAGGAAATATAGAGTAGGTCGTAACTAAGTCCATAGAACGTTTGCGTCAGCCCCACTCGTTAGGCACCTTCCCAGAGATAAATCCCATTCATTTCCTGTGTTGACAGTCCGGAGCTACTTCCTTGACTGTAAAATTAACAGTCCACAAAGCTATTTTCCTGTCCAATATGGCACCATCAATCATGAGGTGTGCCTTCATCACTTCCAAGAATTATGTGTCGCTATTCCCTGCAAGGGCAAAGCAATACATTCTGTCAGATGGCAAAAGGTTACATTTTGAGGCAAATGAATAGGAAATTACATTTTTAATTAAAGATTTTAAGCTTTTTATGCTCTATTCCTGCAGGTATCAAAGTCAATCTCTTCGCCGTCACTTCTAAGTACTTTAATGACTGTGACAGAAAGTGACCCTTGAGTTAATAAGGGTCAAAGAGGACGGTTAAGGTGCTGACCTTCAGTGGGCAGGTAGGGCACATCCGGAAATGTCTTTTGATGAGCACTGGGATAAATCTGCAGGTAATTGATGTGGTTAGATGAGAGATGTTTAAAATGACCAGACACTAAATGTGGTAGCCTACACTCTGGTGAAAATAACTTGGAAAAGGTTGTTGGTCTGGGACATCATCTTGTGAAAAATGATATGAATTGTTGTGAGTGTGATTCCTGAAAGCAGTATCATCTATCATAGCATTTGATGTAAATGAGGGGAGGAGGAGGAGGAGGGGGGGCATAAAAATATAATGGATTTTTTTATTGCTTTCATGTGCCCTATAGATAGGAGACACATTCCAATAACCACATCTTTTCTTGTTTTGTTGTTATACCCGAAGGCATTATTTTGGATGTGTAACAAAAAAAAAAGATGTCTAAAGAAAGTTGAAATCAGTATTTGTTCAGTGTAAAAACACAAAGTTTCATGAGAGAACTAAGCCAGATTCTGATTCATGCGGTTTTGTGTAGAACTCATTATCCTTCCAGCTTGATGCAAAGTGGCACATAGGAGAGGGGGAATGTGCAAGCAGGATGTGGCTACTCCAGCGTGGAGGATAGAGTTCGGCTGGGGAGATAAAGCAGTGACGGGGACTGGGGGAATCTGAGAGACATCATGCAGGGAGCGGCGGGGAGGGGGCGGAGGGGGGCTATCAAAGTGAGAGAGCATGTTAAGCTCATCCTTATTTCACTTCTCAAACGATGCTCTCTCGCTTCCCGATCACAGAACAGGAGGAGGCCGATGGGAGGTGGGATGGTGTGCGGGGGAGGGAGATGATGATTTGAGGGCACCGAGCAGCGAACAGACAGAGACGGATTCACTGTGGCCCAAGCATGGAATTGCTTTTCCTTTCCCCTGGAACGGAGCGGGAAGTGTCCCCGTCTCCAAACAATCTCTCAGTGGCAGCCTCCAAACAACCCAAGAGCCAAGAGCCATGAAAGCTACTATAGGCAGAAGGTGAGAAAAACACAGAGTTGTTTAGACCAAGTAGAAACAGAAGGTGAGGAGCGGTGGAGTCACTGCAGGTTCTTGAACAGGGTCACTGCAACAAACATGCTTTAAAGTGACAATTTCGAAACGTGCAATGTTTAGAAAAAAAGTTTTAATCTTCTACACAGCTGGCTGTCTGCCACTGTCCTCGAATACTGTAGAGTCTGTAGACTTTGGATGTGTGACGTGGGAGCCATGTCAGGTGACCTTGCTAATTGCGCAGGTGTTACCCAGCTCCCCTTTGTGAAGTCACAACAAAACCGAGAAATGTTTCGCTCTCTCGGTAGGACTGGATAGTTTTAATGTGCCTTCTAATTTGCGCCTCAGCCAGGAAAGGGCCCCGGGCAGTGTTCTGCTCTAATCCAGATAAAACAGAACCACTGTTGAACAGCCACACATTCTTTTTGAGAAAGGGGTTTTGAAAAATAATGCACACAACTACGGTCCTCATAATTGTCACAATTATCTTTATAACCACTATAACCACCATCACCATGGTCATCAGCGTTACTGCCCAGAATGACAGGACTGTCATTTTTAAGATGTAAAAATGATATCGTGGATATGGGTGTAACAACTGAAGACAAATGGTGTTTAATGCATTTAACTAGCAAATAGCTTTTCCTAATGGCCCATACTGTCGGCAGTTAACATTTGTTCTGAGGAGATCAGATGAAACTTTTCCTGTTCAGACCCTAATGGTGCATGTCTGCAGCGTGATGAGGCGTTGACATGCATTTTCTTTCGTTATGTGCTCTTTTTATTTTAAAGATGCAATTTTGTTTTACAATGCTAACTTAGTCACTCACCCCCTAAACATTCGCTCACACAAAGGTCACGGTGTCTGTATCATTAGGAAATATGCAGCCATAAGGTGAGGAGCACAGCAATCAATGTTCAAACTGAGAAGAAAACGGTCTCTCCCTCTGAGAATGAAGTCAATGTTATACTGTCTACCTGACGCTGAGCTCAGTCTCTTAACTCAGCATAGATAGGATAGCACCTGTCAGTGTGGTGGGGGACTAACAAAGCTAGCTGACAAGCTGAGAAAAAGACCTGTAATAGTCCATGATGAGTGATTATGTGAGCTCAAAGAACTCACCGACGTTTCTTTGGCACATTTTGTCTCAGGCAGTGCTAGATAGACGTTCCACAGCGAATGCCCTCATTTCAATGTGGAAAGTCATGACATTATCATCTTTAGGCATATGAATGACCAGGATACCTATGTTAAACGGAGTACAGGGCAAAACAACAAGCTTTTATCAGGGAGGACCGATGATTAAGGGGGTCACTTCTCTTGCGGTGTTCTTCCTCTTCATGTATAATGCATGCATGCCTTTAGGCAACCATGGCAATTACAGCCCCTTGTTGCCTCTGCAGACGCACACGTCAAGCTCAACACGGAGCAGGGCAGAGTTCATTGTCTCCATATTTCTCTGCTCGTTTCATCAAATTAACATCAAAACACATAGTGCTTCAATGCACTGGGCTTTAGGTAACACAGTGCTTGGAAAGGGTAAGGACCTAAAACAAAACAAAAAATGTATGCTTATTACAGACTATGCTGCCTGGTTACTTCCATTCTGCAGAACACTGTTTGATATGTGCATGTGTGTGTGTGTGTGTGTGTGTGTGTGTGTGTGTGCCTTTTCGGATCTTAGATCCCACAGTAAGCTGAGTGTGGAGGAGTACACCGGGGCGTTGTGAGGAGACGGAGCGGTGACAGACGGAGAGTGGAGTGGCGGCAGCAGCGGTGAAGCCGGTGGGATGGTGGCCTCATCAGAGGGCGTCTCTTTACGCCGTGACTGACATAACAACATCAAAAAACATGCCACCTCACGACCCTGCCACCCCGTGGGTCTCAGCCCGGCTGACAGCCAGCAAGAGGACAGGGACCAGGGGAGCGCCCGCTCTCTCCGTGCCGCTCCCAGCCCGGACCCCCCGCCAGCTGTCAGACACCTCACACCTCCACCAGAGGTGACCTTCCTCTCACCTGCTACAGAACAGGGCGAAGAGGAGGAGGGGGGGGGGAGAGGGAGAGAGAGGGATGAAAGAGGGTGGAGAGGGACATTGAGAGAAGCAGAGGGCATGCAAGGAAATAGAGCTGGAGGGAGGAAAATATGAAAGGAGGGAGAGAGAAAAAAAAAGTCAAGGGTAGCAAGAAAAGAGTTATGAATTATTCTGCACTAATCCTGTCTGACAAGAGTCTCTGAAGGCATTTTACAACGGGTCTTTGCTGCTACCGACAAGCATTTAGTGTAACCTGCAGAATCAAATATTAAAGAGTTAATGTCAGGATGTGTGCAGATCCGTGGGCCTGGCCTGTGTGGCATGCCGGCCTAATCCCCTGTGCCCTGAGCTGCAGACCCGGTGGCAGTGTGCTTGGGTCCAGGTAGGGGATTAGCCGACCTCTCTCACTCTCTCTCTCTCTCTCTCTCTGAGGCTGTTCCAGCTAAGATGTGTTTTTCTTTTCTTTTTTTTATTAAGTTTAAAGGTGATATTTGCTGTCAATGCAGGATGCTCACAGCAATCCTTTTTTTTTTTACACTGCGGACAGGACTCACACGTATCGAGAACGCTTTACAGTCAGGCTGTCTGTCAGTCAGTCAGCAGATAGTTTAGCCATAGTTTGACAGCCATGGACATGAGCAAGACAGGTATGACAAGGGCAGGGATCCAAATGTGTTGCAGCAGTCTGCCTTGGGCAGGAACACACCTGTTCACATGGTGGGCCACTCAAAACCAGACTGAGGATGTTCACAGGTGCATGTGTTTTAATCGTCCACTAATTCCACAGAATTGCAGTCCACACGCTGGCGTCCGGCACAGGCTACAATGGACATGTTATGTATTGCACAATAGATAAGGATCATGAACACAGATCATCAAGGGATGCTGCCATGTAACCTCATAGGGGACTGTGCTGCATCTAAGAGGTGACATAACAGCGTGAGAGGAAGACAGGGACTTGAGCTAGGTGTCTGAAGAGCAGACCTGAGTGGGAGGTGGGGACTTGAGCTAGGTGTCTGAAGAGCAGCCCTGAGAGGGAGGCTGATGTGACAGCCATGACACACTTCTATTGAGGAAGCAAGGAGAGCTGCAGCGGCCAGCCAGCCTGGCTTCACTCACGCCCGTTAGAGAGCACATGGCCTTGGGCGTCAGGGCTGCATGGTTGCGGAGGTGCTTAGCCCCAGGGATATGGGTGTCACCTAGGTCGCTCTGCTGTTGGGGATAGGGGGAAGAAAAAGGAGCAGCAGGACTGACATTCTCTTGGAGGTTAATTGAGTGATATTAGTAGCCAGGAGCCATTGCGTGCTGTCCAGGCTGTGTGTATTTCAACGGTTGCAGGAGTTAGGCAGAGAAGGATGGATGAAGGAGAAAGGGAAGCACATGGAAGGGTAATTGAAGGGGGAGAATAGGAGACGGAAAGAGAAAAGATGGATTGGGTAATACTACTGTCGTCCGATTATAGTTTTGAAAATGGAAGGTCTTATTTTGCAGCACAGACTCAATTCCAAATTTTAAGAATTGCACTTCAGAATTGAATTTAAAATATTCAAACTTCCAGGTCAAAACATCTTCAGTTATCATTCATACTGAGTCAGAGCTTGCAGGATATTTGTACTGGTTTGATTGTTTACTTTGATTGTTGTCTATACTTTAACTGTCAACTAACACCATTAGTTTTTTACAACAAATTTATACTATGGTTGTGATTGTTCAATTATTATACTGATGCGATACAAGCAGCAAGCCATTTCCTTATAAATAGCTAGTTCATCAAAAGTCCAGTATTTTTGTTTAGAATCACTTCAAAAAAATGATCGATTGCATGCATAGCTTGTAACCCCATTTTTTTCTGCTCTAAATAAAATGAAGCATAAATCCATTTGGTGAGCTAGTTCCTCAAAAGACTGACCTTTCGATACTCCCATCTATCAAATTTATGGCAGCTAGGAGATGCTTTATTGTACGAACCAAAGAATGACTTGTGTTGACACTAGAACATTTACAAGCCTTTTCCAGCTCCCTCAAGGCTCACCACCTTTATACTAACAACTGGATGTTATCCTATATATTATTATAATAACACGACAGGCCACAAGGTTTACACCTACACATTACACTGAGGAAATATAAGGAAAAGTAATACAAGCTGACAGTAAAATAAAAGTGTTCCTGGAAAGTAATACTAAATGGCGTAATTTGAATATAAAACAGAACAAAAAAATATCAAAAGAATATTCTTCATGTCACAACCCAACTTTCGTTTTGGATCTCCATATTCAGAGGTGGTGCTGTTGGCGAGGAGGGCAAGGGGACCGCGGAGGCAGGTCAAGGGCGGAGGTGATAAAGACAGCACGGAGGAGCCAACCGGGAGTCGTGTTTATCTGCCATGTTTGCCGTGAGGAAGTGGAATGGAACCATCAGAGCCCCCTCCTCTACGGCACAGGCAGCGTGACTTCCACTGAGCAGAGAAGCTCACCGCCGAGATAAGGCTTCCAGTCAGGCAGACTGCAGCTACGGAACCAGGGAGGCAAGATGGTGGCCGGAGCCATCTGGCCTGCTTCACCGCTCTGTCCTCGCTCCGCTGAGCCCGGCCTGGAGCCGTGTGCCACGCCCGCCACGCCCCCCGCTTGTCCGTCTTCCAGCCAGCAGAAGATGAACACTACGGTGACAGTGGGACAGGATAACAGCTGAATGAATGGGTGAGTGTGTGCATGTGGGTATGTGGGTATGTACTCCTCACCCCTCTCCCACACAGATTGCAGGTTTGAGCAGCTGTGTGGCGAGGCTGACAGCTATGTTCCTCCTTGGCCACTCCTCAACTGAACTACTCGCTGATGTTTTGAAAAACGAATTTCCGGAAGGTCACACAGATAAGCAATCATGCATTGCTCTAAGGCCGTACTTTTCAACCCCACCGAAGGGACTGTTGTATACAATCTGCATTTATCAGTCAAAACATTTGGCAACAATTGATTATTACTGCCATGCAACATGCTGCTGTTGGTTAAATCTTTTTTTCATGCTTCATAAAAAAACACCTAACACTGTAGCAAGTTTTCCTTTGGGAATAAATAAGCCTCCATTCAGCGCTGCAGCTTTGTGGCCCTCCCATTCAGTTCAGCAGCTGAGTTTGTAGCTGTCAAGGCTTATCTGAATTTACAAATCCACAATATGTGTAGGAAAGGGAGAAGAGGAGCAGACAGCCTGGGCTTAGTTAGGAAACAGAGCAGCATCAGCAGAGTAACCTGAGAGAACAGACAGACAGATAAGATGTGAAATTCTTCTAGTCTGTCATTATCTCTCTGCGACCAAACTATCTCAGGAACCGAGGTCATTACTGCAAAAATTAAATGATAAGATTCCAATTAGCCGCTAATTTAAACTGCAGGTTAAATACGAGGAGCAAAGGACTTTGGAAGCTGCATTACTAGAATTTGATAATATCGGCTCCAGGCAAACAGGAAATTAATGACCCAAAACTAACTTTTGTTAAGATATTCACCTGTAACTAAACTTTTTTGAGACTAAGAAGTAAAATCAAGTAATGCAGTAACCGGTATATCTTAAGAAAATTAATACAGTCAATTAAGAATACAGTCTTTACTAATTTTGCTAAAAAGATATGCTACTAATATACGTTACCACAAACTGTAAGGCTGATTTAAATTGGAATTGTCCAAATGTCATCTGAAGTCAATTACAGGAACAGACTTGTCCTATAATTAAACGAGCTTGTCTCTCTGCTTAAACACTGGATCATTTTGCAGACCTACTGCATTATTCACATGGCCATCGTAGGCAGAGGAAGTCTGTGGTCTGGAATCACGCGAATATGAGCAAAGTACCAGAGAAAGCAAAGAAGATGGTAAGAGAGAGAGGAAAGAACTGGATATAAGCACAGAGCGGGGAGAACAGGATACGCACAGAGAAATAGATGTGCTAAGATGAAAAAGGAATGTGGACAGAGGTTATTGGGGGGGAAAAGTGAGAGATTAAAAAAGGGGTAGAGGTCGAATAACTACGTAAGTTTTCCACAGGCAAGGGATGCTGCTAACAGACCACATCCACTTGAGTAACCGCAAGAAGGTCAGGACCTCTTAGACAGGAAGTCAATGTCCAGCAGTCAGCTCTCTACTACTGCTGACAATCATAAATACAGTTTTGCAAGGCTAGACAGTCAATATAGGTTTGTGCATGCTAGTTAAAAACGAGTGGAAATGAATGACAAAACATCCACAGTTTAACACGAGGAAAAACACAATATTGCATTGGTTGTCTCAGGACATGTTTTATTGTTGATGGATGTTATTTTTCAGAACAACCCCCTTCCCACCCCAAAATTGATCCCTTGTCCCCCTCTACATACACACCTTCCCTACGGATGCAATGGTCAAAAATAGTAGCCTCAATATCACGCAGAAACACACAACAGAAAACAATGGAACCCTCCCCAGCAGTCATTTTGAGAGCCAACATATTCAAAACTTTGGAATGGTAAAAGTACATTGCATTCACACTGTATTGGTTATGATAAAAAAACACAAAGGTTGGAAAATAACAAAACAATGTGCATCAGCATAAGTCATGACACAAAAAAAACTGAAAAATAGGCTAAATGTTTGTGGATAGGACAAATGTGATGTGATGTGAAGGCAGCATATGGGAACACACATGCGATAACTGTTGTAATCACAGGGGAAGTGCTTTGCAATGGATTTTTTTTGGTGGCAACTAATCTGGTATCATAAACTCACAAAATGGTCATTTACAGAACATTCAGCTTTGTGATTACTTTTTGATTACTTACTTTACGTCTTTACTCTGGGCAAACACATTTTATTCACATAGTATTCACATAACAGAAATATACATCTATATGTACACATTCTTTTCCACCTCAAGATTAAGTGACCAGGCACTTCCAGTTGTAATCTAGGCGTTCTGGAGGCAACCAAGAATGTCCTCTACGATAGAACCCTGGATACACTACACTAACATTGTTGAACACCTTTTTTTTCCCCACAGTCCAGTTTCATATGAGCAAGCTGCACTACCAGTCTAATTGAAATGATATAGGTCAACAATACTCGAGCTTCAGTCTATTTCAAAGTTCCAACATGAACCAGATTGTGGAATTTTCAACAGTTAGTAACAGTAAGCTTATCTAGCTGCCATGTTTGTTGGGGAGAACACCGAGGCCACAGGTCTCCCTTTGTGTTTCAGAGGGAAATCCAGGTCTACAACACCAGTACGGCGACAATCACCTCAGAGACCCCTGGAATATCAGCAAATGTTGCTATGGGATATCTATTAGCTTACAACATAAATAGTTTCCTCTAAGGTTGTTAAATTAAGAACTACTTTTAGTTCATGTTCGAGCTGTAACAGATCACACACAGTGCCAAATAGGCCAACATGCTTAACAATTTAAGAGGGTCGGAGAGACAGATAAAAAAATATAGTAATACTTCCAGCCTTACTGCTCAATAGTGTGTGATAGCATAACATGTTGGGGTAGGTAGGGTAGCACGTCTTAACAAAAAAGGATCATCATTAATTGAATGATTTTTGTTTTAGACAGAATACCAGAACAGTGTCCAATAGACAATACAATGTTTGTAGTCACAGCAACATATTTTACCAGTTTGGACCTCAACACCTTGTGCCCCTTTTATCTCTGTAGCATGTGTAGAAAAAGCAGGTGTTTAACTGAACACATGCTTGCAATATGCAGGGTTAATTAAAAAATGTATATTCAATGTATTCAAAATACAAGTAGGGGGGAATTGTAAATGACATATTTGTAAAACTGATAAGACACCTCATTGAAGCATCATGAAATAAAATGTAGGACTGTGGCATGTGGGTATTTTTAGGATGGTTCCTCCAACTTCTTAGCTTCCCTTTTGAAAACACAATCATGTACCAGCCCAAACAAAGTAAAGACAGGATTCAAGTTGGACAGTTAAATTTGCACCATCGCAATATGAGACGAACACCCAAGGCTTCGTCTGGTGGCTCCAGGAAACCTGGGCACACAAATTACTCATCACAAAGTTTATGGCAAAAAAAAATATCACATTGCACTAATAGTACATACTTCTCGTCAATACTAATGACTGAGCTGTTTATACTAACATTGCAGCTATGTTGTTGCTGTTTGTACAATACACTTGTGTGGAGTCTATTGAGTTTAACCTTACCCATTGGTATAATAAGGCAGTTTGTGTGTGAGTGATCATGTCTACACCGCACTGCTGCTGTGGCTTTCTGAAGAAGGAAAATAGTCCGTGTCCATTAAATGCTGCTTCAGGCCAGCAGCCTCATCCCAGCCATTAACGTTTGCGCTAATGATGTAACACAGTCCAGGAGACACTTCTTTGTCGGTTAGGTCCACAGTGTCCCGCGGTAGTCCATTGATTACATGAAACACCAGCACAAAAGAGCTTCAGTCCAGAGGCAAAGACCAAAATGCACAACAAAAAATGTCAGAAAAGATAAACATCACCAACGAGGAGGAAACCACAGCTGTACATTAAAGGTTAAAAGTTAAAAGACCTCGTCCCCCCCTCTTTGTTTTTTTATTATTATTATTTTGCGGTCCTTTCCCCCAACACAAGCCACACTCATAAGTTCAGGTAACAGCAGACACTGAGCGGTCACGGAGCTCCCCTGATAGAATCACCATCCCACGAGATGCACCGACTACTGAACATGTTGCTATCTCCCCTCAAAGCAGTCCAGGTACTCCAGGATAAGGTCGTAGCAAAATCGGTATTGGTCCTGGAGAAAACATGAACACTGATTCAGCATCTTTGGGTTTCAGAAAAGCGCTATATAAATGTAATCACTTATTATTATTATTATGAATTATTACAACTCTATTCGAGGTAACTTTTGTATTTGAAAGATTATGGATTATTTTGTCAAAAGCAGCACCAATTTTACGCAGCAACTCCTCCACTCCTCCCCACACACTCTCACATTCAACTCACCAGGGATTCCACCATGTTGGGTTTGGAGTTGCGTAGCGTTTTGACAGCGTAAAATATATCCACCATGTTCTGGTACTGGATCATCTCCAAGAGGATGGTTGCAGCACACAACGTCCCACTGCGACCTCCTCCATTCCTGTGTAGGGGAGCAGGTGTTTCACGTCAATTACTGAGATGCTTATTGACTTTCAGAGGCAAATTACTAAAGTAAAAACTAATTGGTACCGGCATGTTCAGCAATACAAATGTATGTTGTGTGTTGTGGCTGTATAGGTATTGCAGCTGCATTAAAACTAGTCCTTGCTAGGGAAAGTAAAAACCGTATTAGCTCTCATTCCTTCAAGCCGAACACATTCAACTGAGGAATGAAACTGTGCTGAACCTGAGCAATATGATGATAACACTGCTAAATAAAGCCTGCGCAAATGTATTCCATATCTCAGGAAAAAAAAAACACGTAACAAATACCACGAGGGACATACAATTGAGGAGTAGGCCCATTTTGTGGTATTTCAATAGCACTACTGTCCTCGTTATCATAAGTGAAGGCCATATCAATAAACTACTGGAAGACAAGCCACATCCGCTCCCCCGAGAGTACCCTCCAAGGAGGCGGGCATACAGCCTGAGCAGCCAATACGTGCAATATTACGGCAATCAATCGCCGTCAGCTCTTTGGCAGTCCAGGATTTACTGTCGCAAGAACCAGCGCATTTTGTATTAAGCCATAATTGATTTCATCTCCATAATCTCTTTCCCGGTTGTCGCGGCTAACGCTGGTTGACAGCGCTGAGTGATGTGTTTTTGGGACGGCGGCGTTGAGAGCACGTGTGTGGGGTCGGCAATGAGAAGCCACTTTGTTTCCTCCTTATTCAGGACCCCGTGCAGGAAGCTCAGGGCGGCAGAAGGGTGAACTGCACGTGGACCACCGTCGCACCACAGAGGCCCAGTAGGTCACATGTTCAGTGGGTCACTTTGATGGTTCCAACACGCTGAAGATCACCGACTGGTGGAGGTTTGGAGTAACTGTGTTCACTGATTTGACAGAGTGATGCCAGTCACGATATTCTAGGAGCTGATTGGCCTTGAATGAGCGGGTGCAATTGGCATTGACTGTATACAAAGGACCTCTTACATTGAGAGCTGGTCCGCTTTCTTTGTATAATATGTTCATGCATGGAATGGCAGAATACTCACAGGCAGTGGACAACCGTGCGCCCCTCTCCGCACTCCCTCTGCCACTTGTGCACATGAGCAAGCAGGCTCAGGAAAGCCTTCTTGGAGTCGGGCACGTCCCGATAGGCTGACCAGCGGAGAAACTGGAACTGACATACCACCAGCTGGCCCTCCTGGAGCTAAGAAGGCAAAAAAAAAAACACAAGAATAAAGGACCACAAGCCATGAGTGTGCAAGTGTGCATTTGCATGTGTGTTTATGCGTTTTGTGAAGGTGTGTGTAATTGCTTGTGCCTTCAGGACACCGTATGCCTCCTCATAATCCTGGGCATGGCATCACTGTTGCCTGTTTTTCTGTAGGTGAATATTTACAGCAGAGTATGATTGCTCCCCAGGCTGGGAACAGGCCCTTCCTTCTCAGCAGTGCTCAGTCAGCAGAGTGACTCGGAGATTTATAGTCCTGTTTTGGAGGGGTAGGACCTATACTGAGAGCCTGTGTGTGTGTGTGAGCGAGGTCCCTCTGTGTTCATAGTCATGGCCCATTCCACAGCCTGCATTAATATCACTCTGCTCCTGCTGGGATACCCGGTACAGCCTCAGCAGCATCCAGCTCAACACTTAAGGAGCAGGGGAGTACAGTAAGTCATGCAAATTGGACTGGCAAAGACAACAATGGCACATGAACGAGTTTCTGGAGTACCGTACCTATGGGATTTGGAGAGGTGCAGTGCCCTGGTTTTCATATACTGCATGACATGCATTTGGTTAATTTCCAAAATTCCATATTGCATACACAGCGCTAGCAGTCATTTCTGCAATACAAAGTATATATTTGCTACATTACAGAGAACATATGAGATGCAGGCATACACAATTATGCACACCAACGAGTCTTCCTAGACTCTTTGTTCTCTGTGTTTTGTTGTCTGCCTGCCAGGCTGTGCAGGGACAATGTAAAAGGGGAAAGGGGAGCAGAGGTAGCGCAGGTGCTGAGAGGGTTGACAGAGGAAGTGTAGGTGCCACTCAGAGAGAACGGTGTGGGGACCGCTGGCGGCAGGAGGAGAGCTGCAATACAGGTGTCTTACTGGTTTATAGATTATCCAGTGCACAAACACAATTGTGCTTACATACAATATGTATGCAACTTTGATTCGCCAGCAGCAAGCGCACACGCACGCACACTCACACACACACACACACACACACACACACGCACGCACAGTAGTGACTCCGGAGGAAATAGGGAAGGAGAACAAACTGACATCCCCTCTGCTCTCTTTACTTTGACATAGCTGTCATTTCCTTCATTTGGCTTTGCCATGAAGTCTATTTTATGAGTTCCACCCTGTCGGATTCTCTACATGTCAGATACTTCATTTAAATGTATGACACGCTTAAAGAACAAATCAAAAGGTGAAAAATGTGCTTGGAGCCTGAGAGAACATCACACATTGGGAATACAACATGTATTACGATCAGAGTCTCCTTTAGTATGCCAGCAGAGACATGGTGAAGAAAAGACGCTCTTCTAGGTAATGACAAGCAGGAAATTGAAAACGGGAGCGAGTGACCTTTATTCCGTGCATGTGAATGGGTTTCTCTCACATGTTTCAATAGTATGAGCTGAGCTTAAATATCATACAGTACACAGACAACTGCTCTCAGAGGGGCCTTTATGGAAACGCTGTTGGCACAGGTACAATGTCCTGGGTCGTTGTATTCACATGCACTGCGTCGCATATTCATAATAAAGACAACATGTTCAGTCAGTGTTTGTAACTGAAAGCTGTATATAACTGTGTTCCTTTTCTCTCCACAAGATATAAAAGGATGACAACGGAAGGTATATGCAACAAAAGAAAAAAAGCAGGAACCGTGTATCGAGCTGCCACATTGGAAAGTATTAATCTAATGTTCTTTTTACTTGGCCTTTGAACTAATAGCATGTTTCCATTAGAGCAGCACTTGGGAGAAATACAGCGAGTCTAGTTCTGCTCCACTATTCTGTGCTATTGTTTAGGCTCACACATTGACAGAAGGGCTGTTTGAAAGGACGTATTATGTTGCCCAATGATTACGGTGACTCACCCTGGTGACGTTTTTGACCCGAAATAGGCGGGTGATGATGTCCTCGTCTGCCGACATAGACAGGAACTCCACCTCCATGGGCCCGTACTGTTGTAACCCTGGCTCGGGCCAGTACTGGACACATGGCTGGCCAAAGACAAAGGGATGCAGAGGGAAACAAAAATGTAAGACGTATGAGATTCCAAAGGACACTCTTTTCTCGTCATACCGTTACACGACCTCGCTGGTCTGTTGTGGAAAGATAAGTGTGTGTATTGTTACATTTTCAAAGTGAAAAACTATGGAAGATGAAAGCAGTTCTCTCCGAGTGAGTTTATTTACTTTTCACAGATGACGAAACCTGGTGTATGTTTGACGGGTAAGTCAGATAGAGAGAGAAAAAGTAGGGCCCCAGAAATATAGGTTTATGTATAAGGAATGAGCCGCGCCTTGCAACTGTGTCTTAAGAGACTCATGGGTGTTACCACTGTGACACTGGGATGAATATTAATACAGGCAGAATGACGGAGAAGACAGGGAGAGATCCTTTGTGCACAGCGGTGCACAAAATGAACGCGCGGATAGACATCATACCATGGGAAGACACTAAGATAGATAAAATATGTAGAAAGGTACCTACAAAGAGAAACCTGGAGACATAGCTGCAGGCTGAGACTTTGGAGATGTAACTAAAGCAGGGGGTGAGGGGAAGCGAGCTAGAGAGAGGGGGTTAGCTGGCGAAGCCTAGAGATCAATGTGGTCAGAGATCAAAGGACCACGCTGTCAGGTGAGAAAGACAGTGTGAAAGCAGTGCATTGTGGGGAAGAGTCAGACACAGAAAACCAAAACTTAAACATAGACACACGACTGAAAGAAAAGGAATACTGGAGCACAAATAGGAAAACCCAAAATACTAAATGAACGGACAAACGATGAACATGCAAACAGTTCACTGTGGAGAAATCCCGGGCTCTTACCCAGGCAGAGTTGGACTGGTTGAGTTGGTTGAGCATGACTACAGAGTTGCAACCGTAGTCAAAGACCAGCCTCCAGAAGTCTGCGGTGGTGCCAGGGAGGGGGTGAGGGGTCACGACGAAGGCGGCGGGACGGTGAAAGCTGTCGGTGAGCGCGGCGTTGATGTAGTTGTTGCTCTCGCCCTCCGTGGTTACCAGGAAGGCCAGGGCGCGATCGGGTGGGAGGACGTCCATACTGCGGTTCTTCTCCCTGTTCCGGGGCAGCAAGGCGATGCTGCACTCTTCCACGTCCAAGTGTGGGGTCACTGAGTTTAACGTCTAAGGGGGAGGTAAACGGGAGGAAACGGGGAGAAAGGAGGAGACGGCAGGATCGAGGTTTAAAGGAGGGAGTGTGGAAAAAGGTGTGAGGTGACAAAACAACAATTAGGAGTTATAGTAAGGGAAAGAGTTGATTGAGAGGAAGGAAGGGAGGTGAGATGTTATGAAAGTCATGATTTTGAGCCGTCTTGTAGCAACATTGAATATTAATCTAGTGAAAGGGACTGGAGTTCAAATAGAATCGGGCTTTCAACTTCTTCAACTTATTTCGAACATAAATTGGGATTTTGTGAAAAGGTAAAAAATAAAATTCAAAGGGAATAATGTGCACCTAATCTCTTTGATGAGAATTATGTTCGTCCGGACAGAATCACATTAGACAATATGAAAGAATATGTGGATCATTAATGCAATACATCAATAATAGATCTGGGAAACCCTGATCTCAGTGATAAAGGGTGCAGTATTTCTGTGCAACCTGGTACAGTAGAAGCCATGCGGCAGGCTCAAATTGGGATGCAAAGAGGATTTCAGTAGGAATGTCAGAGAGATTAAATTTCTCAGATCAAAGGAAAACACGTGACCTCTTCTTAGGTAAAAACTAACAGCCTGTAATCAGAGCGCTGCGATCCCTCCATTTCCGCCAAGCCTAAGCAATAAATCACCCGGTAATGAAAACAGCATATTTCATATAGTTGTGTATCATAGTGTATAGGCAAAAAAAAAACACAATATAGAGCTAAAAGAAAGGCGTACAGGTTTATTCCAGAATTACTTTGAAACGCGAGACCCTGAATCGATGCAGCTGCTGTTGGTGTGTACAGATCAGTTGACGAGGGGGCTGGGTAAAGGAAGTAATGCATGTGGGAACACAGCTGGCGCTCCTCTCTCCTAATCAACGTCTAATAAAGTGTTCCGAGAACTGCATTCCAATAAACCATGCGGGGATTTCAATGACAATCACGCACTATCAAAGGTGAAAGGAACGAAGAATCTCTCCACACCTCCCTCTTTCTCTCTCCATCACACACACGTTCCCCACAGATACACTCACGCAGCCCATTTCTTTTGGCATCCTCTGTCGACTACTCGTGCCACTCAGTGCATGATTGTGTTTTTCCAGAGTGGTGGTTGTAATCAGTCTCTATTGTTCCGTGTCCAGCTACAAAAAGTTGGACCTTTGAGCCCCACATTCCAGTTGAGAATGACATATCCGCTATGTCAAGTCGCAATAACCCCCTGACCCACGCTAGTCAACCATCCACAGAGCTATATGATCCGACAGAGTGAAACCTTGCTAGCGTGCTGTTTGTGTTGAGTTGCATTGTTTTCACCGCTAGCCTGACTATATACTGGGAAGCATTGAACGTTAACGGGTGAATAATATAGCAGCAGCAGATTGAGAGCTTTGGTTATTTTGTGCTCGGTGGGTGACTGACCTGGAACTCTTCTCGTAGCTGCGAGGAGTTGCTCTGGGAGTCCACTCGCAGCATGTCTTTGTAGGTGAGGGCAAACTCATTTACCAAGATAGCTGTCTCACCGCAAAGACAAGCCTCAAGGATGGCATCGTGGATAAAGATGTACTGCTCCTGCATGAGCACAATGTAGAAGAATGAGTTTAAAGAGACATAGAGACAGATAGAGATGTCTACTCTCAGAGAGGGCCATACGAGCATAGGTAAATAGCAATAACTTAACAGGTTAGGTAAAGAGCATTCTCACAACCTGCATGATCTAAATTAAACATGAACTATAATAAGTAAAGTGTGGCAAAGGGCTGTGGGAAAGACAACAATCAAGTCTTAATAAACAAACACTCGCTGTTTGCATTTAATTAGAGCACCCCTGCAAATAACTACAAATGTAATAAACAGCTAAACTAACATTTCATTTGCATATGAAGGTTTGGATATGCAAATGATAGGAACATCTAAAGAACACCACGTGCCCAAGCAGCGCTTTGAGGCACAATGCAAGCCTTATCTCTTACACCACTACACTGACCTTTGCACAAGTCCCAGAGGGCGTACATGATAAAACACCCCCCTCACTCTCTCTGCGCTACAGGGCACATTAAAGGAAAAACAAATGTTTGAAGAACCAGATCCACCAATTTTTCAACCAGGTTGCTATGGTGGGTTGCCAGGTTGCGGCCGTTGAGGTCTATTTACACTTGCGACATGGTTTCTTTGCTAAGCTCTCAGAATAGTTTGAATAGGTCACCATGTCAGCCTTTTGGTCCTTTACCTCAGTCTGGATCATGTTGATGCGTCGGGAACAAAGGGTTTTGACACAGTTGTAGATGTCCACTACTCCTTCACACTCGGCCATGTCCAGCATGACATCTAGCACGATGTAGCAGCCGGTACGACCAGCCCCAACACTGATAAACACACGGAAACAATGTCAGCTTAATCCGCAGGCTGAGACACCTGGAAGTCCTTCTGATGTTGTAGCTCCAACAGAAACAGTAGCAATACCCAAGCTTGTAAAATACTACAATGTATGCACAAATGCTTTCTTAGCATGGACTGGCGAGGTGAGTCACAGCTACCTGCAGTGGACGACCACAGGGCCAGCATCTGGAGGCGTGGAGGCTTTGACTCGCCGGATGAAAGCCAGCAGGCCGGTGGCATGATAGGGCACTCCGTGCTCGGGCCAGGACGTGAAGTGGAACTGACGCACCTCGTGCTTGGCAGAGTAGCCCCTCTGTCAAAGCACAACGTCAACATACATCAGACATACATCTGGAGGGGGTGTGCATCGATACAGCTCAGGCAGCACTGGGCTACAGGTGAAATGGAATGTAATCCCGGAGACACGTCTCCATATGGCGACGCGTCCACTAAGGAGAATATTCCACTTCAGTGTAAGAAAAGTGCAGACATGACATACAGGGAGTGTTTGGTCCTGGAGGACAGAGAGCCCCGTGGGTGGGACATGTTAGCAGCAGCTGCAGCGTGACAGACACACAGACGGGATTTACTACAGCTCAGCTAAGCTGAAGGAGGAAGAGGAGGAGGGGGGGGGGGTTTCTCCTCGACTGGGAGCAGGCAGACACACGGCAATTTCTTCCTCGGAGCGGAGATGACAAAGTAAAGCGACGCAGAGCAAAGATTTGGGAGAGCAACGGCAAAAACAGGAGCCCCCGTGAGAAACAAACTGTCAACGTCTCCCCTTCAAAAAAAAAAAATCCCCCCCAAAAAACCTTTGGCGATTTGAATAAGCGGGCGCCGTGCTCCCTGGGAGAGTGGTTGTGACGGTGAGATGATGATGCCGTGTTTGTGCCACTGCCACTCCAGCATGACTCTGAGCCCCTCCACTGAGAGACCCTCGGGGGATTGACAGGAAGGGGGCCACCGGGAGCAGAACAGGCTTCCAGCTCCGCCACAGTGGCAGAAACTAGCACTTCAGCTGTGCGGGAGAGTGGGGGTGTATGAGTAGCTACTAGTGTTAATTCTCCTCAATGCAGCCGCATTTAGCCCGGATGGCCTTCGAAACCCTCATCTATGAATCCTGTCTGAACATTCTGATCGTACACACTTTCTCCATGAATCCCCGCTCTATCAGGTTAAAAAGCGGTCAGTTCTCACGTAAAGGGGGCTGCAGAACGAATGGCAATAAAGGATGATTGTGAGTTAAATAGAAAATAATAAAATACACATACCAAGGTGAGATTTATAGTAGATCAGTCACACTAGTATTACTGGTCCTGTTACACCTGGGTACATGACGTAGAACAGCGTTTGTGTGTACAGTGCTGTTAACAGTAAATGTGGACTCACCCGCTCTAAGGCAAAGGTGCGGACTGTGTACTCAGCCAGTGTTTCAGTCTTCAGCAGGGTAATTTGGATGTCACCATACATTTCACTGTCATCAGGCCAGTATTTACAACATTTCACCTGTTTGGAATAGAAACCCAAAAATTATCTATCAGACCAAACAAAATGATGATTTGTGTGTGGAAGATAAAAGAAATCTGAGAAGAAAAATCGGTTTTTGGTTTGCCATTTCAGACTCCCCTCTGAAAGTCACAAAACAAAGAAAACACATGATTGCATCTAAAATATGCTAGCCAGCAACATAAACAACGCATTACATTACATCTCGGAACGTGGAAGCCAAACAAAGGAAACTGTACTAGTGATAATGATGGAAAACATACTACACTGGACTAATCTTTTTCATCAGAATTCAGCACAATAGAGGTGATTTTTCTTTTTCATTCAGGCACGGTGCCATTTGGATTTAGCCTGCAAATAACCCAGGGCCCAAATGTGTTTATAGCACAAAGGTATGTATTGTTGGAAAGGAAAAGCTAAGCAGATAGTGTTAGAGGGAGTTACAGAAAAATGGTGTAATTTAAACCACCATGAACATTTCTTTATAAAAAATGATGGTACGTTTACAGAAGCATTCTGTTGGTGTCTGCTGAAAATGACTAGCACGCCCGTCATTGTAACGATTTCTATTTATTTAGAATGCAGAAAAAACAATGTAATTGTGGGCGAGTCTAGGATTGGATTGGTGTTATTCAAGAATAAACCTAGTTAGAGCCGCGCTGGGGACGGGGAGGGACGTGTCACTCACCCTGCCGACCTCCACCAGCTTAGTGATCATGACGATGCTGAAGCAGTTCTCCTGCCACACCATCCTCCAGAAGTCATAGACCGTCTCCTGCTTGGGCCCTGGTGGGGAAGGAGAAGACAAGAACAGCAGCCTCAACATCCTGTCCTGTCAATCAAAGGGAGTTTTGCTGCGGAATGGTTTGTCATCCTCGGTGACCTCGGTGTGCTCTGTTGGTTGCGGGGGCCACGGACGTGCTGATTGGGAATTCCAGGCCAAAGGGAGAGATTGAAGAGGTGACAACACAAACAACAACAGACTGATGAAGGACCCAGAGGACCACCAGTCATTCTCACCCAGGTGAGGACGTATTTAGAATAGGAAGCATGAGCTTTTAAACTGGGCGAACACAAGCATGCCAGGCTGAATTTGGAAGCAGAGGAGGACGTGTGAAATAATTAAATGAGTAATATCTTGAATGACTTTGAAATGGGAGCCCTCTGGCTCTAAGAAACACAAGAAAGACGTACGCACCATACATGCTCCAAAAGACTGACAGACACACACTCACACCTGATGGCCTGTCCATCAATACCGTGTGCCGTTTATTTGAGTGGCAGAGGGAGAACTTAGGGGTCTCCCTGTGTTACTCTCCCAGTGTAGCAGCCCCGTTGTGGAACGGAGGACGAACGGCTATAACGAGCGTCATTAATTATTAATCTCGTCACATGTTTAATTCATTGGCATCAACCACATATCCTGTGGTGGGTTGATGGTCACACTTGCCGTCACCTTCAGATCGACCAGAGATACCGCTTTGTCTGTGGAACTGCAGATAGGTGCCACAACGTGGGGGGGTTCACTGGGTGGCTCAGCTTTAATTTATCACATGCCGGGAGAAAAAGACACTTGGACACCAAACCCTAGAGACCTAGAGACAGAATCGGACGAACACACACATTCAAATCGAACTCCACCCTGGCTGGGATACTCACCCTGAGTGGCGATGAAGTGGTTGGATCGATGGTAGCCCTGAAAAAGAAAAGAGGGATGACATGCTGAGTAAGCCATCTGTGCTTCAGGCACTGCTTAAGGGAGAGTGCCTCTCATTTCCCCCTCCTTCCTCCCTCCTCCCCCCTCCCTCTGACCCACTCTCTAACTGAATCTTGGCCGCGTCCCATTCCTTGAGGCTCGCCATGTTATGTCTGTTGCTTAAAACACCTCACATAGCTAGGTGCTCTTAAGGCAACAAGTGTTCCCTACAACACAAACACAACATCGGACAAAACAGTGCATTGGAACAAAAGAAATGGTCTGTGCTTTCAGTAGAGAGAGAGATATTTTCATTAAAAGCAAGTCACAATGTGGGTGGTAATGTTTTTTTGTTTTTTTTTGTTGAGAGATTGCAGAGCCTTCTATTCTTTGTGAGGATGCTTCCTTTATTCTTTCTACTGCTGCCATTTTACGGGCTGCTGGCTGCATGCATGGAATAACAAACACAGATAAGACAAAATGGATGGTTTGGTGCAACTTGTATGCTTGCATAGAAAGGAATAAATCAAATAATGATTGATTGTTTTTGATATAAACGAAGATAGATATGTGATGGGATGTGATACACACCTGACAAAAAATACCATATTAATAAAGAATGAACACTCTACAAAAGAACACAGAACTCATTGTCCAGGTGACATACTCATTACTGTCTCATATTACCATAAAAAACTGTCTGGTTTTATTGATAATCAAATCATAAACATTACGATTGGTTATGATGGCCTTGTGTGTTGTTTAAATAGAAGTGACCAGAATAGAGTTTTGGGAAGGACTGTCAACATCATTAACTGTCCCTGCGACTTGTCCCTTAATATATGATGACTCAATGACAGCTTCATCTAACTAGAGATGGCCTAGGAAAGTGCAAACTGTATGAAATAAGCAGGATCCATCCCGTCAATCAATTCACAGAATGATGAGGCCATCTACAGTGTGTTGATAACAGATTCGTATTGCTGGAGACGCATCGAGCCATATGTCCGGACTGTCCTAGTTGATGATTGATAGCTAAACTGAGCCACATGAATTTGAATGCAATGAGACATGAGTGAAATGGAGATGGATGACCAGCACTGCAAGGGCTGCTACCTACAATCCTTCAGGGCCTGAGCCACAAACAAGACTCCACACCAGTTCTCCTTGTGGGTCACCATGGCAACTGCAGCCACCTGAGTCCTGACCTCTTTCGCCAAAGTACAAATAAAAAAAAGAGCAGGAGGGAGGGGGGCCAACATGCAGGAGATGACACATCTCCTCTGCTTACACTTAATACCCCAGGTCGCAGGGGCAAGGTCGCCCCACAGGTGCAGACCCTCGTGGAACTCAGGGACTTTGGCACCTACAGAGGCGTGCTTTGTTTTCCACCACCTCCCAATGGGGTCTCAAGACACGGGATTGTAAACACCAGACGGGGGGGGGGGGGGGGGGGGGACAGTAGGAAGAAAGGAAAAGGGAGGGGTAAAGAGAAGGATGGCAGGCGGAACAAAGAGCAGTGAAGTACTTACTTCCCTGTTAATCCGAATCTACAGGGTCCAAAGTCGAGGAAGGGGAGTAGAAAAAGAAGAGATAGAGGCTAGTTAATGAAGGAAGCTTATGGCAGCTAGGGAGCTTACGGTTACAGATAGGTGGATTGAAGAGCGTATGTTACTGGCGGATTGTGTTGTGTGTGCATCACTGAAATGTTTAATTAGTTCACGGAACTATCCCACATTGCTACTACAGACAGCTGTTACGCAAACGCAAACACACACACACACACACACACACACACACACACACACACACACACACACACACACACACACACACACACACACACACACACACGCACACGCACACACTTTAATAGATGAGTGACAGAACAAAGAAAATTGGAGAACCTGGACCATCACCTCTGCCCTACAAAAAAAAACACAAGAGGAAAAACGTTTTCGTTTGAGCCCCCCAGTAGAAAAGTCATTGGGACTCCAAATATACTTCCCTTGGCAAAGTATTTATCATTCAGTGCCAGGGCCAGCCTTGTCAGGGGCCAACATCACTTACAGAGGCACTACAGCGGGCGTTGAGTGGCATGTTCCTAATGATGCCTAGTCTCCTGTGCCCTGCACTCTAATGGACACCCTCAACATTACAGGAGTCACAACAGCACGCCTGCTTTTCACTGCCCTCGTATGCTAATGATCGCTCTAAAAGCATTTCTCCACTGTCCATTCTCTCACGGAAAGACGTTTTGTGTGAAGCATTTCAATAGCATAATGTGAATTAATGATATCAAAAGATACAGAACTGGTACAGCACTTGTTTTTCACTTTGCGAGTAAGCACACCGTGGTCTAGTTGATGCAGATGAGGACAAGTATGTGGTTTGTGTGACACACAGGCGACGTGCACAAACAATTTGTGTGATCAGTGAGAAGGCTGCCGTGAACCTGCAGCCGGTCAACCAGTTCAGGTGATCCCCACAAGCGATCACGTTCTCTTAATCCATTCAGGGATTGAACAACATCAATCAAGTCCATCTAATACAGGAGGGATTTGGGGCATCTTACAGAAGGGTTTATCGCCTTTACTTGGAATTAAATGTATTTATTGTAGTGTTTAATAAAAGAGATGGCTAGGATAAGAGGTTTATAGGGGTTGGAAACTGTCAACAAACACAACATCTGGCATGACAGCGGCCGGAACGTTATAGTACTTGCGGCAATAGCAACAGTGAGCTCTCCCTGGAACAATTTATCTCAGGTAAATGTGGACCAGTTGAGAAATGTGGACAAGGCAAATATAGGTGTGTGTGTGTGTGTGTGTGTGTGTGTGTGTGTGTGTGTGTGTGTACAAACAGGATATGTCGCATACCATGGATAGCTGGCAGGAAGACATCACTGACAGCCAAAGAGGGAGATGGGACTTACGTCGATGTAATTAGCATTGATGTAGTCAGAGTTGGGGTCTCCTAGGAGTGGGTGGAGCTTGACCCTGTGGCGGTCATCTGAAAGGAAAATGGAGGCTTAACATGAGTAACATATTTTACATGAATAGTATTGTGTCCCCCTCTCAAAGAACATACAGTACAATTACAGGGTTTCCATTGTGATTTTTTTTTTAGGTCTGAATTCTGATTACGTACATCCTGTCAGAGTGTCATGTCTGCTTTTGGTTTTATCCTTCTTCTTGGTGGAGTCCCAGCCATCGAAGAAACTCTACAGAGAAGGACAACAGATAAGTGTTACGGTGACACGGGCCTCCAGCCTCCCTTCATGCTAACCATTTCACTCTGTTGGATAAGCTGCAGTCCCTCAACAAAGGTTTAGCATCAGCAAGGAGTGTTCTGTTTTATGCGTATCCTCTTAAAGTCGTATCCTTGCATTTCTCGAGCAGTGAAAGGAGGCCGGCAACAGCGGAGTGCTGCTCAAAGCCCTCTGAGGAAAGGGTAGATTTGTGAATCATGCGTGTTAAATAATCAAACCGAACACCTGTCGGGGCCTTGAGTAGGACACGCAGAGCTCTAGTGTGTCCCCCAAGCACTATCAAGTAACAGCCACATACATCGTTGTGGCACGCTCCTTTTGTCAAAATATTCCGCCATCCATCTCACGGTCTCCACGGCAACATTGCTGTGCGCCAGCTATCAAGCTATTAAGTTAGCCACCCCCTTGTTTCCAGTGTGGGGGCCAAATTACCCGTCACTTTCGCCAGTCTGCTCCCCGTGAATGTTCAGCCACCGGGGGCTGTGGTGAGAGTCTGCATGCTGAGCAGGGGATTACAAGGCAGCTCTACCCACAGAGAGCCAGGAACCAGGCAAATCCTGCCCGGGATTACACCCTCCTATTCTCTCTTTTCACCGACACACCGCTCCATCACGCTTTGTCTCAGTCTCTCTCCGTTTCCCACCTTTCTTCTCTGCCTAATTTCTCTCACGTTGAAACACACCCACACTTTTTACATTCAACATCGCAGTCTGTCGACGTACTTCATTTGAATAAGATTTCAGTCGCACTCTTTTGCCCTTTCCTCTTTCCTTTTCACATCTACTCCCTTCTTACCCCGCGTCCTTCTCTTGCTTTTGAAACCTTTCAGTTGACTTCGTTCTAAGAGTAGGAGAAGGAAGACGAGAGTAAGACAAAGTAAGAGAGAGGAGTAAATAGACAGCCATGCCGGATTGATTAGAGAACCCTTCGCTTCGCAAGGATCAGTGGGGTGGGATGGTTAAGAGGATCACGTAAAAATGAAGTATCAAATAAGATGAAAGGAATATTGAGACCGTGAAGTACCGCCTGAGCCATGCCTCTCACACAGCGCAATGACTAATCCCGCAGCAGCACTTTGAAAACACTTTGTTTTTCAAAACTGATATGTTATTGTCTCTTTCTGTCTTTTAGTCTACCCTGTCACATTGTAATTCTGCTGCCAAATGACAAAATACAGTTCTGAAAACCAAATTGAATTACGGTGTGCAGTCGCCTTTATGATTTTTTTGCAAAATACCTATTGTTTTGAAAGCGTGTAATTTTCCAGATTTTGGCCCCGCTGTATCCAGGCATCCAATCGATAAATCTATCATTTTTCAGCCTCAAGGTGTAGCTCAATTTAATGAAAGCCTGAGTTCCTCCAGAGCTCTCTGGTTGCCTAGTGTTTACCTGCAAGCCACTGAACTGGGAGCTCAGCCATGAACACAGTGTCAAGCTCACATGCAGGTCCCTTTACAACCAGGAGAAAGGACTTGATCAATTTCGTTTACATTGCCCTACCACAGGGAAATAAAGCCTTACACGTCAGAGAAGTGTAACACAATAATGGTCACCTTCCATTTTAATGGAGCTGGACACCCCATCAAAACATTCACATACTCACACAAACAGAACCGGGGAGTTATTGATTTACGGAGGGACAGTTTATTTAGTCCAACAGCTGAGTTCTGCAGTGGCAACTGTGAAGGGTTGAGTTACATGCTTGGAACAAATTAAGAGGAGGAATCAGTACCTCCACATTTTCTCAGAAGAAGTTGCTTACATTACAAGGAGACAACAAAAGTAGACATTTTCAAACTATTATATGCTGATATTGCTTTTAGCAACCTTTCTACTTCTCAATTTCTCCTGTTCTGTCTGCTTTCATGAATTCACAGACCAGAATGCAGCTCATCATGAAGCTTGTTGTTAGCAATAGAAGGCTATCCAGAGGTATGCACTCGAAACCATGATCCAACACACAAAGTCATGGAAATGAATCATTGCTACATTCCTGTAGTGGAAAAACACAACATACTTGGTCTTGAAAAAATCAATCTCCAGCTTACTTCCATTTGAAATCACCTGTCAGTCTGTAAGTCTTTACATGCTGTGCATGCCATTTCCCTTCTTGTGTGAAGCAGTTCTGAACAATGCCTATGAGTCCCTATAAACACCTATAGATAATTGTAGGTTGGCATTCCATATAATACATGTAATTATACAGGTAGATGTAGCACCACTTAAAAACCCTTTCAAACAATTACAGTTAAGAACAGTTCTATGGTCTTTAACTTCATGGATAACAAAAGGTACGGAATTGATTGAACAAAGCTGAAAAGATCTTGAAGCAAACATACGTTGAGTATGAGACAGAAATAGGACCAAGTCACGGCTGTTTGAGTGTCAAGTAAGGTGTGTCTCAATATGCTAAATGATATAATACATTTTTTTTATCTATCAAAGTTACAGGCTATATCAAGTCAAATTACAGGTTTGGTTAAGTCCCAGGTCAAATAAAGTTTGTATGTATTAACGTATATTTATTTAAAAAAAAATGTATGATGCAGGAAGAGGTAATAAAATTACATCCAAGTTTACCAACATTTGTATAGTGAAATGTTTAGGTGCCCCTCGTTGGAGAAAAGCGAAGAATTTGTCGTTTATTTTGACCGCTCTAAAAGCTCTCACACAAAGCCACCCTGACCTTCTTTTCATACAAGATGTCATAATACAACATGGCCATATGTTTGTCACCAATTTGCACTTGATCCTTTTCCCTATCTGTACATTTTGGCACACAAATGCCGTATAGCATTTAAAACGTTACTATTAATGGACAGCTGGACCTATATTATCGGATGTATAATATATAAACAACCTAACCAGTACTTTCAGTGTGTGTTGCTCATGGCTCATTCGGTGTGTGTTGTTTCATGTAAAAATCTAACAAATAAAAAAAGATACGTGTGTGTGTGTATATATATATCCCACACAATACTACACAATACTATAGCGACAAGCAACATTAGTGATGGCCTAAACAATTCATAGCAAGTCTTTAGAGTTCTCATGTCGTAATGCCAGGTTCCAAATCTCTGCTTCTTTTTTGTCAAGTCAAAATGTGTTACGTCATCAAATGTGTTACTTCAGTTCAAGTTCCAGGACTCTCTGGTCCCCAACTCTGCTTCGAGCGTCCATCATTTTAAGGTCATAAGACAAAACATTCTTTAAAGCTTTGTCTCTGTTTCTCTCCTCCCTTCTTCCTTCGGTCTCCTTTCATCCCTCGTCTCTCCCCCCAAAGCTCTGCCACCCACCAACCCTCAGACGTAAGGGAGCAGAGGACAGGGTCATTTAGCTGGAGAACCTCCAGGGAGAAGCGACCTCATCAGGCCTGTCCCTCTAACAGAGGTCCTCTTTGAGCCCATACAAGGATGATTTATTAATAATCTCATGGAAAAGGTGGCCCAAATGTCTTACTTGCTTCTAATTTATTTCTGGCAGGCAGTGGGGAAGGTTATATGATTTCAGAACAGGAGTAATGGTATCTTCTTCTACTCTATATCCGCCCTAGTTATTAGTATAATAATTATTTCCTATAACCCTTTTCTCACTTTCATCAGTTTTTTTCGGTTATTTTCTATTTGAGAAAGAAAAGCAGAAACCATTAACCATGTGAATGTATAATATTGTTACTTGAGGCAAACCTTGCAATTAACCCGCTGACACCAAGTGCTCCCAAGAATCCAAAACATTTTCCTCAAGGCCACCTACAGTATGTATAGATCAGCATGCATGCTGCTACCCATCTTGATCTCCCTCTCACCTCATACTCCTGTTTGAAGCCATAGCCCTCGGCTGTCTTCATCTGGTTGATGTGCTGGAGCAGGTCAGCTACACGGACAGCAGGGTGGAGCTGGCCCGTGTGATAGGGCGAACCCTTCCGTCCACACTGGCGCCGCGGGGAACCCCCCAGCAGGCTGCTGGACTCATTCACTGAGCTACGAGGCTCACCTGGCAGAGAGGGGGGGGGGGACATAGGGAGATCACACCCCAGAGATACACAAATCTGTATTCCTAATCGTTTCACAATTTTGATAGTTCATGTAGAACACCGATTCCAATTAAAGCAAGGGTGTCAAAGTGGATATATATATATATATATATATATAATAATATATATATATATATATTTATGTGTATTATATATATAAATATATATATATATTTAGCTCTGTTTGGGTAGAGCTTTCTTTGTTATAGATATGACTGCTACTCTCTCTTTGATGAGAAATTAAGTACAGCAGGTTCTGAGATCAGCAGAATAAAAACAACATGCCACTTTCCTTCCTGTGAGCCCCTTTAATATTTGAGATATAAAGATGAGAGAGGAGTCGACTTGAATCAAAAATCATTACTTTTCTTGCCTGGAGCTATTTCGCTTTACTTCTGTTTGCAATTTTCTTTTTCTCGTTATCTTATTTGAGATTGTGTGTCACTGGAGGGCCTTTTGCCTGTTTTGAGGTTTATGAAGCGTCTCTAAAACCATAAGAATTGTGTGGGTGGTATTATACTCTCCACAGTGCCTTCTTACGGCCATTTCCACAGACGGCAAGGAAAAGGTGGCTCAGAGTAGCTGGTGCTGAATGAACACTGTTAAATGTCATGTGAGACGAGGGTATCCTATCAATCGCTATCGGAGTATTCCAGGTGGAAATTAAAAAGTAACGGCTATCTGACGAAAAAATAATAGATGACCACATATGGCGGTGGAGTGAGTTGTGCTTGTGCTTGTGCTTGTGCGTGTGTGTGTGTGTGTGTGTGTGTGTGTGTGTGTGTGTGAGTGTGCTCTTACTGCGCGTGCCGCATGTGTGTGCATCCATGAAAGAAAGAGCCATCCTCTCATCCTCCTGTAGAGTACTCTGGTCTGTGAAGCTGCGCTCCATGGAGCCCATATGGCTCTTCTCTTGCCGGTAGGTAATGGGTGTCTTATTCATGTTCACTGGCTTCCTGTAGACATAAAGTTTTGGGAACACAGACAGAGAAAAACAGATAGAGAGAGAGAGAGAGAGAGAGAGAGAGAGAGAGAGAGAGAGAGAGAGAGAGAGAGAGAGAGAGAGAGAGAGAGAGAGAGAGAGAGAGAGAGAGAGAGAGAGAGAGAGAGAGAGAGAGAGAGAGAGAGAGAGAGAGAGAGAGAGAGAGAGAGAGAGAGAGAGAGAGAGAGAGAGAGAGAGAGAGAGAGAGAGAGAGAGAGAGAGAGAGAGAGAGAGAGAGAGAGAGAGAGAGAGGCATGAGGGGTTTAGAAACAGGTGCAAAGAGTTAGAGCATAAGGGAAACAAAAACAAAGGAAAGTAACGAGAGACTGAGGGAAAGAGCAGAGGAAGGCAAATGCCACATGTCTTCTTTTGCCACAGATACTTCTGATTGGCAGCCAGAGCACAAGCATGTCTATAGCGGATCGCAAGAAGATGAGAACCAAAAATGATGGCGTCACTTACGGATAGTAAGAGTAAGAGTAGTAGTCCCTTCTGACGAGTGTGCAGGAGAAGGAAGGCAAAGAAAATCAGGAGAAAGAAGTTATGTAAGATGCAAGCAATGCCAGCTAAGGAAGGGGTGGATGCATTGACTAAAGTGAGAATGACAACCATAACACATGTGCTAGTTTCCGTGGGCTACAGTTCCACACATGCATGTAGCAGGCAGATGCTGATGGACCGGAACACAGCCAAAGCCGAGCTGTGTTGCTCCACAAATTGAATTGCATTTCACCTTAATGACTAAACCATGTGAATTCTTCCCAGAACAAATCTAGCAATCATCCTGCTAAGGGCATGTACTGCACGGTGGCTTACGAGAGCCATGTGCGCTAATGTGATGGCTTGTGCTGACACTCACATTAACATCTCAGTAGACATACCACTACAGTGACACCAAGAGATTTGCTTCAGGACTGTTTGATGAGCGTGCTGTAGTTTGCTACAGCTCTTCAGGTCACATGGCCCCCCAATGCCCACCTGGCTGTTTTACCATCCAGTTGGGAGGCTATGCCACAGGGAGCAATGTATAATAATCTCCAAAAGAACACCTTTTCCCTCCCAATTACCGTCTCATTTATGGGTCAGACCGCTGCTTGGCGTGTGTAATTAGGTGGCTAATTGAATTGCATCCCACTTTAATTAAATACTTCACACTCAGATAAGCTCTGTAGATGAGTGGTGTGGTCCCTCTGGTGCTCCATAAGGGAACGGATATGAGGCAGCACTCTTTCTAGTGTCTGCTCCGTTACTGCAACCTTTAGAAAGTTAAGCAAATATCATGTGCTTATCTTTCTAAAATAAACTCTTTCCCACCCACATTCCACAAAGTTCTCAAGAAAGATCAGAGGAGCAAGATAAGTTGTCAGGGCTCGTTCCATAGTGCAAACCGTTTTAACACAGGGATGTAGGTGCTTGGGTTCATGCAATGGCAATGCAAGCAGAGACGTCGACCGTCCGGTGCTATATGCATCTACTCTGTTTGCCTCCAGTATCCCATAGCTGGGGTGTTAAACGACAGCAGTCACTCACCCCTTCTTGATGATGATGATAATGGCCCCAAGCAGAAGGATGAGGACCACCAGTCCTCCAGCACACACTCCCAGGATCAGTCCCATCTCCTCTGAGTGCTGGGACACTTCAAGAGCCCTCCGGTGGTCCTTACAAGCCGCTAATAGAAACGAAAATTGAGAGGACATTTATTCGGGAGATAGATTTGGGGCTGAGGAAAGAGAGATTATAACAAATGCAAATAATGGGTGGCTGGTAAACAGGAATGAATACGCTTTAAGAGCTTATTATTGATTCCACACAACGGCTTTTGCCCTCCAAATGCAAATTAATCTTCATCATCATAAAACAACTTTTCAGACCACTCGTTTTGAATGTGACCAGACATTCATTTTCATGTTATAGTCATTTCTTTCCTGAAGCCACAGATCAAAACACACATGTAAATAGTAGCGTGACCCTCGGGATCCCCAAGTTACAGCAGCCGACTTCCTTTGGTCACTAACACACGGCGGCACACTGTGAAAGAACTTTGCTTCAGGCACAATCAAAGTTGGAATGAGTAAGAGCCTTTCAGTGATAAACTATAGAAGCTATTATCATTATTTTTAATAGCCTTAGGAAAAATGTCTTGCCTCTGCTTCGATAACAAAGGGTCCTAGTGTCCCAAAAACACATTCAGTAGGAAGAACGACGGGGAGTGTAGGCCTTTGCTAGAGCCCTAAAGTAAAGTTCAGTTAAAATGAGCTGAAAGGAGTCTGAACCCTATGACTCAGCTTGAACATTTTTAAAGTGTGGTACTTCCGTCAAGGTCATTGACCAATTAAATACAACTGTTTGTTGGTGAAGCTAAACTATCATCTTACAACCTGTGCAGCTTTGACAATAGACAGCGGTTTTATGTCCTGTCAAAACAAGCTTTTCCACCCATGCATAATGGTGGTATACAAGGTTTGTGGCACGGATTTATCAACAAAAGGAAATAGTACACTTGGCCAAGTTAAAACTACACTATCAAAGTGCCCTGGTATCATTTATAGAGCCCAAGTGTCTGTGAGACATCATAAAAGGTCCGTTTCACAATAGCTGGTTATTTTCCTGGCATAGAGTGAGAGGTTTCTCATTTGCAATGTTTCATGAACCCAGTGATCTAGTTTTCCTTTGCGATGGCAGCCTGTCCTTCAGGCCCTTACAGCCCTGCAACCAGCCCATCCTCCCCCTGAGACCGTTGGAAGAGGAGACCTCTGGTGTCTCTGGTGGAGTTGGAGGAAAAGTCAGAGCTGGCCTGGGGAAAGAGGCCTGGCTAGCGGCTCACTGGGTTACCATCAAATCTGGGGCACCAGAGAGGAACTCGCAGCCATGCTGTGCTCTGCTATATGAAACCAGAGGCAGTTAATACATCTCACGCACAAATTCACTGAACATAGAACAATGTAATTCATTTGTTCATAATAGATGTCAGGAGTTTTTGACAGGGCTTTATGATTTATGACAGTTTATTTATTTATGTGTTAAGGTAAGGTGTTTTTAATGGAGCCAACAGCTCTTACACAGCTAGCAAGTCATGCAAATTAAATATAAATTAATACTGTTTATGAGTGTGATACAATGGCATTATATTTTACGTGCTAAAAACCAGGATGCGCAAAGGGGAAAAGCTAATTTGCTACTCTGACATTTTGGACAGATAAGACAGTCTTGCCACATTTAGCCTTGGAATTTCTATTAAGCCAGACATGAGCATGAAATAGATTTCCACATGAATCCATGCACCTGCTAGCTGCCCGCTGGTGGAAATTGGCACTTAAAGTAGAAATGGAAGTCTATTGTTGTGTTAGGCCTGCCAGGAGATCGTTAATTAAACTGTCACATGAAAGTTGAAATGTAATCTCCAGTTTCGTTATCCAAGCCCAAATCATTTGCCTCCACTTTGGATGTGATAAGCTGCTTGATAGCGGCAGAGATGTATATAGGTCTCAAGACCTTGTAGGGCAAGGGCCATGTTTAATCGAAGGGGATCATAAACAGTCATATATTTTTTTTCATAGACTTAACGTGAACTAGTGAAAGAAAATGTGTAAATTTGGCATATATGTATATTTTATTTTCAATTTATGGCAGCAGTCCAATATAATTTTCAAATGCTTCAATTGTAGAAATCTAATGTTTGTTCTGTCTATTTTAGTCCTTTATTTTTCTCTTTGGATTAGTTCAGTATGTTCAAAACGAGAGAAGGGAAAACGGGGCAAATATTAATCAATGTAAGGAGGCATCGTTAATCAAAGCCAAACTGGTTGTCTGTGTGAAGCAGATGGAGTGAAGCACACAAAGCCAGGCCTTGCCCTTTGGCGTCATGCTTGAGGGGAGCTGTGCCTTTTACTTTTTTAAATCGCAAACAGAGGTCCTCATAAAAAAAACTAAAGTAAGACAAACTGCCAAGTCAATTTGTGTGCAAGGCTCTGCTTACTGTTGCGGAGCTATGCTAACTATAAATACATGACTTTTTATTTTCTGTGTTCTGACAGTTCACTATGGTAGCCGTGTGGCCTGTGCTGCCACCAGGACTTAAGAGTCCCTTTCCCTGCTCCATGACCCTTTGAGCCCCATGCATTGCTGAGCAGAGCAGGGAAGCCGATTGTTCATATAGTGCTAAACAGGTAGCTCCATTCTGGACCAGACACAGGTCAAAAGTCCTCAGATGTACTCCCCCTCTCCCGAGTAACTGTAAATGTCTGGTGGGCTCCAGACAGCAACACAGAAACAGTCTTTGATATTGTGCATCCCGGTATCTCCCTCCAAAATGATGAAAGCCGGACCTCTACTCCCACTCGGCCAGTTGCCCTTTTCTCTGATGTTTATTGCCAAACAAACTGGATTCTCAGGAAATATTCTGTGTGTTTCTTTGATCATCTCTTATCTACATGCCTGACACAACCTGGGATTTCCTCTCATCTTTTTATTCTGGACTAGGAAAGAGTAACGCCAACAATCTTACAAAATGTTTTATATGATATGAAAGTTTTCCTGAATTCAAAAATAGACAGTCAAGGCCAAAGTTTTCATTAGATGAAAGTATTCAGGTTGAATTACCTTTACGAGCAATGCGGATGCAGTTTATTCGTGTTTCCTGAAAGAGAAATAGAGCACATAGATCAGAGGATCATAATGCTTTGTATACTGCTTAAGAGATGTGTGTACAACAGAAATGAATGTTGGTGTGCATACTGAGCAGAACTGCTGAGCCAAAAAATGAAAGCGCAGAAAATAGAATAATACAAACCATGAGGCAAAACGTAATTTGCATATACAAATCAGCTTTTTGTGACTTACTCTGAGATACAAACAAATGTATCGTAGGAAAAAATAAATTATTTTGACATAAAGAAGACCTTAATATCCCCCTTTTAGCTGCAATTTTGCTAAAGTCTACTATGTGAGATAACAGATAGAGTTATGACAACAGCAGATGGCAAACAATTTAAAAGTAAGGCCCGGAGGTGAAGGGTGGGAAGAAAAGGAGGACTTGGTGAAAGAGAAATGTTGAGAGCAGAATTGAGTGGATGGCTGTGGACCAAAATGGTGCTTTGAAAAGGAATTAATTTTGCTCAAATTTCAGCTGATGACATCTCACAGTTATGAAAAGGACCTTTGTCAGACAACACTAATGAGATCCAAGACCATAATCCAATTTTGTCCCGCCACTTCGAGGAGGAGATGCATTATCAAATTAAGATTTACAGATGCTAATTCAGGCATTATGGGACAATTATGCAGATCTACTCAACCAGAAAGGAGAGGGAGCCCTCTCCTCAAACTGCTGCGAAATTGTCTTTTTTAATTGAAAATCCATTTCAAGCTAATGTTCTCACATTCTTAACCCTATGATGAGATCTTTCAAATAAAGCGACAGACTCAAAGGGGGATGAACTGTAGAAAAAAAACAGGCACGCACACTGAACAGTGGGGAACGAAGAAGTCAGGTGGAACTTCTTACTACTTAATGTCAAAAACGTATCTTCAAATGTCTACAGAAATACAGTATTATAGAAATAAACTAGCAGCTTTCAATAAAAAAAATTGAGATTGAGTGGCTATTAATTTGACCACCCAGAATGTGTCTAGTTTATCTTGTCTGCTGATAAAAACATCTATCACTAAAAAACAGGCTAAGATAATAACTCATCAGTGCTGTTAAGAACCATGATGAGGGATAAGGCAACATACACAACATGTTTAATGTAGAAGAAGAATGGATAAGGAAAGTCATGGAGATGGACTGCTACTGTAGTTAAGGGACTGAGGTTTCTGAACCAGAAGGGCCATGTAGAGATGTTACTGATCCCCCACTTCCTTTCCATGATGTGTCCGTCATGCCAGAGGGCTTGGCAGATCTGGCTCTGGCAACAAAGGCAGCACGCAAAGAGCAGCACATCATGCAAAACAGATTTTTTCATTTATATTTTGTGTGTGTTTATGCGTGTGCTTTTGTTGGGATATACTAAAAAAATGCATTAATAATGTCCATGCTGAGGTCCCCAGAGCAACAGTCAGAATCCACAATCTTTCAAGTACCTCTTTAGATCTATCAATCAGAGTCAGCCAATTAGCATGTTTGAATACTAAATATTATTTGTTGCTTATGATGGTTGATCACCTCTCCCAATTGGATTGAATTTAGCCCTCTTGAAAAACGTATTGATGCATTCATTACCAGCAGGTTACTAAAATGGTCTTCTCTCAGGTCTTCCTAAAAAAGCTCTTTAAAATGACTGCCTCTTCTTCAGAATGCTAATCCTCAATTTATAACAAAGACAAAAAAAATATAAACATAATACACCATTTCTCAGATCTCTACCGTGGCTCCCTCTATGTCAGTGAATGTATTTTAAGATACCGTTGCTCACCTACAAGTCACTCGATCATTTGAGGCCAAAATGGAAATACATCACTGACAAGCTAAAACAATATGAACCTCCTATGCCCCTCAGGTCATCTGTATCTTTCCATTCCCCGAGTTAAAACAAAAAAGCATTTAGCTACTATGCAACAAATATCTGAAACTGACTTCCTGAAGATCTGAGACTCGCTCAAAGCCTGACTTCTTTTAAAACCAGATTAAAAACATATGTTCTCAGTTGCCTTTTGCTCAATTGCTTTCTTAGAAATTGCAATTCTCAGTTTATTTTTTTTTTCTAGTATGTTTCTGCTTGCTTCATGTAAAGCACATTGAATTGCATATGTGTATGACGTGATATACAAAGACATTCGAATTGATTCCACAAAACAAACTTCCACCTAAAAGACAAAATATTGATATTCCATAGACAAAACAGAAATGTGACTCCCCCAGATATTTGGTCAGGAGTTGAATACACCCTATCCACTTGTAGCCTGCCCAAACCTGGGACACTAACTGACGTCAAGATGCTGCAACAACACTGGACAAACTAAAGCCCAGGTAGCCAGCATTGCCCTTGTGCCTGGGATTGACGTGTGAGCTGGCACTGGGCCCTCCTCACAGTGGTCTGTGGGTGCTGGCCCCCTGCCATTCAAAACAAAGCCTAATCCCATCCGCTAGTAAAGCTATACCTCGCCTGTCTAATCACATGCTTAGTAGCCCAGTTGTGTGAAGTGCACACGCTGCACTCCCAGTGTGTTCCTCTACTGGGCCGGAAAGAGGACAGGGCAGACAAATGCCCTGGTCATGGGCATTTCCACATAAAGACTTATAACACTGAAATAATATCGGATTTGAACATGCCCAGTTAAACAATAAGGGCTAAAGGACGCAATGCTGCAAACTTGGGCGAATACAATTTCAACCTATGATCATAAAGGGCCGTGCCAACACTGGAGCTAATGTCTAAAGGACGGCTTGATACCACAGCCCATATAGCCTAATATTAGAGAAGCAATCTTCTATGTCTGATCATCTGCACCTGCACCCAATTATCCCTAAGTAATTGTCTGAGCAAGGTAGCTGCGGTACTGTAATGTCGTTTAGTGTGATAATGTGGCTTCCTCTGGCTATGATTGGGGCAGTTGGGTTATGTGTGCTCAGAAACAGTGAAATGAGGAGACATGGGGGATTTGGGACACCATGCTACTCCAGAACTCCACCCACACACCAAACCCCTCTCTACAGGGACTCTATTCGTTCTGGGTTTGAATGACCAACCACTGGGCTGGAACAAAAGCAGGGGGAAAAACGGTAGAGGTAAAACAGAAATCTAGAGCACGTGACCACAGAAGGAGCGGAGGGCAAAAGTAAAGGGACATAAGAATAAAGAGTGGCGCATGAATGAATAAAGACCACACAGACCGGAGTGAGGGATAATATGAAGAGAGGAGAGGGAGTGCCCACTTGTCTCTCTGTTGTCTCTCTGAATAATTCCAGCTAATCACAGATTTACTAGCGGGAAGTAATGCAAGTAATTCCCCATCCCAAACATGCTTTGTTAGCACTAAACGAAAACGCTGGGCACATGAGAAAACATCCTTTTCAAATAGTATAATATAATAATATAATATATATGCCAATAATATAAATATTGTTTTGTGAAGTGTGTTGCCTCGATGCAGCTCCAAAGAGCCCCAATCCCCCTAAAAAGATATCTTATATAATGTTCATCGCTTTAATTGTTAAGTTTAGGACTAGACACATGCTTGACCATTAATCTACATGTATGGTTGACAGCTGTTCCACACCCAGGCTAGGTTAACTCACCCCTCTAAAGTTGCTCATTGCCTGGAAGTAGACCAGGTAGCTCTTGCGTGGGTCCAGAGGAGAGTTCCAATAGCCGTTGTAGGTGTGGTTGTCGCCCACAGTGAAGGGGCTGGCATCTGGCAGGCTGCTGGGGGGGAGCTCGGCAGTGTAGTAGTGTGGGGTACCCCGGGCCTGGGCCTCGCCGTGGGAAAGAGGCAGAGGAAAACACTCCTGGAGCCCCAGTTCCCTCTTTACCTTCCTGCTGGTCTCCTCCTCAATAACCACCTGGTATGTGCTGGAGGGAGGTCAGAGTGCAGGCCCTTATGATTCACGGTCTTCATTCAAATGATCATTGAGTTGGCATAGGTTTAGGCCAGGCATAAAGCCTTGTGTGTTGATGATTAGAGAGGTTCTGCTCACCTGACGGGTGCACCTCTGCCCTGGGCTGGGCGAAGCAGGACAGTGATGGTGCTCTCGGTTTCACGCACAGGCGATGGCATGTCTCCATAATCAAATGTTGGAGCTGTGATGAATCCAAAGTTCACAAAAGCATACCACCAACAAACAATTGCAATGAGTCGAGAGCCATCGTCTTGCTTTCTAAAAAATAATGTACACATGGTATTTGGCAGAGACCGTTAAATTGCTTTATATGTAGACTATCAGTAGAGCCTTGCGCATACATAAACACACACTCCCACTTTTTCCAGTAAACACACTGCACGTCCCCAAATCAAACTCAGCCCCGGCTTTAATGTCCACAAAACGTCAGCCCCTTTCACACATAAATGACCGACTGTCAACAAAACACCCACACGTTCCTCCCATATGCCAACTGAATTTTCAGACTGTGGTTGTCTTGGATACCGAGTGCAATTATAAGTTATGGAAGTGAAGACAAATTAAAAGGAGCTCCTCATTTAAAGGGATTTGGCCAACGCTGTGAAGCTCCTGGGAGATGCTGCATAGTCTTTTTAATATCACTAGTCAATTAGTGTGGGAGCGAAAGCAAACTATAACAGAAGAATCAATGACTATGGAATTAAAAGAGGTTGCATGAAACTGCAGACGAGACAAGAGCTAACTTCAAGTAAGTTGAGTAATTTAGGTTTCCTGATCAATTTGGTACATACTGTATACAACGTTTGAACCAAATCAAAGATCAGTTTTACTGTTGGCAGTCAAAGCCTGTCTTTGGTATTCTCTGTTTACATCTGGATAGGTGAACAGTTTGCCAATGGTGATGTTACAGGTGTCACTGAAGATGAGTATGTGGCAGCCAGCGGTGTGTAGGAAACTAAGTGTAAAAGTATGAGATGTTTGGTGTAGGGGAACTGTCTTGGGGGAGGGTGATGGTGATATGTAACGGCTTGTCAGCTCAGTCTGCTTCAGCTGGCCACATGCCAGTTTCCTGTCTAACTTACTGCCACTACCTTGTGATTGAGAAGCAAATCTGTAATTAAGGAACTCGGCCCTCTTCTCGGAATGGCGACACTAACGCAAAGGAAAAAAAAAGAGAGGGAGAGAAAGAAACGAGAAAGAGATAGAGGCGGAAGAACGATAGACAACAAGGGGTGCAGCGGCGTATCCCTGTGAGGTGCTATCCATTCCCTTTACAAGCAGAACACGCATCATTAAAAGTCAATGGAACACCAGGGCTGGATTTCTATCACCGTTAATAAGCTCCAGGACGCTCAGCTGGGAAATCTTAGCCCGTGAAGACAGTGCATCTTTTTTGCACATAACGCACAGCGTGCTGCTACTTGGCAGCATACCGCTCGTAGAGTTAATTCATGTGTTCAAGCATGCGAGATGACAGCGTGTCACTCCTTTAGAGAGGGAAGGAAAGAAGTTCTTACGTTAGGGGAGCAGTTGTTTTGCCAGCGCATGAGGAAGATATACTCAGGTCGTTACCCAGGAGCTAATTATAGCGTATAGTGAGAGAAATCGAAGGTGTATATTCACTGCACCCTTCATTCAGACTAAACATGTGACAGATTGTTCTTGAGCACAGCGCGGTCCTTCTCTACAAAGCCTACAGAGTTTTCCAAACAGCTCAGCTTTTTCAAACGGATAATTTAGTGTGAGATAGTTTCAAAAACGTTTCTGAAGCCGTAGTTGTACATTCCATGAAAAAACAAATGACAGAATCAAGTCAAACCTTAACAGGTAGTGGTACACATACACAAATGCAGGCCTAGGTTTTTCTAGGATAGAAGACATGCACGCGCCCACACTGAGTACCAAAAAAACAGGGGCTTTACCAGAAATATTGGTGGTGATTTCTGTGAGAGCTGTCTGGCCAAAGCCCTTGGCTGTGCGGGCACGCACTGAAATGAGGTAGGTGGTTCCGGGGTGCAGGTTGGAGAACATGTGGTAAGTCTCATTCTTCAGCTTGGACACTGTGCGCCTAGGACCTGGCACGTTGATGCCCGGGTCAGACGACTCGATGCTTTGGTAACTGATCTGAAGTAAGGTGAAAAAGAAAACAATTCAGGTAAGAACAATCTGTGCAGCTCCTGTTAGCTATTCATGCCCCACTTGTGACCACGTCCCAGTGACTTTGAATCATTACCATGTCGACAAATGTTTTTCTAATCTATACTCATTCTTATGTTCAATTGATTCTCTCCTCTGAGTCACTTGACTATAAGCCCTGCTGCTCAGAATTGATGTACTGACTGGTCGATTGGTTTGTTTATTACAGTAATATCGCTAATTTGTCTCGAAATTAAAAAAGTAAAAAATTTTTACACAACCCAAGGCTCCTTATAAAACAACATAAAGAGCTAATGATCTTTTAACGACTGCCTAATGAATTTCTTGTAATTAAGAAAGAACAACAAACTATGTTACTAAATGTGTCTCACATAGATTTAAGCAGGTCGATTCACTCGTCCAAAATGATTGCCACAAGGTCGTTACAGTAGGTAATACAAACCCTGTTTGACTAAGGCAAGACAAAAGTGATGGGTAGCAATCATCTCTATCAAGAGCACAGATGTTAATATGACCACACACACACACACACACACACACACACACACACACACACACACACACACACACACAGTGTTCCAAGGGTTAGTATTTGCACATTGTCCTAGGGGCTGTACAATGCCTTTTTCCACCTGACAAGTACAAAGCAGTTAGACATAAACGAGAAGCCTTCCAGGGGCTTTGCCGGGTGGTTTCCCAATAATAGCTAAAAGAAAACGCAGATAAAAAGAAGAACAGGAGGAAGACTGAGAAGGCCGTGGAGCTTAACATGGTGTTTGATGGGATCTGGAACACTGGTCAGTGGTTTAATCGGAGAGAAATGAAGAGGATTTCTCCAACTCCCAATAAAGCCCCTGTCTGCTAACACAGAATGCTCAAAACACGACAGAGAGAAAACCCTGCTCAGACTCACATTTATGTGTCTCACCACAAATCCCATTTAATAATGTCCTTGAGACGACATTGCAGGAGAGGACAAGGATGAGGCCTTGAGAATAGGTAGGTAAACGCAGTGAGTGTCCACCTAACAGGTACAGTAAGTGCTGAGCAGTGAAGGAGAAAAACCCAGTACAGCCTCATTAAGCAACAGGCTTTTTTTGACCTAAATTGACCTGTGGAAGGAGCGACAAATTCTAACAGCGTGCGGCAGTTTTAAAGGCTGATTAAAGTTTTCTTGAGTGCCCTTGAAATGTAGATCGTGATTACACCTCAAGGACCGCACACATGGTGGTGACGGCGGTGTCATTCCAAAGCATTTCGTTTTCACATGTATTATGAAGGACATACTATTATGAGGATATGTTTGCCACAGATGGTCCCAGATGCTTAACAAATTCCTACCTAGTGATTGTAAAGACAAATCAAATAAAATATTGTACTTGCCTCGTATTGGGTGATGAGGCCATTTGGTTCCACTGGCTCCTCCCACTTCAGGAATATCATATCATCCAGGGGGGTGAAGGTTAATGACTCCGGGGCTATGCCTCCTGGAACTATGAGAAATCATCAGAGATAAAAACAAGTCAGGCTATTGAGGAGATAATCCAAAGGCAGGCCAGCAATGTCAACATCATATCCAGTTCTCTGTCACAGTGGCTGCATGGGGACTTGGCACCACGTAGGAGATGCAAGACTTTGATATGCTGATCCGTTGAGTAGACTGAGTACAGGATATGGTGCGAGAGGTATTTCTACAATGAGATGTAATGCGGCTAGTAATACAGCATGTGATATTTACACACCACATACTTAGGCTTTAAAGTGTCTACAGTAAGTGAATAAAGAAATAAGAGTAACATGACAACTTCCTTTATATCGCAAGCCAAATCATTCTGTAAATATTGAATGTACACAAGGGAGGTGAACGCCTACATCACAACGTAATACTATTATAACTGGAAACTGATATAAATTTAGGAGCATCACGTTGCACACCACAGAAGACTCAGTAGACCAGCTAACGCACTGCCCACCACATAAACTACATGGTCACAGAGTTATCACTGAGATAAAAAAAAAAATTATTAACTTGAATCATGATAGCTGTTAATAAAACAATTGTCTAGCCTGGCTAAAGCACAGGCCAGACACAATTTACAGTAGTTACAGTTTCCAAAGTGTCCTTCACAGCCTGGTATTTCTGTCACACCCAAATCATTATAGTCTGTGTGAGAAGAGAGAAGGGAATTCAGCCTCGGGGCTAAAAGCAACAACCATTCAGCCCTGCGCTGGGTGGAAACAGCTGACTCTGATGTTATTCTTGTCCAGAGAGTCTGCGAGAGAGTTGCTGATTAAAGCTCTTTGGGTGAGTGTTGTTCAGAATGTATGTGCGTATCTATTCTTTTCTTTCGCTCTTCACATACGTGTTTATCTGTCTCGCTTTCGCTCTGACCTCACTCCTGTCCCCCTTCCTTACTTCAGCTCTCCTTCTGCAAGAAGGGTTTGTCTTTTTCATTGAAGAATGTATTTGTCCTTCAGCCACCCTTCTGCACACACACTTTCTGCCATTGCACAAAAGCAAAATGGGAGATAGCGCGGAAATAGGCACAAATCCTTTTACAGGCTGGCTGGCGGTCTCAGATATAATGATTAATTCTCATTTTTATTTGAAAATGAGAAGGTTCTTCTGTTATGCTGATGCCGTCTGGTGTTAGTAATATCTTCAGAAAGGCACATTAAACCTCCCCCCCCCCCCATGGGTCAACTGGGTAATATCAATGCAGCCTTTCAGTGAAAACCAGTTCTGGTTTTCAATTGAGTACCGCATATAAAATTAATATCATATCCCACAATTCAAGTGGGATTTATCTACTACGTATATTACTATCAACATTTTGCTATTAGCTAATCATGCTACATTTTTTAACACATTTTTTATAAAAACAACCTTCAAGGTTATTTTTGACTGGTCTTTGAGGCTTACCTTTCTACTAAATAAGCCATGTTAAATAATGATTTAAACTCAGCAACCTTGGCATCTGAGATGCTAGACATTGAGAATAAAGATTAGTGTGCACGTGAAATATGGGGTGGCATATGGGGGTTGGGTGGGCAAAGCTATATGGTACATCAGAGAACAGTGAAACACTGCGGCCTCAGCGTTAGGTAGGTCCTGGCACATTGTAGTGAAAACTAGCACACACCCTGACCTGTAGCCTGACATGACTGGAGCTTTGGGCCTGAGGAGACCATCTGTGCCGGAGGGCACACTAGCAGCAGACCGTTTCCATTCTGCTCCCTTTGTATTCACTCCAGTGTGCCTGCAGCTTTTCCTATCCCCATTGAGTTCCCTTGGGACTTACTGTCCTCCTCGGTTTGGAAGATCACCTCCCGGCCCTCCTTCTTGCCCTCGGGGTTGGACAGGGCCAGACGAACATGGATGCCTTGGTAGGGGGGCAGGTCGCGCAGCGTGAGCCGTGAGGCATTGTGTTCCACTGCCAGGCACTCGCGCACGGTGGTGTTGTGGCCCCCGCCACCTCCGGCCGTGGCGTAGCTGTAGCACAGGGACACTGAGTAGGTGTGGCAGCGGGTGAGGTTGAAGGCCAGACTCTCCCACTGCAGGGACAGCTGTCTGGACTGGATGTCTGGGGCTGTCAGGCCACGCAGTGCGCGCATGGGCTCTATGAGGGGGAGACAGAGAGAGACAGAGAGAGAGAGAGAGAGAGAGAGAGAGAGAGAGAGAGGGGGGAGAGAGAGAGAGAGAGAGAGAGAGAGAGAGAGAGAGAGAGAGGACAATGCTTTTAATGGAACACAAAAGAAAAACAAGCCACCGAATGGAACTAAGAGAAAAAAGTAGGATCCAATGCTCAATAGGAAAGTAATTGTTTTTAATAGTGAGGTTTAAGATTTGAAATCCACTCTTGCCTTGCAAGTGCCTTCAAACCCACTTGTTTATGATGAACTACAACAACGCTACATTTGTCAACACCAATGAAAGACTGTGCTTCATAGTAAAATGTAAACCAAAACATCCCGTCTTTAAATGGATTAATCTAAGCATGCGCAAAAAAAAAAAAGTATTAAATAACATGCACTTTGGAACAGTGATGCCCCTGGCATAGCAAATGTGACGGCCTTGTAGGACAGATCCCAGAGATGCGCTGGCAGGTGTTCAGCCCAGCTAGGTGGCGCCATGCTGTCCCATCAGGACACGGAGGTCACCAGTTTCCTGCCAGCGCGGGCACACCCACTTCCCCTCGGCAGCCATGCAGGGGACTCATGCCAATTACGCTAATTAATGGGACAGGCTGCGGGTTGCTGTCTCGCCCCCCACCAGTCCCCACCTCTGTGTCACTGAGCACATTGAGAGTCCAGTAGTTCCAGAGAAGTTCCACGCCCCGAAGCCCAATCCGCACCCACAGTCGCCAGAGCCACACAGGGGCGTTCAATTCCGCTGGTTACGCTTATTGCTGGGTCACTGTGGTGGCCAGCTTTATTTTTCGATGGCACCCTGTTACTTCCGGTCACTGGCGGGTTAACCCTGTCTCCCTCTGACTCGAGCCAGCAGAACAACTGTCCAGTCTTTCTCGTCTTCCCGTCAATCTAGCAGCTAGCTAGGAGAAACAGAGAGCCTCTGTCCACACAGGCACAGAGCAGCCAGTGTGGCAGGAAGACATCCCATGAAGAGGGGTGAGTCAAGGACATCCTTAGCAGCCCCTTATCAACGGAGCCATTTGTCAATGCACATTACAAACTAAATCAATGCCTTTTTGTCAAGCAGTATTTCTCATAATATATTGTCCTGCTTTATTTAATTTAATAGAGGCATATGAGTAATGGCCAAGCAGTGTAAGTGGGTGACACAGGAGGTACAGGAGTGGAGAAAAAGATCAGTTAAGACGTTAAGGTTACCATCCAAGGTCTTTAGTCCTTCGAGTTCCCACACTCAAACTCCAAGGGATTATCGTCACTGCACTGCAGCTATTTGTGCTGGGAAGTGAAACGCCGCTGCTAATGCATCGATGAGCCGGGCAGGCGCAGAAAAACAACGAGAACAATCAGAGGAGATGGCTTTTGGAAGGGGCTCCGCTGGAATCAGACACTCTCCTTCGAGCACACACACACACACACACACAAATCCATCCCCTACATCTCTCTCTCTCTCTCGCTCTCTCTCACACACACACACACACACACACACACACACACACACACACGCACACACACACAGAGACACACTCGAATGCCTGCACAATGCAGACAATACAAATGCCCCACGTCTCGTGAGCACTTACACCTCATTGTGGTCTGTCCATCTGCGTTCCATGACATGGTCCATCTCTAACACAGGCTTCCACAGTTACCTGTTCGCCCTTCTAATTTGCTGTCTGGCCACTCAGTCTGGCTGGAAACATGACCACTGCATTGATTTGGGGCACCTCCCAGACTAATGGAACTGCAGATGAATGGCTGGACGGTCTAATCAAGAGGTGGTACATTGCATCCAGCAGGAAATGCTCTAAAAATGGTTTAGTGCGACTGAGAATTATCTTAATGGCGGAATTGATAGTCTGCGCAGAGTGAGGGGCCAAACAGAGGGAGGCATTTAACTGCCGACTTGATGAAAGCGCCGCCACAGAGGCCCCAGTGTGCTCAATGGGGGTTTTTTTTTCCTCAAAGGGGACTTTGGAGCCAACATCTTTCCCTTTGCCCAGCCTATTTGTCTGCATGCCACGAGCGAGCGCCCACTCCCTGGCACCCAAAGGCGTGAGGCTGCAGCCGTCCCGACATGGCCCAAAGCCCAGAGCTCCATGCTGGTCCACTGGGGGAGGAAGGGAGAGGGAGCGGGACTGTTTCTGGTTTATTAGCTCCGCTAACAGTGATACATGTGACAGACATTGGACGGAACTGCCCTTGGCCAGGGGCAATGCTGAGCTATGGAGTAGGTCTATGGAGACTGCGTCACAAGGGGAAAAGACACAGATATGCACATGCCTCCACATCGCCCCATGTGCGGACGACACATACACACACTCGTGTGCGTGCGTGCGTGCACTAACACACATACTCATCCCCACAGACTCTCTCTCCCTCTGACGAATGCATTCTCACTTGATCAAACATCATACCGCATAAACCCACCTCGCAACATGAAAATTGTGCACATGTTTCTAACCACTATGGTTAGCAGGCTGGACGAGTAGCCACAGAAAAAAGCATAGTGCTCTTTTGATAACGCTTCTCATATTATTCGAGCTCTAGCCTGTACCAGCTCTCCCCGAGAGCTCTCCGGAAGGCTCCGTGACCCAGCAGCAGGTGGAAGCCTCTTAACGCAGTTTGGAGACCACCTGCCGAGCGTGTACTCGTGCCTCTCCTTCGTGATTTACTTGAGAGGCTTCAAGCTGCGCTAATGCGGCCCGCTGATAATCACAGCAATGGTTCATCAAGCACACCTGGCTGGCCATTCGAGCAGGGTGGAGACCGTGTTCGCCTTCGCGGCCATTAATTTTACAGCCCCCACAGGAGATCACCCCGGGTCCACTCGCATGTAGGTCACAGCCAGCTGAGCGACATGGAATTCACAGGCAGGGTAAGTTCCGCCTGAACACGAGAACACTGTCGCCATGGCATCGCTCCGTTTGGAAAGGAAATTCACTTCTCCTCAGAACACAGAGAGGGTCCAAGAATCCCTTCTGTTCGCTGGGCTAATTAGCAGCTCGCTGAGATCCCCACAGTCACTAGACCATCCATCTCCTCACGCTCAAATTTAATCAGAGCAACAGCTAGGGGGAGGGGACCAGGATCCACTAATGGAGTGCTGGGGTCAGTCGGGGTAGTGCGGACCAGATGGTCTGGGGGACCGAGCATCAGGCCCTGGGTCAGAGGAGCTCCAAGGGCCAGGGGTCAGCTGGTGATTAAAGGCTCCTGGAGGGTGGAGAAGGCGAGGCACACCAGGTGGAGGAAGTTTAGAGTGTGAAGGTAAAAACCACCAGCCACAAAAAACACCTGCTATCTGACCTTTTGTATAAATTAAAGATACAGAATAGCAACAAACAGGTCAGATTTGATAAATGAGACTTTTACTCTCTCTCTCTCATGAGTAGCCTAAATGCATTGGAAGTACACAAATGACTGCGTTATCAGTCACACACAGCCTGCTAATTGCTCTTGAAAACTGCAGACGAAACCGTTACTGTCAAACTTCATTTCATTTAAATATTCTCGGTACGGCACCTGAATTGGATCTAAAAGCTCAACTTAACAGCTGAGTAAACCCAGCATCATTTATTATTCCACACATGGTTGCACAAGTTAATGTCACAGCGTAGGAAATGTAAACACACCAGTAATTGACTGAGTCTGGTAACTTTGCAAACACAACCGTCGGGGCCCGTAAAAACAAACTTGAGCATTGAAAATTCTCTTTCTCGCTCCACCTCTCCAACATTCACTCTTCCTTGTCTCCTTGTTTCACTCTCTCTCTCTCTCGAGCTTCAATTGAAAAGAAAGAAGAAGAAAAAACTCCCCCTGCACTCTCGCTGCTTCACTTCCTTCTTCACTCGCTCTTATCTTTTCTACTCTCCCCATCTCACTGTGATTTTCTATGTCTGCTGAGTGAGTGGGGGCTGTTAGCCGAGTCTGGCTTGCTGATGAATGAGGGCTGTCTGTGGCTGTTGAGAGAGCAGAGTGGCGTTAATATGTCATCTGAGCGAGAGGAGTGGGGAGGCTCCACTGGAGCCGGCTGGGGAGGAATGTAAGGGATGGTGTGTGGTAAGAACAGACCGCTGGGCATAGTCAAGAAATATGACCAGCCAAGACATGGGACCATGGAAATGGCCACTGGCTTATAAGCCATTAGATGATCCATTTCTGTGCCTGTGGGTGGATCTTGGTGTACGCAAGATGTCTGCGCGCCTTCGTCCTTGTTTGTGTTATTTGATTTGATAACCGTAAAGTGAAACAACGCTGCTTATTTCATCCATCTACTTCACGGTGATGCAATTTCACGGTTGCGCACAATACACTGTTGGAGTGGAAGACAATAATCAAACACTCACTGACGGGAAAATGCTGACGGGAATCTTGAATTTGAACCGTTACAGAAATGATCATTCTCAAAACGACCCGGTCATAATATTGTCAAGAGGAACTCGACTGAGCAATTACCCCTAATCATGGTATAATCTCCTTGTCTGTAGCCTCACCTGCACACTTGGTCCTGCTGACCAGTGGAGGTCCAGGTGGGCCGGTGCCGCCCTCTCCAGGCCGGGTAAGTAGCACGCTGATGTGGTACTCGGTGTCCGGATCCAAGTGCCACAGCTTGTAAGTGACCATGTTGACTCCGTGCACCTCCGACCAGGGCAACTGGCTGGCGCGGTACTCTATCTCTTTCCTGATGATGGGGCCGTCCCCAAGGATGGAATTGGTGTTCAACTGGATTATCAGGTAGGTGGAGCCAGCTCGCAGAAGCTGGGGTGGTGCGATGGGAGAGGGGGGCACTGTGGAAGAGCAAACAAAACAATGATTTTTGCAGGTGATGATTTTCTGTTTTCTTTCTTACCATTTAACTTGGGGTCAGTGCCTAAGCTAAGTATACACTTTACAAGGGGCTGAGTTATAGGAGAGCTTAAGGCTAATTGGAATTCAAGGCTCCACTGCACTACAAGTGAAATGCATTTAACGGTAGTGTGTTTCTACCCCGATGCTTATGATCCAAACACATTTCTCAGTCTGTAAAAGCCATCTGATAATGTGTATACCATGCCCCTCGGGAGCACAGAATGTAGATAGGTTAGCAGTTCAAATAGCGGATTGGTCAAGCCTATTAATAAAGCATTACGAGTTGTGAAACCTTTCAGAAGGGTGAAGAGAGAAAAAAACAGCTGTGCATCTGCTGTTAAGAATATGGACTATCTTTCAAAAGTGAATGGGCAAAATTGAGAGATGGGTACTTTATATGTATAGTGCCAAAAGACTGCTTTTACAGATCAAGTCAACAGGAAGAAAGGAGACCCAACATCATCAAAGAGCAAGTTGCCAAAGGGGAGATTAATCTCAGTAGCCCACCAGCCCAATGTCACTTACAGCAGACTCGAGCCACTGAGCTATTATACAGCCAGGCGAATTTGTGAGGGGGAGGAATGAGAATGCAGAAGAAAATGAGGACAAAGAGCTTGGAGGAGATCACAGTTAGATCTGTGGCCGTGACTAATCCCTCACTGCAGCCGAGGCGCCGGTGTCTATTATGGCTGTCCTCTCTAAAGGCTTTTCAGCATTACATGCAGCTCCCCTCGGTGCCTCACCCCTGCGGCTTATCCCTGAATCTCCCAGGGACCACATTCATACCCAAAGTCAAACTCTAACCTCAGCTGTCAGCCTCTGACGGCGGCAGAGGGACACACTGTACTGTAATGAATTTACCTCGGCGAAGCTCAGGATCAACTCAAAGACAAGTCTCGATATTGTGATGTTATCTTACAACCAAGTGGGCTTTGTTGCTACTGTATTTACTTTCAAAACAAATAAACCAATCTTTAAATCTCTGGATTTCTGTACATATACAGATGATCCCAACATCACCAGTCCACGAAAATACAGCTTAAATCTTCAAACGCCTCGGGGAGAAATAGTCTAAGTGTGTTATTCATTAAATAAACCGAGTGCTGTTCAACCCTGATGGGTTTCTCCACCACTCACAGGACTTCTACATTCACTCAATTTAAGGCCCATCTCTGTAGCAGTGCGATGGGATAAGAGAGCATCCAGCTAATTAAAAGGCTGATTACTGGCTCTCTCAATGGAGGGGCAGTGGGGGGAGACGGTTATCAAAGCCTTGAATAGGACTCAAGCTCCGTCCCTGCGAATAAGCAAGTCAAAGTGGATGGTGAACAAAGTGTGAGTTATAGCCTTGGTGGAGGGAAAGCGAATGTGTTGGCTCTTGGGACGGAAAGAACCATACCAAAAATAACGCCAGTGGCCTAAATAAAAACTGATGGAAACAACTACTGCATCAGCCATAGTAATGCTTATTATAGAGAGTCATGTGCATCATCTGAGCACATTATATGGGATTTCATGGCCTTCTATCAGTGCATTCGTCGGGGCCAGGTTTAGTGGCAGCTGCTGCTGCTGCTGCTGCTGCTGCTGCTGCTGCGTGGGTTTCAGTAATGCTCTGGCAAGGGGCTGTGCTGTCGTGCACCAAACAGTTCATATCACTACACTCAACTCAATCTAATCCATGATGCCACATCTATCGATGTGATTAGCTCGATGCCTCTTCACAAAGGCCAGCGCTTCTTCTCCCCCTGGCTGGCTGACTGTCTGTCTGTCTGTCTCTCCCTCCCGCTCCCTCTGAACCCAAAAAAGCAGTGCTGGCCTGCCCACAATTGTGACTCTTGATGGGTGGAAGTTTGAACAGGTGACAATTTATATATATCTTGGTGTCTGGCTAGCTCCTGGCCTCACCTTTAAAACCCATGTATGTAGTCTGCGAGCCAAAGTTAAATCCAGGTTTGGCTTTTTTTACCGAAACAAGGCTTGTTTCACACATTCAGCTAAGTGTACCTGAGTACGGATGGTTGTCACCCCAACTTTCGATTCTGGTGACACAATCTATAAAATTGCCTCAAGGACTACTCTGCGTAACCTTGATGCCCTCTATCACGCTGCTATTCGCTCTGTAAATGGAGCCCCTTTCCAAACTCATTCATCGGAAATTATTTATTATTCCCTAAAATTTTCTCAATGCTTTTGAAGAAGCAATGGTAAAGTGATTACAGAAGATGAAGAGAATGGGGTTCCCCTACTTCTTCTCTTTCTAACATCTACCCATTCCTATTCCTGGTGGGGCCTCAACCACCCTGTTGAGCTATAAAATCTAAAACGCTGTCAAAATGGTGTCAACCTGTGGGGTTGGGCAGGAGAAAGAGACTGAGGTTTGCCTTCTGTGGGGCATTATATGAAAGACAGACACGCTGCATTTACATGGTATTCCCAGTGAACAGCTCTTAAAACTGTGTTCAAAGGACCAGCTATTGACGGCCATTTTGACTCAGAGCAGTAAGGGATAACAGCATAAAAAATATTATTCATGTGTGTCAAGCTTAAGGATTGAGATGTTAACACTTTTTTCATACCTTTCTTTAGTAATCCGCAGGACGTATTGCAAAGGTTCTACCTGTTTTGAATTATTTTTTATAAATTACATTAGACTATTCTAAAATGTTCATGCAAAAAACACCTGCTAACAAATACAGGGCGTTTTCTCCATCAAAACGTTCCATTCTGTATTTATAATACATGTAGCATGAAAAACAGACCGAATTCAGAAAATGATGGAAACAGATAAGCAGAGAGAGAGAGAGAGAGAGAGAGAGAGAGAGAGAGAGAGAGAGAGAGGGAGAGGAAAAAAAAAGGCTATGGACCTTTAACAACAAGCTCAGCAAAGTTGGACACCCCGGAGCCTTTGGAGGACTGGGTGACACAGCGGTAGAGGTCCTGATCCGCCCGCTGCACGCCATCCAGCTGGAAGGACGCCACAAAGCGCCGGTGACTCAGGTGCTTGACCAACGCTGTCGATGTCACAATCCCACTGTGCCTCTGGGGAGCAGAGACAAAGAGGGTCAGAGAAAACAAGATGGGTCATTCCCACTCACACGCACCCTAATAAACACACGTACTTGTTAAGGCGCACACAGAGGCACGTGTACCGTCACGCACCCATGATGTGACAGTTACTAAGGGTAACTATTCCCCCGAGAACATAGCAACTGATACATTTACGTTTTCCCGATGTGGGTCAGTTCCTGTCAAGCCAGTGATTATATAAGATGCTTGTCCAGCAGCGAAAAATTAATTAGAATAGAAGCTCTCTGATGTAATCAACAAAATTGACAATCAGGCAATCATCTTTAATACAAACAAATGAAATTGTGTCAAGCTACTAGAGATTACGCTACGAGTGGCAATATTTGTTATGAGTGCCATCCATTATTGGAGCCAATTCACTATCTATCAGTCCTCCTTAGTGTCTCCAGCTAAGTAGACAGGCTACATGGCTCTCACATAGGTTCATAGTAAATTAAGCTAGCAAACCACAGCATTTAATAGGCGCATGCAAAGCTATAAGTGTGTGCCTGAAAGGTTTAATATATCATGGTTTAGTCACTTTAATGTGTAGCCTCACAGATGAACAGCAGGGGGTAGTTTCATATTTTGGTAGAAAGCAAGGGAAATGAAACCGCGAAAATGGCTGTGACACTAGGCCTCTTTATAGCTGAATATGTCACAGAGACAGAGTGGGCCCAACAAAGACAGAAAAGGAAGAAAAGCGCTAGTCGCGCGTTGTTGCTGAAGAGAGAGCCAAACTCCAAACATTCTTGAATGGGATGGGAGGTACGCGTTGCCGTTAAAACCGAAAAGAAATTTCACACTTTGTTCAAAGCCATTACAACATCCCTCAAGTCTATCATGTCAACACCAGTAGACCATAAGCTAAACATCAGTCTGGAGTTTGTGTCCCTCCTTTTCTGTGGAATGGTAGACTTGTCTGTGGACACATTCTTCTCTAGGCCATCTGTCTCTGCTGGCATGAATGGGACCAAAAAACGACATGAAAGCTCCCAGTTCCTGAGGGACATCTTTTGCTTCAGCCATGCAGTGTCTGTTTGTATAGGTTACTGTATGTTGGGGCGTCTCCAAAACCACACAAACCTCTGCCTCAGCCACCGCAAACAAACACACAGGCACTGGTTAACGGTAAATTACACAATAGCCCAATCTTTTGGTAGTTGTGCAAAACATACAGACTGTCAATCATACACTTTAGTGGCTTGGCTCCATCCTCTTAACACTGCTCTTCTCTAAGTTGTGTTTACTTTTTTATTTATTTACATAAAAGGAAACGGGGGAAATCAGGGTAATCAAATAAGCATGAGAGGCGCTAGATGTTACGTAAACAATCTGGCTGGTACTAATTACAGAGAAATCGACGGAACGATCTGTTAATCTGGCAAGGGCATGCATGCTGAGGCAGGATGACAGCTGGTACCACAGACACAATAAAATGAACAATGAAAACATCGGATGGAGGGCATGCTCCATCGAGATAACATTTCAGACAGTGAGTGTATTCCCATGTTCTGAAGCAACCTGTAGCGGAGGGGAAGGCAAATTAAAGTAAAAAAGTATTATTATTTTGCCATTGGTATGGATATGAATGCTAATGACCAGAGGCATCTGTCCTGATCCTTGTAATGTAACTAAATAGCTGATTTAATATCATAGATGCATAGGATTGGCTTTCACCGGTCTGTGGTCATTAAGATTTGGCACAACAGCGAATGTGTGGAATTTGCTAATTGCAGTGGAGGACATTCCTGGGTTGTCTGAGCCTTTGATTAGGTCTGTATAAAGTGTATAAAAAGAGGTGATTTCCTCCAGAGACGGACTGTCTTGACCTGTCTGACCTTCACCCGGCACGCACATCTGCATTCAGCAAGCATCAATGCATTTGTGTGTGTGTGTGTGTGTGTGTGCGCGCACATATATTTAGAACAGAGCTCTATATTTGAATAAAGGCAACGAGGCTGTGAATAAATCAAAACTCTATGATCTCATGAGCAAACTAGTTTTTCACAGACCGTGGTCTGAAGAGGATTCAAGGCTTTCGCATTAATACGCTTTGTGCTCAGTCAAATTCAAACATCAGCACCAGGATATTGAAAACGCTGGATGGATACACTAAAACCCATATTAAAGTGTTTGCTTAAGTCATTTAAATAAATTTAAAAAACATAATGAAAAGACTATTAATCAAGTGCAGGTGCTTAATGTAATCTATGGTTCACCACAGGTATACTGACTTCCAACAGGAACTTCTCAGCCTCCGAGGCGCGGCCAGCTGCCACACATTGAAAAGTGGCGTTCTGCCCAGCGTTGACCTCCTCATCCCCGAGCCGAGAGAAGTGGGGCGCCTTATCTATAAGGACAAAGAGAACGAACAGATATCAAAGGACTGCATTACCACTTTAGCACTCACAGCTTCAGACAGCCAGACAGAATACTTTCAGTCATTCCCTTGTTGCTTGTTGGTTTTTAGATTAAAACACATGCGGTGTCCAGATAGAGAGGAACAACGTGAGTAAAGCTTTCGCTGAAAAGAAAGTCCCTGCTAAAATTCTATGTCAACCTTTTCTGTTCATTCCTACAGTTCAAATTATATTATTTATGATATTGTTTTATGATTATGGTTTATTATACATATATATACATACAGTGTGTATATATATATATATATACATACATATATATATATATATACACACATATATATATACATACACATATATATATACACATATATATATACATACATATATATGTATATATATATATACACATATATATACATACATATATATATATACATAGCATGTTGCCTCACATATATATGTATATATATATATATTAATTGGTGACTCTAAATTGCATATATATATATATAGATACATATATACACATATATATATACACATATATATATATACATATATACACACATATATATATACACATATATATATATACACTTATATACACATATACATACACATATATATATATACATACATATATACATATACATACATACACATATATATATACATACATATATATATATATATATACACATACATATACACATACATATATACACATACACATATATATACACACATACAGATATACATACATATATATATATATATATATATATATGTGCCCTGTGATAGACTGGCGACCTGTCCAGGGTGTACCCCGCCTTTCGCCCTGTGTCGGCTGGGATAGGCTCCAGCCCCCCGGCGACCCTGTCAAGGATTAGCGGTATAGCTAATGGATGGATGGATAAATATTATATATATATATATATATATATATATATATATATATATATATATATATATATATATATATATATATATATATATATATATATATGTATATACTACATACAGTGCATATATCATATATATATATACCATAATCATAAAACAATATCAGAAATAACATATTTTTTATAAGTTTTATTAATTAATTTAAAATAATACCATTATATGGTAAAAACATCCGCATGACTTCGTGCAGGCCAAACTAGAAATTTTGTTTTGCCTTTGCACCCAATGTCATCACAAGGTACAAAATACTAAAGGAAAGCCATAGGAGAATGGGCGATGAGCAACACAAATAAGAACATTTTTGTTTCGCCTTTGCACGCAACATCATTCCACATTTTCCACTGCAGTTATTCTTTCTTTAAAGAACGCATCACCACAAGGTACGCATAGTATAGGAGAGCCACAGGAGAATGGCCGATGAACAACACAAACAGAGCAACTACTGCGTTTGGCTAGGGCACGCTGATAATGTCTCAGCATGCTGTTTGGAGTGCGGAGCAAAGAAAGCCAGTGAGTCAGTGTGTGTGGGAGAGCAGGGCAGAGCAGAGCACCCATCCTTGTGATTAACAATAGCGTGGTGAGGAGCGAACTCCTGCGGAGCCTAACTACTGGTTTACAGCACGCAGCACGGCCTTTCTGTACTAAGAAATTGAAGAGGACAGCCCAGATTGTCAATCAAGGAAATTGACAGACATAAAATCACATAAAAGCGGTGGGGTTGCGGAATCAAAGAGAATGAGTGAAAGATATGTGTTTCTTCTCATCCCTTTGGCAATATGCACAAGCAGAAATAGTTAGTTTTTTAAATAGTCAGTTGTTTTTATTTGTAGCCTGAAAGTGGCCATGTTTTCTGTGAGCGACTTTCCGACCTAAGGTTAATTCATATTTTACGTCCCACTTCCAACCAGAATAAACAAGCACACATACAAAACATTAGGAAAATAATAGCCCTGCAGCTGGCATAGATATAAGTGGTGTACAGCTAAATATGTCAGATTTTATCCTCAAGACTCTTTAGCATCATGAATATTTCATTTGACGGCTACACTGGTTTCAGTCGAAGACTAGGACTCGGGAGAATAGAACAAAAATGTCAACCGCGCTCAGTGGTTTCAACCATATCCACAAAGCAACGAATGTTTTATTTCTATTTTCTTTGATTTGCTTCTCTGTGTCTATGGTTGTCCCTCCTATTGCCAAGGGTTGCAGCCTGGCCTCGTGCCATATCAGACAGCGTGCCCGGGTCTTGATGAGTCATAATTATTTAATGGTCGCAGAGGGAAGATGCAGGGGACGCCATCTGCTTTCTCCGGGAAACACGTTGGGCTCACTTGGTGGTACGCACAGGGGTTAGCAGCCGTGGCACTGCCAGCAGCCTTTGTGATTGCCTCAAGTCACCCATGAACCCTCGATCGACAACAACAATAAACATTTGCATATTTGCGGAGACACGCTGCAGGTTGCCAGTGACATTATTTGTCAAGCGTGTGTCACTTTTGCAAAAAGTCACATCAAAGCTGTGCGGACCACGGGTGTTAACAGCGTTTAAGTGCTGTAAGCTGACTGAGCTCCGATACTCAGCAATAGGCCACAGGGCGAGCCTGTTAGAAGCAGTGAGAAGCTTTGTCCAGGTATTAAGCCCAGCGGTGTTAGCTACTATGTTTTTCTGAGTCCTCTGGGGCTGACAGAACGCTGAGCCCCATTCCTTGCAGCTTCGCCGCAGACACAGAAAGCTGCTCCACAGCAGGGGGACTACCACCAGGTGACAGACACCCAGAGGCTCACCGCGCGAGAAAGAAAAAAAACAGTTGTATCAAGCCAGTCTTTAGGCTGTCAGTACAACGGTAAGAAATAGCACTCCGTTAAGGCTTACATGGAACGGTGAGAAAAAGTTTTTAAGAGCCATAGCGGCCATCGCCTGTTTATCCTGCTAAAAGCTCCAGTGGTGAGACGTCCAACGGAAAGCTAGAGAGCTAAAGGTGCATTATGTCTCTGAGATATCTTAATGGTGGGTCTAACCTTTCTCTCTCTCTGCACACCTCAGAAATTCCACAGTCACATTTGGTTTTCAGAATGGGGTACTTTCTCACCCTTACAGGGGAGTGATTGGAGATGTATGTTAACTTAAAATGGAATGTAACTGATATTTGCCGCTGTTAATCTGTGCTGTTGTATTCTGTCCTCTGCTGCTGTCTGTTTTGTTTGCTTTGTCTGCTGTTTGTTTTATGCCTGATAGCCTTTTGGCCTGGTCGTCATTGTAAACGGAAACTGGTTCTCAATAGACCCATCTGGTAAATAAAGGAAATAATGTAGAGACAGGTGTTTTTGCTAATCTATGGGGTTAAACAAATACCACAGAATGAAAACCAACCCCCTGTGCAGTTGTGCATGCCTCAAAGTAACTTCACCAAGCAAAAGGTAAAGGATCCAATTGCACTCTGCTTCTCCTCCTACTCCTCCTCCTCCTCTTCACTCATCGCCCACCCCGTCATTCCGCATATTTTCCTGCACTTCTTTTTTTTACTGGTGTCTACGTTTGAGTTGCTCTGCCTTTTCAGCAGTCACTTTTCCAAAGCGCAGAAAGAGCCACTTACAGCAGGGATAGTTTAGCAGCATGATGTCATCGATAGCAATGTAGCCCCGCCGCTCCCTGGAAACAGCTGCCTCAATCAGGACCTGTGGAGAAAGAGGGATAGAAAAATGTCACGGCTGAAACAGAACTCATCCTATCTGGTATTTGTGGTGTAATTGAGGCATTAGTAAAACATGTTAAAGCACATTAAAAGGCTCTACAAATTCCACTGCAATTGTCCACTTTGGACAAAGGGCCAATTCATGAATAACCGTAATTTAACTGCATTTCATTGCAGAGTAACTAACCCAAAATAAAAGCGAGAGAGAGAGAGAGAGAGAGAGAGAGAGAGAGAGAGAGAGAGAGAGAGAGAGAGAGAGAGAGAGAGAGAGAGAGAGAGAGAGAGAGAGAGAGAGAGAGAAATTTAGAGATGGATACGTTTTCCTCCGACCCCCAAGGCATCCAAAAAAATAACAGCGTTATCAGGACGTATAATGTGCTGTCTGGCTCATGGGTCCGATTCAGCATTCTGGACACTGGCTTCCGTGGAGCCATAATAGCAGATAATACTGCCAGCACAGGGCCATGGTGCTCTGGGGAGGACAGAGTGCCATACCAACCTGTGAAACAATAAGATGGAGGTCTATGAGCTCCGATGAAATACAATCGATATCAAATCACCGGCCCCGGTAATAGTGGACAGTTATGAGACACTGGGGTGATGTTTGTTTTGTCAGCACCGAGGACAGCATGGCCACACGTATGATCGAAGGACAGATTTGAGTTACTGTTTCTCATAATCCCCCCGCCACATGTTTCCAATAACGATTCCATCTCAGGGCCAAGGTATTTCTTAACTATCAGTAACGTGTGCGTGTGTGTGAGTGTGTGTGTGCGCACATACATTTGTGTGTTTGTATAACATTGAGATGTCTACTAATAATACTGTAACTAATCTGACTTGCTCAAGGGTATTCAGGTCAAAAGGGTGATGTTTCTGACTTAACTCAATAAAACGATGGAGGTTCATGTAACAGTAAGATTGGCCCTAATACCTTGGACCCAGTTTATAGTTGTTCTCTACAACTATGATACAGACATAATCTCCCAGACCAGGTTTTGTTACGGTTCCCGGCCCAATCTTGGAAGCCTAACAACATCTCTGGGACCTCCATACCGCCGTAGTCAGCGGGACTGATATAGTTCACCTTTGCTGGACCTGGTAGAGGGCTTTGGTTACAGCAACAACTGGCATGACCACAGGCCTGGCTAAGCCATGACTCCAGGGGGCATGTACACACTCATGCCTGGAAAGGGTAGGTGGAGATTGGGGTCAAATAAACACCAGAGAGAGAGAGAGAGAGAGAGAGAGAGAGAGAGAGAGAGAGAGAGAGAGAGAGAGAGAGAGAGAGAGAGAGAGAGAGAGAGAGAGAGAGACAGAGAGAGGGAGAGAGGGAGAGAGAGGGAGAAAGCAAAGTATAGGCTTGATAGATTGCTGTAAAAATAGCAGAAAGACAAGGCTTGAGGATGGAAAAACCATAGCCGATGTGAAACAGACAACGGTGTCATGAAAGTCTGCCCAGCTGGAGGTGATTGAGTTGGAGGGTGACCCTACTTTGTTGGTCTGACTGACTGTCTATCTGCTCTCTTCAAACTCTGGGAAGCATACCAGACCTAACCTCCCACTGAAGTACACTTTACTGCTTTCCTCAATGCAGGTCTGGAACCTGACCTGGAAGACACTGACACACTGTTTGGACAGAAGAATGACATCAACATTTGCTGTTGTCATCTTTTCTAATTTTATTCACTTTTATTCAAGGTTGACTTTTAGAGGCAGGGTGTTGTTCCATACGCTCTCTCTCACTCAATGCCACGTTTCCTCTGTGTGTCAAATTGAAGGCACATGGTTGGTCCGATAGTGTTTTTGTAATCTCTGTTTTTAAGCTCATTGTATAAAGAAGAGAATTAGCAGCTGCTACCTTACAGGATAAGGCTAAAATAAGACACACACCATAATTAGATTTCATGGCGGACAACAAAGAAATACCATCAGAGTCTGATTGAAGATGCCATTAGTCTGTTTCACAGCTAAAGTCCTCAATGAGATTGATTGCTGGCTAACCTTTAATTGTCCTAGCCATTAGTACATTGAGTTATTAAGAGGGTTATGTTCAAGGCGATGGTTTGGATAAACAAATCTTGTCAGATTTGTACTGAAGGCCACTTTCCCAATGAAAATTTCCTATGCCCATTGCTTTTTTTAATTAAGGGGTTATTTTACTTTAGAGTAAAGCAATAGAAAAATCAAAGTCTGGCTCACCTTGATTTACGACTCAAATAAAATACACATTAAAAGAGCATTTTAAATTACTGGGTAATGCAGGTCTCATAGAAGTGGTTTCAATACAAATACAAAGACAGTTTTTTTGGCACTATAAAACAGCAGCCTCCATCTCTACTTTTTTGGCCAGTAGAGACTATTTAGATGCCAAATTCCTGCGCTTGCCATCAGACACACTCAACGAGGGAGAATAGAACATTAAATACTAAAAAACTAAAGGTCACTCACTGAAGTAAATATACCCAGGTGGAAAAGACGAGAGGATGCAAGTCTGTATATAAATGGGTTGGAGGCAATGTTAGGGATTCTCAGTGGCTCTGTGAGTCATAAACTGTTTTCAAAGCCGGGGGCTTGGCTTGGAGGTCTCCCAGCAGGGTTTAATGGAAAAACCGCAGAGATTAGACAAAGCTAAAACATAAGTAGTCTGATTAGAATTCTTATTACCAGCCTTTGATCTAACTGTCCATTATCTCCCTCCACACACAGTGGTCTTCAACGCCATGTCGACTGAACTGAACTTTTAGTATCTCTGAGGTTCACTTTTCATATGAAACCACGCAGTACATTCAGCAGAACTAAACAGATAAAAACAAAATCTTGTTGTGTGAATAAAACAGCGGCTATGGTTCGAGTGTGTGTTGCTAGACCCCAGCACCACAGTGGTTCCACCTCTACCTCTTAAATAAATGGGGCATGTGAGGAGAGGAGGTGAAAGAAGGTAAAGAGATAAGAAGCGCGAAGAGAGCACATAAACATAAGGAACTGCGAGGCGGAGAGAATCAGACAGTGAGAGTCAAAGCCCCAAACCAGGAGAAGAAAAAGGAGAGACTTAAGAGACGTGAGTAGCACATCTCCAGCTCTAGTTGGCACCTTTGGAGGACCCTGATGACGGCATTGATGTTTGATAACAAAGATTCCAGCTTTAGCAGACACATCCACCAGAAGGAGGTGTGGAATCATGGCACGAGTGGAGGCGAGGGTACATTTTAAATGTAGTATTTCAGTCAAGGTGATCTCGTTCTCAACCGTTGGTCGGAACACATCCTTCCTTCTAAGGGTGTTTCAAAACCCACCAATTGGTTGTATTGAGGTAGGTAGTGCTCGTCACCAAGGTGACTTACGTATTGACAGTATTCCTATCACGGAGCAGACCAACATTTTCTTGCATAGACATTACTCGTGTCCTGCTGGGTGGGAGGGGGGGTGAGGGAACTGATTACTTTATACAAATCACCTGGTCTGCAAATGATTAGATGGAGATAATTCGTGTTTCCAGTATATTAATCCTCTTATAACGATTTTTCAGATTAATACTCACTGTCTGGTTTTAAAATATATTTCACAATGCCATCTACATACATAAACAATCAATGTGCATGCGGTTCATTGGTTGTGTAGTTTCGTTTATGGATACAGAATAAATCAACAATCTTGATATTTGCATTAATTTATTGCATCCATACATTACGGGGAGCTGTGCCACTCTTGCATTTTAGTGTGTGCAGTAGTGCCCTGAGATATGATACAAAAGGCCTTAATGGCTGTAGGCAGCAGTGTGATTTGAAAATCTTCCATAAATTGAGCAATTCATTTGAATTGGGTTAATCTCCATATCCGATAATGACAGACAAAGCATAGTCACCCCTCTCCGCCTTTGAGGTATACCTTGTCTACCAAGACCCTATATCTTCTAGCCTATCATTTCAAATCCAAAGAGATTCCATTAAGCTCGCTGCAGGGCTCCCATAACCCAAGCCTTGTTAATATTTAAAGTCACACAGGTTGCGGATAACATGCTTTACAGCGACACTAAAAGCCTCTGTTGAATGCCAAGAGAACCTCAGATCATGAGACTCCACTCTCAAGCGATGGCGTTATTTTTCCACCATCACTTGTTGGCCCATATTTCGCCACAGAGAAAGGATGTCAATGTTTTAGATACATTTATCCTCTTCCACTCCAACCCCATCCCTGGTTTCTGTTCCGCTTTCCGTAACAATGAGTTGGCGTGTTCCGAGGCAAGGCCTCCTCTTATTCACTGGTGATAGAGACTTGAATAGCCCACTGGGGATTAGTGATCTAATCCATGTTATGAGAGTGACTTTGTGGAAGCTATTTGTTCAGTCTGCCACTGTCTTGGGGATAGAACACATTAGCATTAGCATGGGGTCAGCTATAAAGGAAGGAGAGAGGATAAGATAATGGAGGCTGCAAATAGAGTAATACTGACACTGAACACTGTCTAGACCTCATATCCATCATGGTTTTTATCTTTTTCTAAGTGTTGTTAAATGGTCTGTGTTCTGGCAGATTTCAAATAATTCTAATATCCTGCAAAGAATGTATTGTTTTACTTCGAGACAGCAAAGAGGTGTTCCCTTTACTATTCAACTATGAAATGAATTATCCACCATCTACTACTAACATTTTTATTGTGCACACATCCTTAGTTTGCAATGTGGGTATTTTATGGGGAAATTGGTCTTATTCACAGTGTTGCAATCTAGCAATCTATACTCTAATCTAATCTATACTACAGTATAATACTACTTTAATACATATGTAAATATCAACCATATTTGTGACAACACTTTGTATATCCAATGTCAGGAAACCAGATGAAAGCAAGAGAGCCCATTACTTGAACAATGTGTAACCTTTGGTCTGTATTTTGAGTCATCCATTCCTCCTTAGCAACCCGTTGTTCCCTGGTTCCACTGAATGAAGTCTCCCTAGCTTCACCACACCTCACTTAGCAGTCCATGTTCACTGGACTGCCTATATCACCGCAGATCAGAACTGTCAAGGCTTCAACATACCCATTGGCTTCAAAGGCCGAGTTGATGAAAAGAGGTTCCAGTGGGGGGCCTGATTCTATGACGTTCTGGAGGTGGTCTGATCGGCCATGGTATTGATTAAGACAGCTTGTAATCCGCTCATGCACTAATATATGTGCTGAGAAGACTCCCGGCGCAAATATAAAGTTGACAAAAGAGTAAGCTTGTCAGCGTTGTTCATGCGTCAGCCATTGACAAGGTCCTTCTTTCCCAGGCTTCTATTCAGCATACAAGTTTGACAACTTTTTTGCTTGTTTGTTTCTGTCAAACTTAGCTGCCCCTCATTGTCAAGTCGTCTGGCTCTGGTTGAACAGTGTCATCCTACCTCTTGCTGCTGTTTGTACAAAGCACGACTATTATTTACACATGAAGGTCAGATTTTGCAGGGCCGCGTGGAAGTTAATTAAGTCGAAGGGATTGACAGTTCTCGATAAAATGCACACTACTCAACTTAATTGCTTTTTGACAACTCTGCTGAGTTTGCAGAAAAGAGAAATTGGATTTATGGATGGGGACCCTTATGCCTGCCTACTCACACCATTTATGGACCAATAGAATGTTCCCAGGCATCAACAGTGGCTGCCAGTCAATTTGGTCTGAGTGGGCAATGACCTGACAAGCACATTGGAGCAGGAGAGTTGTTCAGTGGCTCCAGAGGCTGGATGAGAACAGAGTGAAACTCAATGGACCAACATGAATGTCCACATAGGACCAAGAAAGGCCCCTGTAGCACTAACCTAGCCTACATTTGCTGGTGATCAATGATAATTAAACTGAGAACGCTTGGCATGTAATTAACAACAAGGTCGCCCTGAGGCAGGTCTGAACGTTGAATAACAGTGCTGTGTGACAATATACAGCTTTAGATTTGCTGCATAATATCTATATTTTATACCTTAATCCACAAATAATTAGTTGCACACATTAGAATTAGTAGGATTAGAAATGGTGTTAGCCGGGTATGTTGGAAGTACACAGGACTGAATCCAAACTGAACAGATTTTATGTGAACATTGACAGTAGAAAACACTATGGGCGTTGTCCAATAAACAGGCGTGTGTTTACCTGGTATTCGTTGGGCCAGAAGGTGCTGACGGCCAGCTCCACCTGGTGCCACTGTTTACCGTGAGAGCCGGACGTGTTCCACACAGGGCTGCCCAGGGGGCCACCATTGACTCGCACATATGCCCGCAGAGCCCCCGGACTGTGGCCATCACGGCTGTACAAGAAGTAGCTGAACTGCACACAGTGAGTGTCGTTCTCACTTAGGGTCTGAAGCAGGAGCTGGGCACGGTGACCCACGGCATGCTGGGAAGAATTCACCAGCATATAGGACCCTGAAAAGAACAGTGAGAAAGATTAGGGAGAATGTAACACAAGAGTCACCAATGCGTGCTTAATTATGGGGTATGGACTTTATCGAATAGTTCACGGCAGCAGCATGTTTGTTTTGTATATTTTGGTGTTATGGGGCATGGGTTGGTTGGATGGATTGATGTCATGCTTTTTAAATAGGTTTTTTGTGCGTGTGCTATTTCCTGATCAATAGTGATTAAAGCATGTGACCCTATAAACTATAATCCCAAACAGGGGCCTATGTAGTACAAAACCACACAAAACACAAAACTAATGAGGTAACAAAAAACTAATTCCATAAATCCCATTTCTCTTTTCTGGAAAGAAAATGTAATCGAGCAACCACTTTTTAAATGCTATGCTTTTTATTGCTATGCAGGAATGGAACAGAAAAGTGCCCTGAAGTACTAGTACTTTCTTTTTAAAATGGAGTTGAGAGATCTAAAACATTCTGATTCAAACTGATTCATTCATTCAAATGTTAGATACTAGAATTGAGAGGTCACAAGTGGATAGTACTTTTTTAACTAGTTTCTCTGAGCATGAAAAAAAAGCCAGCAAGTAATGAATAAAAAAACTAATATTTCTTAGCATAAATGTATGTGGTTTAACTTCGGGGCTCACTATGATTGAAATGGATAGGGAGAGGTTTTGCAGAGCAAGGTACGAAGGTAAGCATCAACAGATATTGTATACAAACACAGACAGACTCACACATCACATCACATTCTGTACAGGGCATGAATGTAAAGTGCCATGATCTCCCATCAGCATTCATCAGCCTACATGCAGGCCATTGAACACAGACAGCATCCTGGTAGAAGTCTAAGGTGAAGGTAAAGCTGCAGACAACAGCCACTGACGAGGGCACAACAACCCGGACCTCGACAACCCTTTCTAATCAGCGCAGCACAACCCCATTGCCCCTTGCAGAACATCTGTCCTCCCTCAAATCTGCGCCCTCTAACGTGATTAGAACAACAACAGCGGCAGACCTTCCTGTGTAGCCACATAATCATGTCCGTTGTCTTTGTCCTCAAAGGTCTTTGTGCTTTCAGTCAGAGACATGCCCAAACAACCAGACAGCCCTTGTAGCATTGGCGCCAATCCACTCATTTATTCTCAAGCAAACGCCAAAGAGTCCTTTGAGTGTTGAACTATCAGCTAGTGGCACAAGGAAAGATTCTTTAACAGTCACGTCCTCTTAAAAGGGAAATATATATAATTGATTTGAAACCCATCCCAAATAAAGGGCACATAGCCACGCTATAATGTCCCCAATCCACTCCAATGTCTCCAAAGCAACGTTCACTGGAGCAGTGTGGTCCGCCCAAAACAAATTCCTCATAGGTTATAAGCACTTTTAAATAACGTCAGACAACAGAGATTTCTAACACGCAATACAAATGGCTTCTTGAAGAGTGAATCAGTTCAAAGGATTTGGCCCCTAAGCTGTACTGTATGTTTCGGTTTTTCCTCCCACGTAATGAACAGTGACTTTCAGGAACCCTGTTACCCAACCCGCAGGTCTTCCAGAGGGCTGGAGAGGAAGGTTATGGCTAAGGGTGGTACAGCTGCTGAACTAAAAGGACTCCGAGTGCGTGAGGCAAACCAGTCCCGGCTGCCCTTAAGGCTACTGTCAACATACCCAGATTTGTGTGTATGCTGTTATGGGGATATCTGCCCCGTGAAGGCGCTTGGCTTAATTAGATCTCCTCGAGTTGTTCCCCATTGCTGCACCTTGAGTTACAGGCCTTCCATAGGGGCATGACATCAACGTTTTACACATGCCATTAGCATGACTATGTTGACACCTCTAGTCGTTTTTATCAAAACAGCCGTCCACTGTTTAAGACAGAAAAAATAAATGCTGAAGGGCTCATGTAAGTCTAATGTAACAGAAAATAATAGAATATTCTCATAAATTCCATATAAGAATAAATTGAATGGCACGATCTTCTAAAAGCAATTATTATATTATGTAAACCAATACTTCTCACAGGAATACAGCCTGTTAGGCCAACCAGTAAACGCTACTAAAGGAAAAATGCTTATTGTCTGAAAAGACATGCATGTCTCCTCCTCAGAGTCAAGTAAGCTCCTGTTCATCTAATCAATGAAAGGAGATGGAAAATGTTGGAGGTTTTTTATAGGCACCCTTTTTCCAAAGACAGAGGTGAGATATTTTGGTAGGCGGTGGGCGATAGGGAGCAGAGCCATCTTCACCGAAATGGCACTGTGCCCAGAACTCTCTACCATGCCCATCTGTTTCAGGAAGACATGTGAGTGAGTATGCTGGCAGCGCCGTGAGGAGTATATGAAAGACAGACAGAGAGCAAAATGGTGAGGATAAATGGAGAGTTTCTCTCTACTTTAAAACATGAAAGCAACATCAACAGATTGCCAAAGACCACTGATAAAGGTCAAAACAAAGGTCATGCAGCCAAGGAGAAGCCAAGGGATTGTAAAGGGATGTATAACTGTAGAGCTCTAGGAGCAGGCTGCAGTGATGTCTTGCTAAGCTCTTACCTTAAGCCTGATCAATTTACCCATTACCCAAAGTGCCTATTGTGGAGAGGCTCTTTAGAAGCACAACTGGGTGCTTGTTACCTTTATCTAACTCATTACAGTAGAGTGAAGCAGGGGTCAGAGTGACCTTAACTGGCTTTCGTGCTTAACACACCAAAATGATGAAAAATGCTAGCTGCTCAAATGAAATGTTGGTCCCTTTGTAAACACCAGTGATGTCACGCCTTATGATTATCAACTCTAACATTATACACTTTCACGGTCACCTTTAATGCATACAACACTTGAGGTTTGACTATTCATCATAAGTTTGCCTAATCAAAAGGGACTATAATAGCTAGCTTGGCTTAAACATAGGGGCTAGAATATGATACATTAATAATTCAACTTCTAACCTGAGGTACTTTGAGCAAACTGAGCTTTTAGTGAGACACAGTGGTAGACTCTCATTTAGCAGGTATATTCTTACCTCTAAATGCACATTAACCTAACCTACGTTTGCTAATGGCATAAGGTTACAGTCTCCCTTTTAAGGTCCTTTTAAGGAGCCCTACCGATATTACGGAGTAAAATATTTCCGATATTGATATATCATCGGCTGATAGTGTTCATATCTGTTTTAATTTTTATGTTGACGTTTTCCTTTTGGCAAGGGCTCCATTGTAAAATAGATATCTATCTCAATGGGAGTGGTTAAATAAAGGATAAATAATTATTCATTTAAAATAATTTTCAGAAATACAAGTCTAAATTGTATGCCCCATGTCATTCTGTCCCTGCTATATGGATATAAAAATTATTCTCAAGAAAAATATTGAATTATTGTAATAAAAATATAAAATAAAAAATATTGAAAAATAACTAATGCTAAACAAGTAATGTAAAGTAACTAATGACATTGTAATCGAGTGTAGGTTTCTGAATATACATAATCAACAAACCCACCAAATGCAATCTCATGATAAAGATAGCGAAAGTGCAGAATACTACTCGGAAGCAATTAAAAAGGCAAGTCTTTTTGTGTCTGTATTGCCATGCGTCAACCTTGCTGATGGGAAAACAATAAGATAAATTGTGTTGTCTTTTCTACTTACATTTATTGTACTACTTAATAACATAATTAAAGTGATGACCTGTTGACAAATGCTCTCACCGGGGTGCAGAAGAAAGACATTTATTTGGTTTAAACAAATGGAAAAATAGCTAGTAATAAAGTACGCCATCTTTTTGAGATGCTGCATAAACACCATACATCTAAAACACACAGAACTTACAGATGCGATGCAACATGACCTTTCATGAATTATGCTGTGAAGATCCTTGAAATCTGATAAGCCACATCCATCGTTAAATGCCCCTCCCAAGGGCACAGGAACATATATAACAAGATTATGCTTGATCCAGCATAACATCATTCATAAGGAGCGTAGATGGACTACAACCTGGTCAAAGGCTGTGGGCTATGTTATCTGTGGCAGGCCACAATGCAGAATGTACAGGAAGAGGGATGATGAAAAGGGGGAAAAGGTTAGCCTAGAAGACGGAGTTAGAAGAAAATAGTGTGAGGAGATAAGGGATAATATAGATTATGTGAAAAAAGGTCTTGAACTAGAAAAAGGTTCTTGGTTCATGGATACAGGAATTATTTTACAACTGAGTGAACTCAGAGAGAAAAAAAAAAGGCTTTAAATGAGCGGCAGATAATTAATGGAAGGGCGAGGTGTGGCAAGACATGGCAGAGCAGAAGCGTACGGCAAAGTAAGAAAAAAATACACTCTCTTATTTATCAGTCTTGCTTTTCTAAACTCTCCCATCATCACTTCATTTGACCCTATAAGGACAACTTTGTTTCTCTGTGACATCAAAGCTAAGACCAGGGCACTCAAGAAACAGAGTTCCGAATACATTTCGATCAATAGATGTTCTTGCCTCTGATGATCTAAGAGGCATTCTTAGACGCTTGCTGTGCTTTTTCTATTAGTCCTTGCATTCAGAAAGCATGCCAAGCTGGCCTTGATGCTTATTCTTTTGCCTGCCACTTCATCCTGCCCTATGCACTCCCTTGTGAAGGTCACCTGGGATTTCAATCTCTCTCTCCCTCTCTCCCCCTCTCTCCCCCTCTCTCTCCCTCTCTCTCCCTCTCTCTCCTCTCCTCTCCCTCCTCTCCCTCCCTCCCTCCCTCCCTCCCTCTGCGTGCTCCGACTGTCTGTTAGTCTCCTCGCCGAAGTCTGTGCTAACCTTCCGTGAAAAAAGAATGGGGCGCGCTGGTCATTGGCTGGGAAAAGCGATGTGGCTTTGTATGCCATTTGGCTTGTGTTTGCCTGGCTCTGTGTAAACCTGTATACGGATTCCCCAAAGCCATGACATTGTCTCCGAGACAACTTTGACAATCTGAGGTTCCCTCCAAAGTTTTCACTCTGCACCACTTTAGTCACATCCAACTCTGCAATGCCAGCAGCATGCTCTTGTTTGTTTTCATGTAATGTGTTGTTTGCAGTGACATTAAAAACAAAGTTTACGTTTTCTATTGCCTTCTCTGATCCTAATAGCCTTTTTGTTCTGTTTATAGTAGGTGGGTGGGGAGTGTGGGGGTGGGCTTTTGCTAAAAGGGAGCCCATTGAGAGGAATGGTCCATTTTCTGTACTAATGGAAGATCACACACAGGGAGTGAGTTGTGCTGACCGATCATGTGGCCTAACGGCACAGTCAATGTCTTTCACATATCACCATGTGGATAGCAGAGATGGCAGTGTTCTTGTCATGCCACGTGATACTCATATCCATTGACATGCGATAGCAGGGCCACAGTTAGCTTATATTGCATGATGCTTTGAGAAGAACGGGAGCATTTTAAACAAGCGGGTGCCGAGGTATGACTCATTACGCTGTGTATTTCTTCTTAGCTAACCATACCGTGGACCATCTTAGCATGTTGGGGGTGCAATCTCCTGTTTGTTTGTAGTTCAGAGGAGATGTTCGGTTATCTATTCCTCCTACACCTTGAGGCTATTTGAACCTCATTTCTATTCTGTTCATCATCTACAGCACATTCTAATAAAATGCATCTCTTATAGAACAGAAGCTTCCTGGAGCTTAAGAAAAGGCCCTGGGAAAGAATATATATTACTATGTGGGTTCGTCGACTGAATCGTTTATACATACATCTATTGTACATATGCAATAATTCTTTTTACAAACTAAGGCATAATACAATAGTAAACTTATCGGAATACACATTCTGTACGAAAACTTTCGGTCAAAGAAAAATGTGTTTCACAGAATTCAATTTTAGCACCCAAAACATTTTTTGTCCTTTACGTATTTGTAAGTGAACACGAGCAATCACACAAACGCACAGACAAGATTTGCCTTTAAAAAAATACACTTGGTTGAGTGCCTGCGGAGATTTCACTATTGCATGAAGATTGAGTGAGCAGCTTACTGACATAGTATCAGGGCAAGGAGCTTTCCACTCACTGGGCTAACACATCACCAGCATTGGGGAACCTAATCTTATTCTCACCCAGCTCCCTCACTCTATCATTCTCTTTGCCTGTCTCTCTGCAACTATTCTCTTTGTCTTTAACCACCACTCATCCATCAAGGATCTTCTCTCGAATACCTTTTCTCCCATTTGAAATACCCAACTAGGACAGCCACTGATATCTCCGGTTCTTTAAAACAATTTGCCTCTCGCGGCTGTGATATTTCCGAATGGTGAAGGGTTTTCAATCTGACAGACATTTAATCGCCTCCCCCAGGCTTGCAGCACAGTAGTAGTACCCCCCCATCCTCCAATTTTCTTAGCTGTTTCTGCTCCCTGTACTTTCCTCTGTTCTTGTTAGTTTATTTTCCTTCTTGGGTTCCTGAAGTGTTCAAATAGCCTGGTGGCACACTGGTGGATGTGAAGTGGGAGCTCGACCCTCACTTACCCACTTACGTCGCCCTAATTCCCAACACAATAACAGCCCATGAGGCAATCAAATTAATTCAAATCTGATTCTGTGAAGCCTTAAGAATCTCTCAGCCTTTTCGTCTGACTCCATTCTAACACCTTACCCCTAAAACAGGACAGCCTCCTGTCCTATCCTATCGTCCCTACCAGGTGTTGGGACTGGACGGTGTCCAGGTCTTTATGTCCTAATGGAAAGGCCTAGCACACAATTACCCAGGCCCCACGGGACAGCCTGAGGCGCAAACACAACCCAAAAGGGAGCCAGAGAGAGGAGAGATCTACTTTGAACTGGATAATAAATGAAATACAAGCTGTGTTGGTTTAGAAGTAGCCTGCGCCTTCCAGCGCTGGAAAAAGATAAGGCTGCATCAGCAAGTGCTGTTGTCTTATTGCCAGGAAGAAGGGGGAGATGTGTTTTTTTTTTCCTCTCGATACATTTTATGCATTGACCTTTTGAATTGTCCTCTGGGTAAGTCTGCCGCAGCCGGCAGGTTTGCCCAGGGGAGGGGAGGAGGTGTCAGGATCAAGATAGAAAGTAAGTCAAATGTACACCGAAAATATGGGAAATAGTTACACGTTGTCTTTCTCAAACTCCACTATACATCAAAGCCATCTGAGAAAGCCTGGTTCCAATACCCAGGAGCCAGAAGAAAGTAAAAAGCAGCAAAGTCCCTAGCCTGATACACTGTTGTGTAATATTGTTCCACTTCTATCAGCGCTGAGAATCGGCACTAAAATAACGCCCAGTAAATCTTCATCACAGTTCAAAACAATGTACATCTGGGTTTGCCTCCATGCCGACCGAGCCCCACTATGCTGCTGGTATGTGGGACATTCATACACTCTCCTGTACAGCACTGCCCTTTTGCACAGCACATCCCTGTCCCTTGAGTCTCACGCCAGAGCCAAGGCCTGCAGACTTTATCCATTTAGCTGTTCTCCAGTGCCCCGATGTCTGGTCTGGGTAGTTGAGTTGACTCTCTCTCTCCTGTGTCATCGTCTTTCCCCACTCAGAACAGATTGTAACAGTCGAGTCACTATTTATTAGCTGGGTTTTCAAGGCGCATGTTGCTAATTTCAAAATGTACATTTTATAACCTGCCAAAAAGTGGGAGACAAGGCTTTTGTGCCCGCTGACGAGATAAATGAGCATCTCATCTTTCACACAAGGTGGAGGAGACGGGCACAGCAGTGGCTGTCTGGAACATGTGGGGCAAAGGGAGAAAGAACCCACAAACAAGCCAACTACGTGATTAGATTTTCATTAGACCCTTATTATCAATGACCGCTCCCATTAAAATGTCATCGTGCCGACATTCTGCTGGGGAAAACAGAGATGTTTTTCAACAGAGGCTATTCTGCAACATAATAACACAGGCTACTGATTGGTCCACCTACCTGACAGGCAGCTAATGGGCTGGCCTCCAGAGGAAACAAATGACAGCCACAACGTACTGACAGCCGGGCCTGTATGAGCTGGTTGTCGAACCAATAGCTAAGAATTATGTATTTAAACATTATTGTCATACTAGGTACACTTTAGTAGAATTTGTAGTCTCGCTGAGGTCCATTGAAATTCAGTGTTGCAGGAATTTAATTGCATGGCTTTGGGCATATATGCCTAGATTCTACAATCAATAGTGATAAATCAGCCTAATAAGCCATTCAACTGAGAGAGCGCAATAGGCAAGCTGCTCCCTCTCTCACACGCTTAGATGCTTTCCTGCTCTCTTTTCCTCCCCTTCTCGCTTTCTTTCTCTGACATTTCAGGATAGGGTAGTGTCAACACACGCTATTTAAACAGCTTTATGACCATGTGGGTATTTCAGTAATCAAACAGCTTGCGCTAAAAAGCTTGCTCTCCTACGCGCTCATCAAAGATGTCCACCCACACCTTTCTACTTCCAAACGCTCCCACCTAACGTATTTAGCTGGAGTAGCAGCTACTACTGTTACAGCTACACTCATCGTGCTGCTAACTTTCCCGTTCCCCAGTGGAGGAAAGGAAGTGGTGCTTTAGAGAGCGAGCTACTGTCATCAGTAGGGTTTCGTTGGGAGGCTGATGGATGGACGGATGCCAAGCCAGACCAGGGACGAGGCCACAGCCTGGATGACATAAATCTGAGACAGACATTGATAGGCCGCAGCCCAGCCAGATTGACAGGCAGGACGGAACCAAAGGCGGGAGGCGGCCGTTTGCCCAGCTCAGAGGTGTAATATGTCTGTGATTAACTGTCAATCTGCCGGCTGGTGAGCGGTGCTCTGTCTCAATTAGAGCCACTCATCACGGTGATGGGCACTATAGCCCTGACCTTGGCCAGAGCCTGACCACAATATCCGGCGTACTGCTGCGGGGAACACAAACCAAGACCCGTCACTGACAAAAAGTTAGGGAAATAGCTTGCACAAAAACTATGTTCACAGGAAAAAATGACACATTTAATATACTACGAGTGGAGACAGGAGTTCCCAAAGAAACAGATTCTGTAACTCCATAAACAGAATACCATATAATGTGACTATGATTCCGCTGTGAGCCACAGCCAGTCCACACATCAATCTATGTGAGGAGAGCACAACTTAAATGGCTATTGTCGGTTTCGGGCTGTCATTCCCTCCGCTCTGGAAAACAAAAACATGGTGGTATGCAACTAAAGAACTCTAAAGTTAAAAGAACACTTCACCATCAAAGGGTTTCTGTTTTCCAACACTCGGCAGAAACAGTGCTTTGCTGCCTTTGGTTTTGTTTAACCTCATATCGATTGCTGCCTCTGCCGACTGAGAGCAGAGTGAATTATTTCTGGTCCCCTCCACTGTGGTGCCTCTCTATGGTTTTCTGTCTGGGACCTGACACTGGGTGAGAACAAGAGGGTGGAACAAACACTCGAAAATCAGGAGAGGAGCGGCCCCTTTGTATTCCTCTCACACCCCTGGGGACAGGATATCCCACTGTAAACATGGGCAAGTCATTACAAGAGGCAGAGGGATGACAAACTTTCTTTCTCTATTTTTATTTAAGCTCTTTCTTACATTCTCCCTTTTGTGCCTTATTCTCTCTCCTTTTCTCCTTCCCATTTTTCTCTTTGGCTCTCTTTCACCCCTGTGTTTTGTGATGGTGTCTTGTGGGAATTAATTAGCGCTTGTCACAGATGAAGGGCTATGCAAGGTCCACAGTAGGAATGTCTGTCCACTGTCACGCGGCTGGCCACTCAGACAGTGCTGATACACCATCTGAACAGCACTCCTAAACCCACGGAACCTTTTCTGCATGCTGAAACACACTCTTTTGTGCTTTATCTACAGTTTTGTGATGGCAACACGCTAGCAACAAGGTAGTGCCGTGATCGTTTGACCTTACTTCGACTCTCTAAATAGTTCTGTGTTGAAAGCAAAAACTAAGGGGGTGCACATACAGTGAAGAATGTGTGTGTGGGGGTGTGTGTATATATACACTGCTCAAAAATATTAAAGGTACACTTTTTAGTCAGAGTATTTCTTTCAAGTCAATTAAACTTCTGGGATATTGGTCTGGTCAGTTAAGTAGCAGAGGGGATTGTTAATCAGTTTCAGCTGCTTTGGTGTTCATGAAATTAACAACAGGTGCACCAGAGCACCAATGAGACGACCCCCAAAACAGGAATGGTTTTCCAGGTGGAGGCCACTGACATTGTTGCCCTCCTCATCTTTTCTGACTGTTTTTCACTAGTTTTGCATTTGGCTAGGGTCAGTGTCACTACTGGTAGCATGAGGCGATACCTGGACCCTACCGAGGTTGCACAGGCAGTCCAACTCCTCCTGGATGGCACATCAATACGTGCCATTGCCAGAAGGTTTGCTGTGTTTCCCAGCACAGTCTCAAGAGCATGGAGGAGATTCCAGGAGACAGGCAGTTACTTTAGGAGAGCTGGACAGGGCCGTAGAAGGTCCTTAACCCATCAGCAGGAATGGTATCTGTTCCTTTGTGCAAGGAGGAACAGGATGAGCACTGCCAGAGCCCTACAAAATGACCTCCAGCAGGCCACTGGTGTGAATGTCTCTGACCAAACAATCAAAAACAGACTTCATGAGGGTGGACTGAGGGCCCGACGTCCTCTAGTGGGCCCTGTGCTCACTGCCCGGCACCGTGGAGCTCGATTGGCATTTGCCATAAAACACCAGAATTGGCCGGTCTGCCACTGGCGCTCTGTGATTTTCACAGATGAGAGCAGGTTCACCCTGAGCACGTGACAGACTTGAAAGGGTCTGGAGAACGTTATGCTGCCTGTAACATCGTTGAGCATGACCGGTTTGGTGGTGGGTCAGTGATGGTCTGGGGAGGCATATCCATGGAGGGATGCACAGACCTCTACAGGCTAGACAACGGAACCCTGACTGCCATTAGGTAGAGATGAAATCCTTGGACCGATTGTCAGACCCTACGCTGGTGCAGTGGGTCCTGGGTTCCTCCTGGTGCACGACAATGCCCGGCCTTATGTGGCGAGAGTATGCAGGCAGTTCCTGGAGGATGAAGGAATTGATACCATTGACTGGCCCCCACGCTCACCTGACCTAAATCCAATAGAACACCTCTGGGACATTATGTTTCGGTCCATCTGACGCCGCCAGGTTACACCTCAGACTGTCTGGGAGCTCAGTGATGCCCTGGTCCAGATCTGGGAGGAGATACCCCAGGACACCATCCGTCGTCTCATTAGGAGCATGCCCGACGTTGTCAGGCATGCATACAAGCACGTGGGGGCAATACACAGTACTGAGTACCATTTTGAGTTGCTGCAATGGAATTTCAGCAAAATGGACTAGCCTGCCGCATCATTTTTTCACTTTGATTTTTGGGGTGTTTGAATTCAGCCCTCTGTAGGTTGATAATTTTCATTTCCATCAAACGATATGGCATCCTTTGGTTCCAAACACATTACCCAGTCCATATCAGTATAGATATCCAGCACGATTTTTTTTCCCATTGAGATCTGACATGTTTTCAAAGTGTTCCTTTCATTTTTTTGAGCAGTGTATATATATATATATATATGTATGAAGTAAATACTTATTTAATACTTTTTTTATCCTGGACTATTCGGACGCCTCAGGCTCCACGTCTGTTATTTTTTTTGTTTTCTTCTATGCTTTTATCTGTCCCTCTCAAAATGGATCAGAAACTGTCAACTGCCAAAATCTGAAGAGTAGCAGTGTGGCCATTAGTCAGCGATGGAAAATAGTGTGCTCAGTTTCAGAGAGTTTCTGAGCAAGCAACTGTAAAGATCTCTGCCAAGTCCCAGCCTCAGGGGGCTCCCGAGCGCCAAGCCTCCATCCTATTGCTAAAACAAGGGTAAGCTCATCAGTCAGCCTGCCTGCAATCAACAACAGAGACAAATGGACTTGAGATGGAAAAATCGAATGGCTGGCTTTACATAATATAAGGATCAAAAGGTATTGCATATTGTTCATAAATACAGTGTGCATGTGAGCTAAACCACACATTTCTGCTTACGTTATGAGGAAATGTTTAAATTGAAGGGAAAATGTAAGGTACGTTCTGCAATTTTGTTTATGGCCCTTACCACTCCCTCTTGGCTCCCTCGTTGTGGCATGAACACCAAGCTGACTGATGGAGAGGGCCAGACCCCAGTGCAATGTGTGTTATTGACAGGTTGTTATTCCAGAATACTAAGTGTGTCTGATTGAGAACATTTGGGCTCAATGAAAATGTAAAAGGATGAACTTTTGGGACATTCACACTTGTATATTTTGGACAGACGTAAACAAATAAGCTTCAAAAAGTTCAGATTCCCCTAAGATAGAATCACCTACCCCAGCTTTGACCAGAAATTCATAGGATGCAATAAGTCAAACAAATATGATGTTCCTATCCACAATGAAAGCAAAACTCTTGTAGTGCAAGACTGAAAGGAAGAATTATCTGTATACTGAATGTTTGTCCAATGAATGGTCTGCACGTGCTGGGTTGTAAACAGACCGGGTTGGTCTTACATTTTTTTTAAATGTACATCTACTTATCCTTTCTCATGAACCATAGACTCCAGAAGGGCATCAATCATTCTACTCCAGTCATACTAATGGACTTGTCTTAAAGAATCACAAAGACGGAGAATTTGCTCAGGTTTTCACTCTGTATTACAGTCAGTGACCTACGCGAGGACCTACGTCACTTAAAACTCTAGGATCAAGCTGGTTGTGAGGATTTGGCTCAACACACTCGTCTCTGAGCACAGACACATTCACATTGTGTCCAAAGGCATGAAACAACCAATATTGCCAATATACTTCATGGATTTAAATTGCACTTGTCTGTTCTATATCATGCACATAACATGTACCATCCCAAGACATTTCAATTATAGCACTGACCTACAAGCTGCATTGACAAATAGCTTTAGGATACAATGGAAGCAGTTGTCTAACCAAAACAACGGAGTAGATTACAGAGAGATTCAAGCTAAGTGAGAGTAAAAGGAAAGAATGTCTAGTCTAGTGAAGTCATTAGTATGTAGAACATTCTCAGAACTTGAACATGCTTTCAATTATTCTTTTGGGAGAACATGCACAGCCATTCAGAAATTGGACAGTACTTAGCATTGGTAATTTATGCATTGCTCTTTGATCCCACTGTAAAGTCTACAGTACCTACATTTAATGGCCTTTTGATCATAAAGCATATTCTGAACCTCATTAAAGGGCGATTCTAATAAACCAAAACATAGCATCCCAGCCATCTGCTTGGCCACTGTGGATTGCACTCTGAGAGTTGAAGGTCCATGGAGACGGAGTCGGCGTGACTGTCATGACGCTGGAGCAGACTGCAGACTCAGTGTAGGCTCTCAAAGGGCCCGCTGAGCCTCCCAGGGCCCCGGGTCTCTCTGGGCTGCTGTCGAGCTGAGTGGAGCGGCGCGGCAAGGAAAGTAGCCGAGACAGGAGGAGACCACAGCCGGCAGCATCAGACACCAGCCTTTGAACTGGTGAGCCTGTTAGGCCCGCACGCTTAAGACGTCAGGGAGCCGATTCACAGCTGTGCCTGACTACTGTAAACAACAGTGTGCAGGGTCTGTATCCGCGCAGACACCCACACCCACACACACCCACACACACAAAAAGCGACCCAGCCCTCACACATTAAATCCACACGACTATCTGTGGGAACTGATTTGAGCCTGCCCTCACGCTTCTGTGCTCCTCTGCCACTCGTCGTGGTGTAAGGGGGTGAGGCGCGTTAAGGCCCATGGAAACAGGATTAGTCCAGACTTGCCCTCTAATTAATTGACGATGTGTTTGGCTAATAAATCTTGGTTATCTCAAGCTCTAATCGTAGCCGGAGATCGCGCAGACCCTGCCGCTGGAATGCTAAACAGGCCAAGCTTAGGGTAATCAGACTCCCAAAAATGCGGAGGGAATATCTGCCCTATTTTATTCCTTGGCTGATTCAATTAAAAAGTCTAGTGTCTCATTGAAGACAATGTTGAGCGTTGCCAGATCAGAAACTAAGTGGCCTACCGTATTCAGAAGTGACATTGTTTTAGTTGAGAACTTTGAAGGACACAGGAACTTAGAAGCAATAAACTAGAGGATGCCCCTTACATCTACTGCCAAGGGGCGACGTGGTTGTTTGTTACAGTATCTGTGTATATCGGTAGACAGATGAATGAGATGGATGGATCCTATGCACCACAGCAATGAGCATACTGCAGGCAAGTATAAAAGCCATAAAATGTCTGGCACGCGGCAGCTCAGTGGCCCTGCACAGACACAACCTCTCTGGGGGTTGGTGGGGGGTTATAGCCACTGGTCGACATTTCAGTCTGGCACTGACGCTCCCAATCCGTTGCAGTGTGCCCACGTGGTCAGTGATACATTATGCCCCAGCAAGGACAGGCTTTGAAACACAACGGCCATGTCGTCTCATTCTCAGCATCATGCCACCTCTGGCCGTGAAATAGAATGTGGAGGGGGGGGAGGGGGGGGGGGTGACAAAGAACCAGAGAGTAGAAGAAGAAAGTGTGGGTGTGTTGGTAAGTGGGTGTGCTTTTAAATCTTCCTGTTTGTTTGTCTACCTATCCATCCACACACGTGTATATGTCTGTCGATTTGTACATGTGTCAATAGGATGACTCCTCCACTCCCAGAGGCCTCAAGCAAATTAGGAGTTAAGCGACATGCAAATCCAGCAGCTGTTTGTGGGAGCACTCTGCATCCGTGTGAGGGAGAGCCAGCTGCACTGTGGATCACAGACTGTCCCTGCCACCTCAAACAGAGCACAAGGGAAGATGGGGAAAGCGGCATTGAAGAACAGCAGGGTGGAAATGTCTCATCGTCATTATGTGAAGTTCTCTCATGATGTTTCCCACAAGACGGATTCAAACATATCGGGGGGTTTTCACTGCAATGAAAAATATTAAAAGAATTTTCACAAATTAAAAGAATGAGTTTTTCTCCTGAAGTTACAATAATCTCTTCTTCTACGGCTCCCTTTGGAGTATGTGGCCCCCAGCAAGGTGACATGGTAGCAGCGAACATAGCAGTGGGAGACAAAACTTCATTATTGTGCTGTCGCAATAAAACTGATGCAGGGTTACTAGAAGTCTCTCGTGGCTGCTACTACTACAAGCTGTCATACAGCACTGTGAAGGGCCATTCCTTTAGACAGGAGGACATAGCTAGAACCCAACAGGCCAAAACATATATCCAGGTTTGAAACTAATCAAGTGTGTCAAAGAATGCGTGTGGTCTATCCGCACTTTTGCTGTGTTTGTGTTTCACAATTTTGCAACGCATGCCATTATCCTCATGGATCAGTCGGGTTGACAGTCTCCCATATTAGCAGTGCTTATGCCTGAGCAAATGGTTTCAGACAGCTCCACCGTGGAGATTCCCCAGTAGTCATTAGAGGTAACAGCCTGGGAGGGCTCCTCAGAGGGAAGCACTCCTTACGGCTGCTGCTGCTGCAAACATCACAAGGGAAAAGGGGAACCAGGTTGGCACCGTTTGGCAGCTTCACACGCTCCTCTGATGCTTTTGTTGTTGTTTTTTCAACAATTTTGTTTCCTTCAGGTTTTTTTTTTTTTAAAACAGCTGCCGACCTCAATCTGTGACCAGTGTGGATACAAGCTATTGAGTTTGGATCATGATCAGTAAAAGAAGGAGTTATCTTTCCTTGACTAAACTACAACTATAACTATTCAGCAAATACTGCACACTGAAAGAACTTAGTGGTTGAAGTCAAGTTTTTAATTAAAGTAGCGCAATGCTTCTTCAAAACATTGCCTAAAGTCTATTATTTTCAACGCTTGCCGTAACTCTAACACTCCTTATTCCTGACTTTTATGTCCTAGCTTGACATTTACATGCTCCCTAAACTACAAAATGTGTGTCTGTGCCTTCTAGGCATTGTTCTCCTGTGTTAGCCTCTTCTGTTCTTTCAACATGCACTTTTCTCAGCACCATTACAGTCTTGCTCTTTGGCCCAAAAGTTCCGGGATGTCTCCAGTCCCAGTCCGCCCTGTTTTCCCCTCCCACTCTCGTGCCTCTTCCGCTTTGTTGTTCGGGGAGACTAAGAGGAGGGAGAAAAGTGTGTCTTTCTTAGGGATGGATTGTCAGAAATAATATGGCAGAAAGGAAGCCAATTATTGCAGCAGTGTTGAAAGCCCAGAGCATGTACTTATTCTTTATGTTAAGCAAGTATTCTTCTCAGATCTTCTATCCGAATTAACATTCAGTGCTCGTTATTCTCCACCATTGCTTCAGTATTTTCAGGTTTATGCTTCGTGAATCGAGTATGACTTTGTGAGGATGGTAAAATACTGTATGATGGCTGGCAAATACAGTATGTTACAAATAATTTATGTAACGATTTTTCAAGGTTAATAAGAAAAACCTAACAAATGGTGGCACCTTAAACATCAACCTGCTTCTTTTTTTATCAGAATGATACTGAATTAACGCTCCGCCTATGACATCAAAAGCATTAGACCACGATATTAAACACTACTAATGAGGTCTGGCACTTCAATTCAAATTATTTTTCTCAACCCAAAATCCTTTTACTCAGTTCAAGCAGAAAGGTATTTTGAACAAAGTGTTATTAAGCCGAACAGATCAAGTCATGACTAATTACAGCATTTTTTTATTTATTTATTTATTTATTTTAATCTTTTTGTATTTTACTGCTTTTGGTATCTTTTTTTCTGAAGCCCTTTATGAAATCTAATTTGAAAGGAAATGGCCTTATCATCATGTTAATGAAGAATTATAAAGATAGGTGAAGCTTGTGAAGCTTGTGAAGCTTGAGAAGGTAATTATCAACAGCCCTGTTAAAAGTATGAACAGAGACTGAACACCAAGTAGACCAAAAAAAAGAGGCAAACCAGTCCTTTCATAACCAAAGACTTGATTTAGAAACAACACACTAATGTTACCCATTCAATTGTAAAATGTTGAAATATGCATCCTTCAAGCTTTTATTCATTCAGACATTTTATTCAATGTCTCAATTTCAAAATTTAGTATCTAGCCTTAGAGCTTAAAATAAAGTTTAAAAAGTAAAAGTTGAAAAGGAAAAGCAAGTAAAAGCACCGGATTTGATCCAGTATAATTTATAGTCATAATTTGTAGCCATCAATCCACTCCAGGCATAAGGACGGGACTGCCATAGCAATGTGAACCACTGAGACCTAGTATAATATATTGCTTATTGTGTATAATTCAAATAGCAATCCATCTCCTGCAAGCCATTCCGCTTGCATCAGACCTTCCACGTTCATTACCATATCAGTTAACACTATTATATGCAAATGACTCCAACCAGCAGCCAAACCTACTGTACATATCAATTACTGTGACACTGAGTGCAGCGTACCACAAGTTATTATGGCACTACTAAATAAATAGATTGCATCGAGAGAAAGGGAGGGAATGAGAGAGAAAGACATTAAGCAAAAGAGGGGGGATAATAGACAGACAGCTGGAATGTTCTTTTTTTCAAGTACTCTCCTTTTACTTCCAACTTAGGGACTAAAGTCTCCGAGATACTGAGTCCAGTTTATCACACATCAAGTTTATTCCAAAAAATAGACATAGCGAGCCAGCGAGTGAGAGCGAGCGAGAGCGAGAGGTGGGGAATTAGAGTCCTAAAATCGATATCTGTATACCTATTATGCGGTAAAGAGATATATACAAGGCTTGTGCTTTATTGTGTGTGTGTCTACACTGCGATAGTGAGAATGCCTCAAATCACAGGACCAGCGGGATACCTTAATTATGGACTGGATAGTGAAACACCCAAGTAACAATGCTTGAGCATGGCATCTGTAACCATACAATGAGTGCAGTGAGAAACAAAACAGATTCATCAACTGTCCTTTAACCAGTTGCAGTGTTCAAAACTCAAGACATTTTTCGTAGATGTGGCACAAACTTACTCACTAGGATTCTGTAAATTATCTTCAAAGACAGAACAGGTCTCTTAAAAGATTTAAAGGTTGACTAATACAGTTAATACATAAGGATGGTAAAAGTTGCTTAGTCTTCAATTTTGATAAAACAACTTCTGTGTTCACAGCATGAAAGCAACATTACCAGAGTTGCCTGCGAGGCACAGCAGTTGCATGTTATGCAATGTTTCATTAACAGAAACATGAGCCAAACATGTTGGACAGACAATTAAATCTACTACCATCTATCAACAAGGTCACGCACCTGTTTATGTACTGCACACGTTTCACAGTTTACTATGAACATGCTATTACGTAGTCACAATTGACATTAACATCCTACCTTTGCCTGTTATTGTTAAAGTCGTCTGATGTGTTGCCTCACCTGGGTGTGTCTTGGGGGTGATGCGTGTGGCTTCTGACTTTGTTAAACGGACAACCTTACATGAATAAAATTGTTGTAAAACTTAGTACCACAGAATAGTCAAAGGCCCCCTATCTACTATCTATCTTCTACCTGCCTGTAGGTGAGTGTCTTAGAATTAGCTGGAATAAGATAATTAGTCCCCTCGGCAGAATAAAATTCCCCCTTCGGCTCAATTATTTTTAAACTTCTCACAAAAAGAAGTGATATATTTAATACCTTTTGGAGTATCAACTATTTTATCGTATATCTAATTTATTTTATCACAAGAGAGCTTTAGCCTTGTACCTTGAGCAACCTTTCCCATAAAGGTGAAATGCTGCTTAGCCCATTAAATTAAGATTTACTCAGCCATGTCTGATTTAAACCCCTGTCTATTTGCTTGTTCCCTCTCGGTCCCTGCTGAGCCCCGAAAATTTACACACACACACACACACATCTTGCTCGTTGCGAACGCATCCCTCCAAAGACAAAACAGCAGGCCATTGTTTTATCATCTCACAAAGAACTGCTGTTTTTGAGGAGCTGGGATTTTCTGTGGAAATGGGCCACGGGTTCATCATCCAAGGCATCGAGTGAAATCTGCCCTTTCAGGAGTTCCAAAGCCTTATTTCCCAAGCTGCTGCTGTTGTTTGTTTGGTTTTTCTTGTGATCTCATATATTATCTCTGTCCTGTACAGATGATTCCAACTTGCAAAAAAAGAGAAGCACTGATGACATACCCTTTCTTGTTTCAATAGACGTAGCAAATGCATTGATGTGCACAACACCATTATGCAACGCAACACAGGACAGCAATTGAAGCAATATCTGGCCAAAGTCGGTATTGCTATTTCTTTGGTTGTGTGATGCAAATAAATATTATTATATGCTTAAACAAACTTATTCAAATGATTTCTCCAAAGAATTTAAATAAAATCAGATATTCTGGCAACAACATAATCATCTATTTTTTTATTTCAGTTAGACTACTACAAGCATTGGATGGAATTAACAAGTAAAGCCTTGAAGATGATACAGCATAACTGAAGGAATTTGAAATATCCATCGATCCGTCCATCCATTAGCTATACCGCTTATCCTTGACAGGGTTGCGGGGGGGCTGGAGCCTATCCCAGCCGACACAGGGCGAAAGGCGGGGTACACCCTGGACAGGTCGCCAGTCTATCACAGGGCCAAAAATTTTTCAAATATGAATAACAAAAACAAAACAAATGCATCCAAGACAAGAAATCCTGAATCGAGCTAACTAAGGGCCAGGTTGGCCAGTTTAATAGAGAATTAAACCAGTGAGGGATGTTGGTCAGAGCTGATAACAACATACCTATATACAGTCAATCTGTTTCGCCCCTTGATCTGTCTCTGCCTTTCACACTGGGAGATGGTTTGAGCAACCTGGGGGACATTGTCAATGACACGGCAGCATGCAGCCGGAACTGGGCAGGGTTTAGAGGTTACTAATAATAAAGCCAAAAAGATATGAGACAGTCGTCCTTTCAGGACAGACAAAGGTTGCTGGTAATAAGGTGACGCAGATGGTAGACTGGCTGGATGTTTAACTCTGAATTAGCCTGCAAAGGTCAATACACTGTCGGCTACACTGACCAAGCTCTGACCCTCAGGCAATGCTCTAGACAACGCTCATTTAATTAAAATCTTCTTTTTTCTTTTTTTTTGCTGGTACATATCTTCCTCTAAATGTCAGTCTAGCTCACAACATGTGCTTTGCCTCACACAAATATGCACTCTTTACTTCTTTTCTTTAAATATACTGTGGCATAGCTTCATAAACGGAGTTTACGTTTTGCTCAATCAATAGCAGTCAACAACATTTCATGTGTGAATAATCAAAAGGTTTTGTGCTCTCAATTCCATGGCCACCCTGATTTCAAAGGTATTCTGTTCAACAGGAATGTTTGAGTTAGTATTATTCATGGGAATGTTGCATTATTATTTGGAGCCTGAGAGTAGAGACACATGAACAGGCTTTCATTGATCATAAATGCTTCACACGGTTATTATTTAGGAAACTTTATATATCAGTAAAGATTTCAATTTAGTATTTATATAGATTTTTAAATCTGCAAAAACAAAAAGAAGAAAGCAGTAAACATTTATTTAAAAATCTTCACTATCAAAAGAGCTATCAAAATAGTTTTGCTATTCTGTCTCCTCACTCATTTTTTCTCCTAGGAAAATATGCTGTAGCTTCTAATTTCCCCAGGGGAACACAAACTGTGGCAATCTCAGTGTTGGTTAATCTTTCCTGAACACCCATTTCTCAGCTCAGGGAGTTAATACTGATCCACTGTAAATAGCCTTATCTCATAAACACAAGTTATCCTCCACCTTCTTTGGCCTGATGGAGGATACGGAGACCCCAGGAGCGATAAAACCGTCAGAGGCCAGCACACAAAGGATTAGAGAAGGGGAAAAAAAATGACTTTATGCACCGATATTCAGAGGGGGAGTTTTTTCCTTCTCGCTGCAGTATAGGTTTATGGCTTGAGAAATACAATAAACCAGTGCAGCCTTGAATGCAGGACCATGGCAAAGTAAATGAAACATGCTACATGCCTCTAGGAACTTATTTGACAATGCATGGGAGCACATAGTTGTCAATCTCTCTGTTCTCACTCTATACCTGCCCAATTCCACCTGTGCTGCAATTCCATAGAAGACGCAGATCACTGTAAATGTCGTCCAATGTGGAAATCAGTTTTAATTAAACCCTTGGGGATAAGTATTAATTATCGAATCGCCTGCACGGCTTGTGGCTCAAGGCAGATTCTGACCAGAATGCTGATGATGTGGAGGTGAGGAGGGGATGCAGTTGAACATTTGGGGATTCAAATCACACTTAAAAGTTATAACTTTGGGACCACAATGTAAGTAACATAACTCACCTAATGAATGTTATTCAGTAATGGGCGTAAACTCGCATTCACTACTGAAAACTGCCAGATAGATGAGGTTTCCCTTAAGGCACTTTATGACTACTAGTTAAATTATACACTTCTCTTGATAACAGTGAATGTTAGGATTTGCATGACTATCACTCTTCATTGCTATCTTTCCCCATATCTATTTTTGTATCAGTCATCTGTTCTGCCATATTATCTCTGGATTGTGTTATCTAATTATGTGCTCGCCAGGTTGTTTGTTTTTGACAAAATGTGTATTAATCCTGATAAATCTGTTTCTAAATAATTAGGTGCTTTCTTTATTTATTTAAAAGGAAAAGTTATAGCCCATTCCTCTGAAGAAATCTAGGATTCCTTTTGTCTCAGCAGGGTCTCCCCAGTATTAACACACTATTGACTGTCTGATTGACGAGGGCAGACAGAAGTCAGTGGCTTAATCACATCCTCTCAGTACTTGGCATGGACCAACTGTAGCTGCTTCAGTCGCACACCCTTTTTTGCTGTCGATAGTTCCGCTGGGATGCTGAGACCCCACCCCTGTCTTTGTCAGTTCCCTGTAGGTGTTTGTTAATACGGGGGCGGAGGAGGGCCTCATAAACTATGCATGCCATTCCCCTGTGGCAGCCGCCAGTGCAGAGCAGAGGAAATGGTTGGTTTCCATCAGCCCGGGTTACATAAAAGTTCTCCCCGGGGTTAGTAGGAAGCAGACACTACCGGGGGATGACTGCTTGATTAGGGCAGATGAATTATGGAAGCTGAACATTTCAAGGGGGATATGTATTCATTCCCATAATCAGGATGAGTTGGCTATGCCAATGCCAAATTCCATATAGTTTCCAGTTATTGTGCACTTTGAAGTCCTCTTTAACATCAAGATAGTTTGTGTATCTACTTACATATGGGGTGATGCACACAAACCAACAAAATGATCTTCTCTTTATTTGCCAGTATGTGCCCAGTGAACGTCTAATGTCTGGAGTAACTTGTGAAACAGCAAGAACAACAATCTAGCAGACAGTAAAGCACAAGCTAGCTCTCACCCCGCAGGAGGTCTGAGCTGGTATGGGGGGAGTTGTGGGTCCGAAACAGTTGCCAGTCGAAGTCATCCTCCTCCCCCTGGGTGTAGTCACAGAGACTGGGGTCAGAATCCTCATCAAAGGTGCATCCAGCTGCTGAGGAAAGACAGAGAACCTATGGTTAGTGAGGAGACATGTTTGCTGTGATCAGAGGTTATTCAGTATGGAGAGACTGATCATTTCTTTCTTTTGGCTGATTATTCAGGCCTTTCTTTTTTCTTCCAAGCAGAGGACATACCCTCAGCTGAAACCTCTACCTTCCCCCCTTCAAACTTTCCCCTGACATAATTGCGGTGGCCATGTGGTAGTGTAGTGGTAGCTGTATTTCACCGTGATCTCCCCTCTGATCCTCTTTCTATTACAGAAGATGGGACAGATGCCAGACAACCCACCCGCATCCATTTCCCACTCCACCCTTCACCCAGACACCAATTAATAAGGGCCAGTCGCAATCTGCACTCCAGCGGCTGGGCACCCTCCCTCACAAAAAACACACACACACACACACACACACACACAAATTGACACACAAACACACACCCGCAATCTGAGCTATCACACAAAAACAATTCCAACAACAGCAGTAATGGCGCCAGCTTTTAGAGATAATTCACCTCACCATAAAACATACACAATCAACACCACGGTGCCCAATGCACACTTTCATATAGACTGGACATATAGAACAACAAAGAGAGTTTAAGGTGGGAAGGCACCCAGGGGAATGTGTAAATTATTGTAATACTTCACAAGCAGCTTTATTCCACGTGCCAAAAAGCTAATTTCTCCAAATTATATTTAATGGCTATGGTGTTTATGGCCCTTGGGTCTAGCATAATGTGCTTTCGTCTTTGCCTGCTGCATCTGTTATCATTTCACACATTAGCCTGGTGGTGTGAAAAACACAGGCTAGTCGCAAGCAACTTGTGAAGCCGTGTCACATGGCCAGAGCCTGTGCCAATCCGGTGCAGGACAGTGCAATCCGAATCGCACTAATGGTGTAATGATAATAATATCTAGTTGCTCAAGGTGACACCCGTGATCTACTGGTTTATTGCTGCCCATTGCGCCCTCTACTCGGCCATTAAACAAAGAGTCTTCATAGGACATCAGCAGTCACACAAACCACAACCAGCCGCACACAAGGGTTACGGTCACCATTTTTACTACTAATGAGCAGCAGGAGGATGTAGCCTCCAACCATTTTAAGATGTTGCCATTGCTGTACGTGTTAAAATGTTACAGACTAAATAAAACTGAGAGCACAGGAGGGACACATTATATCCTAACACATACTGAGAGTGGCTGGAAGCTTGGGAGGCACTGCCAACTCTGAAATGTTGTAGTTACTCTAAACTGCCCCTTTCGGGCACCATAGTCAATGGAACTCAAATGCACAGAGGCTCCCCCTACGATCAGCTCCTCTATAACACCCGCCGTGCTCCTCTGTGACATTAGGCTAACACCAGGGCCTATCTTCAACACTAGTCGAGCTTAGTCTTATGGGTACAGAAGCAGCCAGCCGGTGGAGGAGGGAATCTGTGTTTCTCCCGACGGGTTTGATTTATAGCCCCATGCTGAGCTGTTACTGCAGGGATCTGCAGCGATGGCCAGGGGTTAATTGTCCTGCACAGGGATCTATTTCTAATAGAACAGCCGGAGATATGGGACCTGACACATCCAAACGCTGCAAGTATATTATTCCCTGCTGCTTGTGTAAATGAGCCCAGCCAAACTCCTCCCTGTAGGAGCTCCATCAGCCAGGGGCTAGGAGGTAAGGCCACGCTTGGGAACATTATATCCTCACATGGTTACTGGACAGACAGCAATCATCAGTCAAGTCATAGACAGGATCAGTCAGTGTCCAAAGACTGTGGCGTTGGTTTCTGATGTCTGCAGACCCCGTCAACGGAGTAATTACATTATGATTTGGCACAGGAGCAGAAAGCTCCTACACATTAGGTCTGACGCATCGCCACGGCTGAAAGCCTCCTGGCTAAAAGAGAGTTTCGTAGTCATCTCTCTCATCTCTTGCTATTATTTGTTCATATACAGTACTGTGTGCATATGTTTTACTCATGGGATGTTGTTTTAAAGGCAAAGGTGGTCACACCAAATCTTGATATCTTGAATTTGATATAGATTTTCTTTTCATTCACTTTGTATTTTATTAATTGATAAAAAAAACAATAACCATTTATATTTTTTGAAAAGCATTCTGACTTCAAAGCATTTTGGTTCCACACCTGCCTAAAACATTTGCACAGTACTGTATATTAGCCTACCTCTTTAAACACACTGGTATGTTTGCCTACACTATTTATAAAAAGCTTTAGTCAAAATAATACGTGACTCATTTTGAACAATCCTGTGACTAAACCCTAAATGCACGATAATCACCATGACAGCACACTAATCTATGCAAAATGGTACATATTTATTCAAGAGGAACATTACACTTGTTCAAGTTTCTGACTAATGGTATTGTGATTAACAACAACAATATTCTTTCATGCTATAATTTTTGGGAATCTATTTAGAACCCAAGCAAAGACAATGATACATTTGGTTCACAGTAAGTGGTTTTTGTCTTTTAAATCACATCTTATTTCACATGAAAAACAACCTATTTAGGAAGGTACAAAATATTTTGCTCAACAAAATGTACCTGAAAAGCAGAAATTCATGCACATAAGTAGCAACCACACAAGATTAGTATCAGCAACAACTTTATGAATTTTTGGCTAGATTTTGACTTTGATTTTCCTTACAAGGACCATAAAGCAAAAAGACTGTATGAACCTCAGATAACTATATCAATCAATCCTAATGCAGTCAGCTTGCCAAGCCAACTTGATGAACACGTTGTTTTAGAAAGATGGCTGACCAGTAAAAAAAAATGTGAAATACATTTGAAGTGTGCAGGTTTACTTAGTGGAAAAATACATTTAATCTTACATTAGGTTAAAGGTCTGTATCCTAACACATTATAAAAAGATGGGTTGTCTCAGTACTGAAATTGTTCACCTAAAATAGAAATGTTTTCCTCCATTGGCTATGCACTTCTGTAGTGCCTCAGAGGAATTCTTAACCTTTCCCACTTATTTACCCAGGAAATATTGGCAAGGTCGCAGACAGAATTGCTCACTGAAAACCAGGATTACATCGTAATGTTAGGGAACCAAATCGGAAAGGTGACTGTGTAATTCTTCCATAGTCATTACAATGTGCAATCAATATCAATTTAATGATAATATGTTGCTGTTTTAAGATGTGACAAATAGATTTAGTCACGCCCTGTGCAAATAAAAAGTGTTGCAAAAAGTTGACAGGAGCTTACATAGATTAATTCTCAAAGTAGGCAGTGTGTGTGTGTGTGTGTGTGTGTGTGTGTGTGTGTGTGTGTGTGTGTTGCATTTTGTTCAACAACACTTCGGGTTGTTAAAGTCGGGGGGAAATCGTGTCCTACTTTCATATGTGCATTTAATCAGAGCTTTGACTCTCTGACTGCCTCTGTCAATTATTTGTGTCACATTCACAAATTAGATTTAATATTTCCCCTTGCTCGTTTGTTTGTGTCATCCCCAGCTTTGCCATCTAATTAGGGTGTTTGCTGTGCACAGTGGGTATTGTTCGGAAATCTCAGCTTATCCCTTTCATTTACATATGCTTTATGCAAGGTTGTGCCGGTCTAAGCCAATTTTAAAGAGATGCTACTTTCTACTTGGCTCAATTCTATAAAATAATACAATAAATGATAAACTAATATTTAAAATTAATGAAAGAACAGACATTCTTTTTCATTCACAACCCCTTTCACAATACCTATTACAAAACAGTATAACTGAGCAGTGAAGTATTGTAAAACCGAGCAGTGAAGTATATTAAACAATCAAAATCTTCCACTCAGCTCATGCGCTTCTCAACATCAGACTTTATCCCTAATTAGCTTGCAGGCAGGAAAGGTAATGAAAACCAGCATTAGGGTATAACCTGGGAAACGCAGATGGATGAGGATATTCTACTCTTTTGATGCATGAGACCCTACAGGAAGGACTGAGACACTGAGAGGACTGAAGGAAACGTATCGAAGATAGAACGGCAGCACATATGCAGCACACCTCATCTAGACCTTTGTGTGTGTTCGTGTGCAGTTGGAGCCAGGTGGGAATGGTGAGTTATACCAGAGGCAGCTAAGGGAAGAGAATGGCTGATTTGCATTGCAGCGAGCGTGGCCCAATGCATCAGCAGGAGACAGGTATATTTATTCTCCGCAGAGACTCTCTCTTCACAGCACTCCCCTGGCCGTCTCTGAAAGCCATCCATCCCCACACCTGAATACGCAATGAAATCATTTCTCGACCTCCCCAGGTATTAATAACTTAGCCCTGGTGGCCATCCAGGCCTAGTCACACAGACAGTAGAAAGCCACGGCATAAGAAGTAGAAGAAAGGGTCGGAAAATATGGTCTGCTGCAAGCGTAAAGGGAAAACAAAAATATGGCCAGCAAAACAAAAACAGGAATTATGTCCACACTAAGCTGAGGTATGTTGGCTGAATGAGGGAATGGACCACTTCAATAACTACTGGAAAGAAAGTTTATGTATGCATTTAGATAAAAAATACTGACAACTTCTCAGTCGACGTTTGAGCTGGGCAATATACCAAAAACACCGTTCACCCACGGTGTTTGTTCATGCTCACGGTGTGCCATATATTGCCATATTTTTCATTATGTTTTTGTTAATTTCTCTTATAAACTAACTTTATATAACGCTGTTTGTTGACTGACTGTGAAGCAACGCAAGCTGTTTCAAGCAACTGCAAGCATGGTCTAGTAGGCATTTAATGCACTAGCCAAATGTATTAAAGATTAAGGTCATCATTCAATTGTGCCATCTTACTTTTTGCGCCTCAAGCTTCGCGTCAGAAGGGGTATTCAGTACCACGGGTGCACCCCACAACGTGCATAACTATTCTCGCGCAACACTTGCATTTCCGTAGCAGAAAAGAAGACTAGCTGGTGGCAGCAGTGGGTATAAAGAGACAAAAAAAGAGGAATACCGCCCAGGCCTAGTCGACAGCAGCTAATTTAATGAAATCTTTTACAGAACTATGTCACTGTGAATATGACATTGAGCATCAATGTGTAGTAAAGCGCAGGGAAGTGAGGATAGAGCTTTGCACACGAGGTAGAGGAAATGTCAGTTGACACTGCTGATAAGGAGCTGGCTCTAATTATCATACTTCCTCCCAATCCCTTTCATTCAGCTCTATTTTCAGTTGATGCATCTCTTTTTTTTTAAAAAAGGTTTTGCTGCTACTCAGCCTCTCGTCATTATCATCATCCCTGCATGACATCCATTTCCAATTTGAGATGGAGACACTCTGCATCTCTTCACTTTCTCAGCAGATAAGATGAAACGTAAGTGGATCCCGACAGCAAAACACATTCTAAGGAGCGTAAAACAAATCAGTTTAATTAGCAGTATGAGATGGGTGTCACCTGGCTAGCTCTTCAACACCTGTTCCATATTTGGCACGTGTCTTTTATACTGAAGTGGCTTCCTGTGATTCAAAGACAGACAGGCAGAAGCCTGGAGAGACTATCTAAAGAAAGTAATTTGCTACTTTATACGCAAACTAAGGCCTTGGTGCCTTCAGGAAGTCTACATATTAAAACCATAGGCAAAGACAGAGAAGGACCCCAGGAGGTAAACCTCTCTGCGCCTGTGTAGAAAGTGCCTGGCAGCTACTTCAGCAAAAACGAGAAACACTACAAGAGCGGCACAGCCCTTGGAATACTAAGTACATGGATAGTATGATGAGAACACAATGGCACCAGGCCAAGCGAGGAGTTAGATAACTCTCTCCCTCCCTTAAAACTCAGAACAACTATAGGTTAGCAGTTGCCTACTGCTCCCAAAAGTGTATGCGGTAACATGGTAAACGGTAAAAAGACAAAACTACAGTATCCTATGAAGTGTCCCTCGTTGTTCCGCTTTTGTTCTCGCTCTCTTTTTCCTTCTCCCCCTTTCTATCTTCATCTCGATCTTTCTTTGTCTATCTCTATCTCTATCCCTCCCTCGCCCCTCTGTCACTGTTAACAACTTTTCATGTTGTCTTTTGTTCTTTTATGTTACATTGTTCTTTCTTTGTTTTGTTGTGTGAGAAGAAAGCAACAAAGCCGCCTTGTGAATCATAGTGTGAAGTCACCAAGAAACGCATGTGCTGTCAATATGGTGTATCTGCAATAAAACCATCAGCCAAATACTCAATATTCACAATACACAATGCAACAGACATCAAAGCAAGGGCCTCAGCAGCACTGTTATTAAGAGAAGGAGCCGGTATCAAAAATTATCGAGAGCCACTAAAACATGCTCACCAATGCTTTACACACACACACACACACACACACACACACACACACACACACACACACACACTATGCACTCATAAACACTTACCTGCACACACTACCAATTGGCCAATTGGCCTGACCTTGATGTGCAACCCCTTGACCAGCTGAGCCCACTCCACCTGACACTGTATTTTAATGAAAGTACCTACTAAGGCAGCCTCAAAAGCCTTGCCAACATGCAGCCAATCGGATGCCCTTACCCATATACCCTGGAGCAGCCTACCAGTCTGCAGCCTGTCAGTTCCAGCTCCACACACACACACACACACACACACACACACACACACACACACACACACACACACACACACACACACACACACACAGCCTGTAGCTGTCTCCACAGTCTGCCGCCTATCAATCCCACTAACCCACATGCGTACTGTACCACGTCTGCTATGGGGAGACAGGGGAATGGGGGGGGGGGGGGGGGGGGTTCAACTGAGTTTACTATGTTACTGTTTCTCTAGCACAAAACTATGTATGCCATGTGTTCTAGATTTCAGCTACGCTGAGTAGGGTTTGCTCATTTTCATTTTTTCTACTTACACTTTTCTAGAGGGGACAATGTCCATATGTATTTACAGACATCTTGACCACCAGATCTGCAACAAAATACTTTAACCTGACATTCCCCATGTAAGCAAAATATGGGCGATTGCCTTTGAATCTTATTGCAATATCTGTCATTTGCTGTGGCTTAGGGCCATTTCTGATGAAGTCAAAAAATCCAACAGTGAAATCAATTCAACTTTAAAAGTTGCAAGTGTACGTGGATGAGTCAGTGAACGTGGAAGGATGAATTCATTCTATCTCCAAAAAGAGCATATTCTCAATGATCATTGATTCTGTAAAGTGCAGGGGAATATTACGTAAACCAGAGGGCAAAGAGCTGCTCAAACATTACATTTATTTCACGTGGCCTCCCTTGTCGCTCTGCCAAGGATAAAAATGGCTCAACTAATTTGATCCAAATACTGAAACATTGAATGTAAGTGGAGAATAAAGGGTGACTAACATGGTCAGCTTGGTTATCCTGATCATCTATAATAAATTAGATTTAATTTCCCCCCCATTGGACCCATTTCATGATGATGATTTCAGCTTCCACCTGCCCAGGATGTGCATCCATCTCACTATAGCTCAGTCCAACCATTCTGTCCAGACATCCCTAACACTCAGGAACAATTATAATACCTCGAATTGCTTGGAACCTAGAGTTTTTGTGTTAGGAGAATGAGAGACAGAATATGTATGTGTGCTTTTTCGCGTGCCTGTGTGTTGGTGCACGTGCTTGCGTGTGTGTGTGTTTGTCGACAGTGGTAAAGTAAATAGCGTGGAGTCAAGCAGGCGGAGATGGACAGGCTGCACGATGGGAAAAGACATCAAAGAATCACACATGAATATCTGTTTACACACAGAGAATACCTAAAAACACAAGACGCCCAGCCAACAAACAAGCAGCCCGGAGGCGTAAAGCTTCTTGACATAAAAATCCCCAGTTAATTTCCTCCATCTATTCCATCCTTCTTTTCTCCCTTTCTCCCTTTCCCCCTAAGCTCTATGCCTAACTTGAATGTAAACAATTGTAAAAACCATGAGAATGAACCATTAACAACAAGACACTTTGAATAGCAATGCTGGCTACGCTGAAAAGGGGTAGAAGGAGACAAAGGGAGATTTAGTGTAAAGTCAGATAAGAGAGCTGATTCAGATTCACGTGACTTGAGTTCTAAGCCTACAATGGTTCTGTGTAATGCCCCTTATTGTGTATTGGGCTTGGACTGAAATTAGTTTAGTTTCCAGTCACTGGCCTAATCTGCTCTTGTGCTACTGATTTTACTGTCTGTACCCACCCTGAAACAGTACACTGTGTTGCTTCAGCTGTGTCTTTCTAAAGGAGGACCAGGCACTCTAAGGCCATCCTGTATGCTCATCAAGACTTCAGAGTTCCACTTTAGAGACAGTTGACTTTCCACACCAAGCTGGAGCTGCAGGCATTCAGACAAGAGGTTGTTCCAGGCTGGAACTTAGCAAAACAAAACATAATGTGGGCTGATTTGGGGGGTGGACTGTATATATTCAAATGTAATGGGAAAGTAAGCAGGAGTGTTTGCGCCTGTCTCCTGGGTACTAATCAGTGAGCTATTCTGACACTGTCGGCCGTTGACTCCATCTGAAGCAATGAGAGGAGGAGAGTAGGAGCACAAAGCTGGCTGGGTGTGACAGTGACAAGGAGAGACAGTTGAGGACGGCACCATGTTCCAGCCATGTTAGGCTGAGTGGAGACAGCAGGAACAAAAAGCCTCGTTTAAAGCGATTAGGCACGCTTCAGTCACAGCACTTTGAAGACAGACACAGTACTCTGGGTCGAGAATACCTCTTAAGTCATCTGCCATTTCACTCCATTCCCATGGTTTTGGGACAAATCATTTAAAGTCTGTTTTTAATTAAAAAGATATTTTCCCTAATTAGTTTAACATATTTACATGTTTACCACAATTACTACCAGTTTCAAAACTGCTTCTTGGAGGTAGTTACAATCAAGATGGAGAAAAAAAGCATATCCACAAATCGCAATTAGAATCCATTCACTAAACGTAAGCTTACATTTAGTTTCAGAATAGTTTTCTGTTCATTATACATTTGAGTGCGCCAATTTTCAACCTTTTTTAGTTATTTAAACGGAAATGTGCACCAATAAAATAAACCAAGGCAATTATTATGTATTAAAAGCTACGCACTTGGCACAAGAACATGTAACCAACAGATACCGGTTATAAATAATTGCAGAAACGGTGATAGATAAATAGAGGAGTCCTGAGACAATGCAAAAGCTGACCAGCAGGGGACACTGTTTGAAGTGAGACATCTGAGGTGGGGCAGCCGGGGGAGGGGGAGCCACTGAGGGCTGCTTTTGGAAGGCTTATTAAATGTAAGGACAGTTGTAAGGGAGTTGGAGGTAAAAGAGACAGGCTCAAACTTGCCCAAAGAAGTCCCCCATAACTTTAAAAAGACCACACTCTCCGTGGAAAGACCATAGGTTGAGTCTTGCAACTATGCCGGCAAAGCAACACACACACTCTCTGTACCCCTCTCATGCCCTGGCATTTTCAATAGCTCAATCAATAGAGATAACAATTAAACATTGTAATATATGGTGCAAGCTTCAATATCTAATGCCTTTTGTTAACAATGATGATGAACCCCCCCAACTCTCTTTTTTCGTAGCTGTCAGTTAAATATGTTAACAAGCACTAACAATGTCTGAACCAAGCATCTGTAGTTTAATGCTGGGGTTTATTGTTCAATTTAAATGGGGGGGGGGGGGGGGGGGGGGAACAGACCTCCAGTGGCATCAGCACCCTTGTTAAGCATCATGATTAATCACAGGTGATATAGGACCTTTATGGTTGCAATGTTTTGCAAATGATCCTGTATCAGAACTTTAATCATAAAATAGGAAATACATAGAATGCAAAGTGGAAGGTATTATAACTGGTTTGCAAACAGTAAAATAACTGATGCCTAATTTGTTTAAGTGTTCAAGTATACAACTTTGAGAGAAAGACTGCAGATAAAGCATGAACAACAACGAAATGACTGGAGATACTGTGTGTCACATATCTGTGTACATGTATCGAATCCAAAAGATAAGGAGACAAAATATGGAAGACTTGTTTCCTTTTCAATATATCGGGGGGCTATAAGTGAAGAGACAAATAAAAACTTTTGCATTTCCTTTACGTTTTACTTTTAAGGACATTATTTCATGATACACTAGGTGTGTGAACTATTTTGGGTCAAAAGACAAATATCAGGTTAGAAAATTCTGGATTTAAAAAAATATATGTTATTTGGTATGCCCTAATTTTGACTGTAGAGGTTTAAATGCATTGCTTAGTGAACCACAAACTATTATTTGGCACATGATCTTAAAATGTCTACAGTTCCTTCACTTTGAAAACATTTCCCACACAAATATTAATGGTTAAGTCCAACAAATCAAACATAATGTAAGAACGCCTCATTCAAACAGAACATTCCGGTTAGCTCTAATTTAAATAATTTGATGAATGCATTACAAATATTGAGTACTTGATGGAAGTGTGAGAAGATATAATTGAGGACTAACAAGGTTTTCAAACATGCATCAGTTATTTCCAAAGAAGCCAAGACTATTTTCTTACTACTAATTTATGCAATTTTGGTCATATAACATTATCCAGCAAACTGTTAATCAAAGTAGGTTAAAAGCAGATGGTTTCAGTTATGTTCTATTCCTACTCAATCTCCTCTATAAACAGACACGTAAACACACACACATAATTAGATGGTTTCTAATGAAGGCATTTTCCCCCTTGTCATAAAGTTAAGACCTTTACAGCCTCATTACACAGGAAAAGTGGAACCAGTTAGAGGCAAAGTGGTTTGGAGCTCCTACCGAGAAGATGAAAGAACTAATGACCAGGGGGCCCACGGCATTAGGCTGCAGTTAGGACCTGGAGGTCCTTTACTAGCTCGGCTTATGAACCCCCCATCCCCCCTTTGCCCGTCACCTCAACCCCCTCCTCCTCTACATGACCATTCAATAAAATGTAGGTGCAGACTTACTCTAGTATACCGTGCTATAATGTTTTTTCAGCATGTGTCCGCCTTTCCTACATTCACAGACTAATCGATTTCTTTCTTAATTTCAAATGTAATTATACAGAAATTTGACAACCTTTGTTTTGGCTTTATGTGTGAGAAACAATAAAATCACAATTTTCTTCCAGCTTTGAGTGAAGATGATAATAGAACAAAATATGTCTTTTGTTAATGGTATTCATAATGGAACTGTTTGTGTTGTTTTGTCCCACCCTCTATTAGAAATGATCTCTCACTGTTTATGCTCCATTGCACGTTGTGCAAAGAATATGCTGAATAACTCTAATTTGTTTGGGTCCAGGCAAATAGTCATTTGAGTTTGCAACAGGGATGAGTAGCAACATTTCTGTTGATTCAAACACAAGCAAAACAGCAATGTGTAAATTTGTTTCAATAGAACTATTTCCCAAAAAAAACGCAGGAAAAAGTTGTTCAAAGATTGTCATATAGTAAATGTGAGAATCTGTCAGAGGAAGTTTAAGTTTGCATAGTCTGAAGAATGTCAAGAGAATAAATTATTGTTAATGGCGGAACAACGCATTACCTGAAAACACACCTTCAACTTCAGTTTCCTCCAGCAGGAGGATGTGAAACACTTAGAACTTCTGAAGCTTTACCAGGAACAGATAAATGTGTCCATAGCCTAATTGCACAAGCGAACATTTCAAGCTCTGGCATTGAAGGGAGAGATAACGTCCGGTAACTTCACAGGGATTATCTTTGAAGGTTAATTGCTAACAGAGCCGTACGGTCTTGGCAGAACATGAGAACGTCTCAACTTTATTCATTAATTTGCTCCCGTCTCCATATAACATTTATAACATTAGAGAAGTCACGAGGAGTAACAATGTCACAAGTCCACTGAAAGCGACTCATAAAGCTGGAGAGGGAGTTGAGTGTTAGACATCAAAACATGCTAAATATATCCTTAAATAAATTGAACTGGAGTATTGCGTGTGAGGAAGGCAAGAGCCCTGTCGACATCTTTCTTCTTTAACAAGCGCTTTAGAGCATAACACAACAGAGGCCGGAAAAACCTCGGCTTCCCGCGTTGTCAGCTGAAGTCAGCACTTCATGAACTGGGCAAGGCTTGATTTCAGTAATGGTGCACCGGGGGAAATGCAGAGTGGCACGATCCTGCCGCTGTGTTTGGAACAGAGATGTTTTCATCATAACGAGCACTGCTCTGGCAAGATAATCATGACTTGCTTCCTACTTCCTCGATGCTCGTCCAATCACAGCAGAAAAAGCCTCGGGGTCCAAGCCCAAACAATAGTGCAGTAAAGGGAGATGGAGAAGGGAGTAGCCCAGAGATGTAGACAACCTGCATGCAAGACCAAAGATGGGGGTAAAATGTTGCATGCTCTTTCTCATTGCATTAACTGGTGCACCAAGGGTTCAGGGTGGCACGGCAGTAAATGGAGGAGTTTATATAAAAAGCATAATTTCAGATTTAGGAGTTGGCTTGAATTGTCCATTATATGTATCTTGGAATGCCACAGGAATATAAATCCCAGCTATTACTACACTATGGAAATTTTGCTGCTAATAAAATCGGATGCGAAGGAGGCATACATTCACTGCCTTAGGAGAAATTGCCGTGTTCAACAGTTACTGCGTGGTGGGTTTCTTATTAAGAATAATATTATCTAATGCTGAGAATGTCATGGGGACATCATTATACGGAGGTCGATCAATGTCAGATCCATCGTTCATTGATGCATTGACTGCATCTGCTGCACATCAACTGTTTTTCTTAATCTTTTAAGTATACTGAATCTTTGCGTTGCAATTGTATTCCATTCGGAAATTTAGTGATGACCATCACCCATAAAGCCTCAAAGTTACTCAATGTCACAATGATATTCCAAGAAAGTAGTCAGCCTCAGGATTACAGCAAATCCAACCTGACCATCGGGTCGTATTAACTTTTTACTCTGAGCAGAAATAAACAGCATGTGAAAGGAGCTCCATTCCACTGCTGCTTCCTTTCAGGAAGAGACAGACAGCCAGGGCCACTACCTGGAGCAAGTGATCTGCTCTGGTCCATCTGGCCACCTTTCCGAGGTCACAGTCCTGGAAGTGCAAGTGCCCCGTTGGCCCCACCGCAGCATATAGGGGACGCTTGATAAAGGGACGGGGGGCTAAAGAGTGGCTCCTGCAATCTCCCACTCTATTAATCACACTTTGCACGCCCGCGGCCCGGGGAGCGTTGTGACAGTGACAGCGCAGAGAATGATTAATACTTAATGCAGCGTTTAAGAGAGTGATTTATGCCATCTGTTAGTGGATGACACGCTGCAGAAGTCCGCCTCGCCACTCACACATAGACTGATTGTCAGCCAGGATTAGGAGGGTGATTCATAACTTAATCTGAGGAACGCTAGGTCACCTCCAGAATTAGGCTGACTTCAGACCATCACTGTGTGGTGGAGGTGGATGTGAGAGGAGGACATGAGGGGTGGATGTGCTGGTATACCCTCAGGGCATTCACACTTGGGATAGAAGAGACTTGGGATAGTTATATCATCGTTGCCACACACTGTAAAAACAGCTGCAAGGAGCATTCTGACTGAGGCTGTTATGCGAGTGATAGCAGCTCCATCTTCTAATCTCATGTCTTGATTGTCGAGAAGAAAAAAAAAAAAGAAAAAAAAGAATAAACGTATCCCACTCCTTCCTCCCACATTACATATTCAAACAGTGTCAAAGCCTCAAAACAAACAATTTGTTATCCGCAAGAGTTTGCATGGTTAAAAATACTCAGCATCAAATCTGCATAAAACTCATCAGCTCTCCCGTCTGACAGAGTTGCTTACTTTGCTTGTGCTCTTACCCAGTCTCATTTTGTTTATAGACTAGACTAAACCAGACTCCAAGGAAAAGCTGTGAAATATTTAGAAGCCTTTGTCCCTAGGATGTACTACTGGGTTTCTATGAGTGACCTAGAACCCTTTGGAAGGGATGCTTGTCAGTCCATAGCGAGTACAGGCTTGTCAAAGAGTGGGGAGTGCTGCAGTGGTTTAGATGAGTTACAGCGAGGCGATGAGGCTTGAAAATGATGGCAACATAAGAGCTATCCTTTGTTGAAAAAATATGTAAGTCCTACCTTGAAACTTTGCCAACTCAAATGATAGGGCTATTGTGAACAGATATTCTGGATCGATAACCCACACGGTTACTTCTAAACTGTAAATTTAATGGAATGACAGTTCGCAAACACAATGTATATTTATGCAGATCACACTTTTTATAATTACATTACAAATGCAAAAGAAAGAAAGGGCTGGCATGAATGTAATGTGTTCAATGTTGTTTGTCAAACACAACAGACATGAGGCAAACTAATTTAGTCTGAATGAAACACTACCTTTCCTCAGAATGTTAGATAAATCAGAAGAGCCAGATTACTACATACACACACACACACGCAAAGACCAAATTTAAGTGCCGTTAATAATACAGTAGTTGTGCTTTGTAAAATGTATCAGGCATAATCAGACAACGATGCTAGAGGAGAAGAATGGAGCATTGTCTCAGAAAGGAGAAAATACTGTAGCGATGAGACTGCCCTGGGTTACGTTGCAAGTTTCAACAGTACAGTAGGTACACTTCCTAAGCACACAAGCCCTAACATTATGAGTTCTGTAGGTGAGACGCCGAGCAGGAACACTAAGCGAAAAATAAAAAGCTTTACATCAAAGAACCATGTGTCTGGAGCAGCTTGTAATGATAGGCAGCCATCAGACAGCCTCGGGCAGCTCTACACTTCAGCCCATGGCAATCTGCAAGTAAACTGCACGTCTGAGAGAATAATGTGGGAGACGAAAAGCAAGAGCGTCCTCACAAATGTAAATTTATGTACACCCATTTGACAACCGCCACTCTTGGCTGGTTTGCGTTTGCCTTGCACCTTTTGCCCATTATCAGTTGTAATTAGCCTTGTCTGGGCCCAGTCGTGCAGGGAACAACAGGACTGAAGACCTAATGGGTGGAACAATTCTTTGCAATTACACAAGACCTGCCATTGACAGAGAACACACAATGCCAACCCCCTGCACACTACAAAGGGCCGGTCTCTTCGGTCACCTATGACTGCCAATCAGGTGATTGTAGAAGTCATAGCAGGCTATTCATTAGTTGGGTAAGTGAGGAGGGGTTTTTTCCCTAGTAATTTAGAGTTTTAAGGGAAAGCGTTGAAGTATTTAGTAATTTATTTTATGGCAAGGTAATTTCAAATAGAATGCCGCTATCAAATACAGTAAGCCCACTGTAAGAAACAAGGTTAGCACGTTCCTGTAACAAGTAAACACATGACAACTCATTCTACATGTATGTTTGTTTTTTTACATAGCAACAGACTGCTTTGTTTAAGGACAGTTACAAGCAACAATTTGGAATTTGTGATTTTCGGCCACCCCTGGAGCTTCACAATGTCATTCTTTTATCACTGTTGAAACGCTAGAGAACAAGAAGACCATTACATACGCAGAACTCCTTTGGCTGAAAAAGAGACCATGGTGCCTGTTATTGACTGAGCAATTCTCCGCTACTGCCGGGGATACTGAAATATAAAAACTTTGTGTGCCAAAGAGCATTTCTGAAATATTTTGCTCAACTTAAAAACTAGGCAGTTGCTGAACCAAACAAAACGACCATTATGTTACCCCATGGGCTTTTCACTGTAAAATCAATATCAATTTCAATGATATGTTGAAGGACAGAAAGGTACCTGCAGCTGCTTTCAAACAGACTGATTGATTGATGATATTGTTTGTCATGTTCTATGAGACAAAGATAAAGTTCTCTCTTTCTCTTTCTTAGGGGAACAGTAAAGCCTGTCCTGTGTATAATGAATTGAGAGCCTTTTCCAACTGACAGTTCTTCTGAAGCTGCAAAAAAGCCTTGAAGCATGAATTACACAGAAGGGAATGACATGAATAAGGCATGCTGAAGAGCCCCATGGCATGGCGCTGTCTTTAAACGTGTTTACAGCTTCAAACCCCACGGAACGGCATTTCCAGTCTGTCAGTCAGTTGTCTGAGGGATTCAAAGTGTCACGTCCTCCTGTCACAACCAGTCTTCTCCCAGCTCCCAGACAGGGCCGGGTTGGCCAACAGACTGGGGTCTGATTTGTTCCACTGTCCTGCCATGTTCTGCTCTGGAGGAACTACCACTGAGAAAGAGACATAACTGAGGTAGTGAGACACATTCCCTGCGTCAATAACAATAACTGCCCGTTTGCAAATGTGTTAATGGAATTACCAAAGAAATATATTCTCGCATCTTCACTTCACTTCCCCACGGGCTCATTCAAATTTCATATGAAATGACTTTTCTCTGCACACCCTGAAACTGGGTCAGCTCATTATCGGGTTCCATCGCCAGCATCAGTTGGTGTGGCACATTTTTGTGTATGACCACCAAGCTGTCAACAGGACAGACTGCGAGAGGGGAGGAGGAGTGCAGACTGGCAGCCGGCCCCCACAGGTCGATAGGAGACAAACATACATCTAATAAGCCAATGATGAAGACTGGGAGCAGGGAGAAGTCCCCTGTGTGAGGCCATGTCTGCTTGGAACAAATGTGTTATTGACTCCTCTCTGATTCAACCAGCCGGACAGTAAAATACACTATCCTGAGCTGCTGTCACTAGGATCACGAGGGAGAGAGAGGGAAAGAGAGAGAGTAAGAGAGAGAGAGAGAGAGAGATGGATGGAGAAAGAAGAAGAAAAATGATAGGTCATAGCTGCGGGTTCAAGTATTGATCAATCCACCTTTTTGCCTTTGAACTAAAAGCAGCAAAGAAATAATTGGCACACACAAGTGTTGCAGTTAAAGTACATAGTCGAAAGGAACAAGCCCGTGGGCATGTTTTAGAGCTTTGTTTACATTGAAAATTATGTTCAGCCTTCTGGTTACACAGAAACAATGATTTTACTCCAATGTTCAACAAAGCGGAAAAACAATCAATCGACACAACAATGTATTACACCCAGATCTTGCCTGTCGTTGTACAACTGAGTTACTATCAATAAAAAGCCAAAAGACTGACGGCTAGTCAAAATAACAACTTGTAGGTTGAGGGCAGGAAATCACAGTGATATGCTGCCATTCAGACACATGTCAACGGTGCTAACGGTTAAACTACAGATTATAACAATGATGAACGATGTTGCATCATTAGTTATTATTTAGTCAAACCTAAAATTCAGGTTTGTGTACATATTATTATTATTATTACGGTCAGCCATGCCAAATGAGAACTAATTGGACTCCATGTGAGTTGGAGATATTAATCTCAGTGGTGCGGTATATTAACTAGGACCAGGCAGTGCAAGGCCATGAGTTAGTGATATGACGTATGGGGCTTTGAAGTGAGTTACTGTTAGATGACAGAGCATGAGTCATTGTACTGTGTATGTTTGTGTGTCTGTGAAAGCACCTACCCATTTGAGCATACTTCCGTTTGTGTGTGTGTGTGTGTGTGTGTGTGTGTGTGTGTGTGTGTGTGTGTGTGTGTGTGTGTGTGTGTGTGTGTGTTTGTGAATGCGTCTCTGTGTGTGTCTGCGTGTGTATCCACACATGTTGCCATACTGGGCAGTGTATGATGAATGTTCTGCACGCTGCTGACAAGGCAAGTCTTGAAGAGCTACGGTCCACCGAGAGAAGGGTGAGGGCCTTGACTAGAGGCTAATCCCAATGTTCCATAGGGAGAGAATAGGCCCCCATCAGCCTCTGATTCCCTCATAACAGAAATATGCACCTTTCATAACCCCAATTTAATTTACTGGCCCAGCCCCTATCGATCATATAATTGGTTCATTTGATTAACTGTTTACTTCATTTTCCTGGGCCTAAGTCATCCCAGGAGTCACTGACTACAAACAAAAAGTAATCAGTGTTCTCAGCTTTTCATTACCTTTCATTTAAAAGCATTCACTGAAGTAATGAATTTGTATGGGAGACTCATTTAGGCTGGGGCATGTATGCTGCTTGAAAGATAGCCATAGTCATCCCCAGAACAATAATTGTGGTTATACACAGAGTTAATAATGTGGACACAGAACTATTAAACAAAGCATTCATTATGCATATCTCTCTCTCTCTCTCTCTCTCTCTCTCTCTCTCTCTCTCTCTCTCTCTCTCTCTCTCTCTCTCTCTCTCTCTCTCTCTCTCTCTCTCTCTCTCTCTCTCTCTCTCTCTCTCTCTCTCTCTCTCTCTCTCTCTCTCTCTCTCTCTCTCTCTCTCTCTCTCTCTCTCTCTCTCTCTCTCTCTCTCTCTCTCTCTCTCTCTCTCTCTCTCTCTCTCTCTCTCTCTCTCTCTCTCTCTCTCTCTCTCTCTCTCTCTCTCTCTCTCTCTCTCTCTCTCTCTCTCTCTCTCCTGAGGCATAAAACATCCAGTCCCCCTTTAATCTCATGCTATTGTTGTGTGGCCTTGCTGGGGGACTAAACTGGCTTTGCCTGGTGTTGCTGCAGGCGTTGTTTTGAGATTTCACACAGCCCAAAGGGGCCACAACAGGAAACAGACGAGAAAAGAGTACCAGCGGGTAGATGCCACAGAGATGGAGTCGAGATATGGACAGGTATGTCAAATAACCACAAAAAGCACTGCACAGTTTAACCAAACAAACCCCAGAAAATGGCAAACAGAGTGGAGGCTTGATTGGGTCATGGTTACATTAGTGACTCCCTTGACTGCACTGAATGTTTCTCCTCTCTGTTTTGACTTACTTATACATAACGCCTCAGAGGGATGGTATAGGCAGCTAGGATACCAAGTAGAGTAGGCTTTATATTGTCACCAGCAGCAAGCAAAACCCCCTACGGTTCCACCTTATGTATGAGAGCTCCTCCAATCACACAACACCATTTTGCTTTACACAGATAACACCATTTCGAATGACACAGATAACACTTTTACTGAGAGTCTGAAATCATCTATGTGCATGTGTGCTAATGTCTCCACAGAATCACCCACCATTTCCCCTCTTGAGTTAAACTCAGTCTTGACCGTTAAGCACGAGAGGCCATAGGGCCACTTGTCCAATCATCTGGCCAAATAGTCTCTGGATCCCAGTTCTGCTCCACCGCCATGACCCTATATCCAAACAGTTTAAAAACAGCGGGTCACATGATCTATCTCTAGCTCCAGAGAGAACTCTTGTTTTCCTGGCATGGTTGTTCTTAACCCAGGTCATGGAGAGAGGGCGGTGTTTCGCCACATAGGCAGCTGATACAATTCCTGAAAGGAAAGTGAACCTGAGCAAACAGGAAACTCGTCTCACCTACCCCCATACAGTGCAGCCACCAGCCAAAACACAGAACACAAAACAAAAATAAAGACATTGCTTATTATAGGCTTTACTGTTAATGGAACTAGTAATTACGTTTCACTTTGACCTGTTTTTGCATGTGTTTACTGTGACTAGCGTTTCACTCAAGTAAGCCTACATTTTCCCACCTACTGTGCAACGCAAATGGCAATGAGTGGGAACAAGACAGGAATACAAAAACCATAATAACACCTGAAGTCAAATTCCAAACAAACAAAATACGTTAAGTGGTGGAAAACACTGTGCTGCACCTAAAAGACACACACAAAGCATCAAAGAGGGGATTGATGAATTACAATGGCTCTATGAGTTCCATACCACCCTGGGAGATATTGGGCGGACAGCCCACTGCGGGAGCAGTCTTCAAACAAACGTTGCCTGGGCAACTTCATTTTCATTACAAGAGTATCATGTTCTTTCTCCTTAAACCCAGAGATAAGAGGCAGCCTGGTCTTCTTCATTTCCTGGGGATGTATCAAGGGAGCAGTCGGCTCCCCAGGACGCCTCAAATAGAGGCCTGTCAGCTGCAGCCTGACAATAACACCGCTGAAATGGAGGGGAGGGCCGAGATCCAGCATGTTCATTCCCTGTATCTCTGCTCTCTTATCCCCTCATCACCATATGTCTGCATTACTCTCCTCTCACCTGCCCATTTCCACCGCTTCACCTTGACTAGGGATGCATGAGTGGCTTGACAGGCAGTTGTGTTGCGGTGTGTGTGTTTCAGCATGCGTGTGTGTTTCAGAGTCCTTGTAGGTCAGGAATATCACTTCATTGGCAGTCTGAGGGAAGCTCAAGCACTTTCTGGTCCAGTTAAATGGTAAAGGCTTGCTTATGAATGCTTAATCAAAGCATCCTTCCGAAGGCTGAAGCGAGTGCACACGCAATATCATGCACGCATACGCACACACACGCGTACACACAGCAAGACTGTTTGACAGGTGAGCGGGGTAACACAAAGGCAGGACCATTAGCATACATTACAGGATGTGAAGCAAAGCTATTCATGAAAGTGTCTTCCACATTGACTCAACTAAGGGCATTAAAGTATTTAATCAGAGGCAAACAAAAATCAGGAGGAGTAAGCGATAAGGATTTCAATCTAACTGCCGTCGCAAAAATCTGATTCCTCATAATACTGAACAATAAAGACCAATGAACTGCAAAAGAAAAAAAGTCAATCACAATGAATACAATGTTATACTGTAGGTTATAGGTTAATGTTGTTTAATTGATGTGCAATAAAAGGTTATGTGTATTTCTGTTCCAACTAAAGGTGACATCAATAAAGATATGCCTTTTAATGTATTAAAAGATATCCATCTTGCAGTGTGTGGGTTATTTGTGTACGTCTGCCCCATCAATTTAAGAGCAATAGCGGAAGGGAGTTTCCATACTGATACCTGCTCATTAACATGAGATCACCACCCACACTGATTACAGAGCAGCAAACCGCCCAGGTGTGTCAGATGGCCCTCTCGTGACACCCACTTCGCTGACAAATGCGCGCGCACACACACACACACACACACACACACACACACACACACACACACACACACACACACACACACACACACACACGATACAAATAGGCACAGCAGCTATAACTGTGAGACGTGCCCTCTGCACCACTGTCGCCATCCACACTAAGTTAGTATAATCAAGTTAATATGTAGCTAGAGATGGCTAATGAAGTTACCTCCAGCGCCAGCCCCAGGGTGGGAAATAATGTCTCTGTCATGAGCCTTTTAACCTCTGCACATGTGTGTTTTCTCCCTCTGGCCTCAGGAAACGCACACCTTCCCTCTCTGCTTAATGAGTGCCTTGGGAAGCATGCAGACACACATACAAAATGACAGCCCTGCTCCGAGTGCCAACAGCGCCTCTGGATGCCTGGGCCATGTTATTGAAGTGCGGGGGTGTCATGCAGCTCCATGAGCAGCCCTGAGGCTGGGCAATGACAAGGACAAAGCTATGGGAGAGACAGAAAATGGCGAGCAATGAGGGAGAGGGGAAAAAGGGGGTCAGAAGAGTCAGAAGACTGAGGGTGAAACACTTGCTGGGCTTTGGTTTCATTCTGTTACAGGGATGAGGCTTCAGGATCTCCAGCGTCTAGCCTCTGCCAGTGCCGGGAGGATCTCCTTCACACACTTTCTCACACACATTCCCACTCACTCCGTCACACTCCTGATTTCTAATGCAAGCCCAGGCTGTGGGCAGAAGTGCATGCACCAACATTTCCCACCCAATAAATGAAATGAAGGAATCGGTTCTGCTTTCACCATCTGTGTGGCTGCTCCAAAGCCACAGACAGACTCGCCTTAAATCCAGCAGGAGCTCATGGCGCCAGAGGGGATCACTGGACCGGGATAAATCCTCAGGCCCATGGTCTCGCCGCTGAATAGGTCCGCTCCCCTGGAGAACACCATCCTAACCAAGCCAATCCACGGCCAGCCAAGCGCACAGCCCGCATCTAAGAGGTAAAACCCCTGTTAATTCATCTGCTAGAATGGCAGGCTGAGCTGCCGTGCATCATGCTCCCAAAAACCCAATCAAAAGTTCTCAGATCCTTCACTGACACACACACAGGCGCAGAGTGAGACGCCGGCTCCCTATCCTGAACAAGGAATTTAGAAGTCAAATTGTCTGGAAGGACTCCTCCTCCCCCCCCCCCCCCCCTCCTCCTTTCTTTCCCTTGTGCAGCCCGCAGTGAATAAAGCCAACTTTTAGTCAGACAAACACATTCCAGTCTGCCGTGTGCTCTGGCAGCACTACATCAGTTGTGACGGAATAGGCCCTCTGCTCTCTGATGGGATTAGGTTTAAAAAGATCGGCCGTGGAAAACAACTCCACTCTTCCCTAACCCACTCTCCCTCTCCAGAGAAAGGTCAAAGCAGCAAGGTTTTAGACTAAATTGGGCGTTAATAAATCACAACAATTTGCCAACTCCCACCTTGTTTTGCCTCCCCATACACATGCTTGTAAAATGCTAATGTCGAGGTGTGAATCAATGCATGTGTTAATGTGAATTGAGAGGATTGAGAAATGTTCAGTTCTGGATGTTTGCATAAACTTTCTCCTGAGATCAATGTTATTCAAATTGGCTGGATTCCACGTCCTACAAAAATTTGTGGGACTGGCTTTCCCTAACAACTAGGTGGTTTGGAGGTTATTAGGCGGATATTACGTCTGTGAGTGGTCCTGAATAAAAGACAGGGTTAAAAGGAAATCTGCAGTACTACTACTTTTTGTTTCTCCAGCTAAACATAGGTTAGCAGTATCAGCATGACCATTATGAGAGCAGGAGAAAGTGCTTCCAGAGACAGGAGCCCCATGGGTATCAGGCTGTTGGTTCAGCCTTCAGCTCATTCACTGAGTTAATGACAACATTAATTACATTACAACAAAACATCACCTAAAAAAATTGAATTGTGTGCGTTAATGGGTTTGTGTGTGTTCACACTTTCATGTTTTAAATTTTAATATAAGAAGTGTTTCCGCTATGCTGTTTGTATGCTATTTCAAAGGTGCTGGTGTAAGGCAAAGCCTTTGGAGCACTGCTAAAATACCTTAGGGAAGAATACAGCAAAATATTACCATGTCCCTATTAGGCTGAAACTAATTATGAAAATGTGGGTAAGGAGTAGAGATAGGGAAAGATGGCAGAGAGCACAGCAACGGGGGGTGCACAAAGCTTTTGGGAGTAAAACCCATTAGAAGCGAGCTCCTGATCTTCGATTCAACAGGGTTCCATTGTCAGTTGTCTCCCTGTCGTCACATGATAGCAGTGCTAAGCAGAGTAATACCCATATTAACCACCATTCTCCTCCTAATGCCTTTCTCCTGGTCCCTGTGATCCGCCTAGTTCTAGCCCTTAATCCCAGCATAAGCCCATTCTTAATTACCCTCGCTGACCAAACAGACAAAGGCCAAGACACCGAAAGTCTTTAGGTCCTTTATTTTGATGTAATAGTCAGAATACTACCCGCCTCAAAAATCATGCTTATTTCTCTTCACTAAAAGTAGATGAGTAGTATGTCAGAATTGGGTATGCAAATTTTTCTGATAGCATTTCCCGGCCTAAGGCCTGTTTAAACATTGCTTTAATGTGTGCCATTTAAAAACGCCTCATGGAGTTCTCCAAATGTTTGATATAGTCAGGTGGGAATAATTACCCATTCAAATGGCCAAAGCAAACATGCAAAACAAAAACACATAGAGGGGTGGCACTGCCATTGAGTATAGTCCACTGTTTGTGCAACTGATTCGGCTCTTTGTCAACGACACCCCGTGGGCTCCGCAGGTGTCCTGGCTTTCTCGTGGTTTTGTGCTAATGTTAGCCGCAAACGCTGCTCCGCCTCAGCCCTAGATACTGTTGTACGGAAAGAGCTGGCTGTGCTCCACCTACAGAGTGGGATTGGGATGTTAAGACCGAACAGGGCTCACCATCGCTGTCCACCACATCCCACCTGCAAAGCCCACGTCTCCTAAGCCCATCATGCTAAGCCGGACGGGAAGCAGAGGGACAAACAAAGCCTTTGAAGCTCTTTGACGAGGTGTCTCTTTGGAACGCAAGGCAGTAGGAACATCCAGTGGTCAGGGTGAGGAGGCCCTGTGTTCCTGTCTGTCTGTGAGAGCCGTCAGCTGCTGCACCTGAACACAGTGCTGTGCACACCCAGGAAATCCACCTGCTGCAACACTCGAGCAACTAAACCCCTCCAGCTATTGATTTTCTTGATAGCTGCAGGCATGAATTACATGGTATTAAAAGGGCATGATGAGCCGCGGTAAAGTGTGGTGGTGCTGATCTGAAGATAAAGGGCACAGATGTTCCCCGTCCGTATCCTTCCCTCCTGATTAGTGTCACTGCTCTGACTCATCCGGTCTTAGCACACTGGCCTGGAAAAAGACGACGTTTTCCTCCTATAATGGCACCTCATCAAATCTAAAACACGCCGCTCTTCGGGTGAAGTGTTGTGTGTGCTTATGAATGACAAAACAATCTCACTTCGGTAGGGTAGTACGGAGACGGACGACGGAAATCATATTTTCATCCTGTGCATGAGTTGCGAACATGATCCTAAAAGGACAACGCGACTCGGTCGGGATCAATTGTGAAAGGTTATTCCTGTGTGATTCCTCCAGTGATTGCTAAAATTGAGCCGTGATGGAGTGAATTGGATTGATATGGGAGGCCTTGTAAGATAGAGAAGAGACGTTTCTTGAGGAGGGAAACAATAAGCCGATCCTGACAGCCTATGTTTGTGAAATCGATAATACTCTTCTTTTGTTCCCTTTCCCTCCAACACCTGAATCAGAACAAATCTTCACAGGCCTTGTGAGCTCTCTTATCATCTTTACTTATTTAATTCTAGCAGAACCAGAGAAAAGCTTCACAATACTTAAACTGGAATACAGGCCTGCCTACACAACTGATTTTCTGTGTAGTATTTCCAGACAGTTTCTTTCATTGTCTGCTCTGATGCATTGAAAGCTCATTCACTTTTAATTTTCACTATCCATTCAAATTATGATATTCTAGTTACATAATGTTTTCTCTAGAAAAATGAAACCAGAGAAAAAATACCCCATTGACGTTTGAGAACAAAGCCGGTATATGAAATAACACCTAATTACAATGGTACCACTAAGCCTAAAAAGAAACACCAAACTAAACACGGTAGACCAACAGCTTCCTGGAATAACTTTGAAGCTTGTCAATGACATGTATCTACCCATGATATGTGAGGTCAGGTCCTCTGCAGGTGTGAAACAGAGGTGGAGTAAACCAGGTGACAGTGATGTACTGCCAGCTGGAATCAGTGCCACCCTAGCTGCCATGACCTGCCTGTAACCTACCAGTGACTGCTGTCACAGCTGGGTGTCACCACAGCGGCATGCCCTGCTCCTCTGATTCAGAGAAAAGGAGACAGACAGACAGAGAGGGAGAGGGAGAGAGAGTGGAAACGGGAGACAACAGTGGGAGAGAGAGAGAGAGAGAGAGAGAGAGCATGGAACATGGCTTTTTCCAAAAGTCAATAACATATATAGTATAGATAAATAAAATATTCCCTGTTTTACTGAATCCTTCCGAAGTTCCAGTTATATTGAATGGAATATTCAATAAAAGTTCATGTGTTAACTTTTAATGAACATTATTACCTCATCTAGGTCAAACCGAAAGTATGGGCTTTTATGTGCCCAAAAGAGCAAGCTAGACCAGAAATACCACCTCTCCTAAGAGACTGAGGATACATCACACAGAGACAGACAACCAAAGCCGGCATCCATAAAAAAGATGAAACATTCCCCAAAAAACATGGAGAGGTTGTTTTGATTCTCTGGAGAGTGTGTGGGTTTCAAATTCACCACTGTTGTCTTATAAAGCCTTGAGGGCAGCTCGCAGACATGTCAGAACTTGACACTGCCTTGCTGTCCTGTCCCTGACTTCACTGACCTGAACATTAATGGCAGTGTTCCCCAGGGAGGGTGTAGCAAAGAGTCAGAGGGGGACAAAACACACCAGGCTAGAATGTTGAAATTTAGCCAGTGGGCTAAATATAAACCCACACTGGAGAGCGTCTTCCCTCTAGGTAGGGGCGAAGAGTAGAACTCACAGCATCTGTCTCACAGACCCACTTTCCGTAGATGGGAAGTACCTCGGGGATGGAAACAGAGAGGCGGCAACTTCTCTGACTAGAACTACATCCTGGGCTGTAGGGTTATAAATTGTGCTTGTTGAGCCCAATTGCTTCGCCTCTGACTCAAAGACTGTACGGTCTGCGTTGAGTGATAAATTCTCTGTAAAACCTTCGACTTCAATAATGCCCACAATATTCCTATTTCAGTACACTTGCAATATGTTTTCCTGTGTTCTGTCCGGAACATAGTAAACCAACCACAGCACTTTCTGCTCTTCAAAGCAGTGGTTTACTGACTTTACACTACGGCCCTACTGCAAATCTACTTGTGCAAGAGCTGGCTGGGATGTACAAGGAAAGATGACGGGCCAGCCCTCCTGCCTGGCAGGCTAATTCACACTCTTACATCAAGCTGGCGGCTCACATTGTGGATGTCACTTTGATGAAATCTAAGTGAAATGGACTTGCTGGGGCCTGAAGGATCAATAGCACATTAATATCACCTGGGCGGTGAGCTGAATGGCTGACTCCCTGATACTTGCTGGGCAGCCAAATACTTATGAGGAGCTGGAAGAAGGGACTGTGACCCTGCGGAGAAAGTAAGCCAGCAGATCTAGCCCTCGTTAGTATCCGCGTCCTCTCTGACTCACAAAGAGTCACAGTACTGTCATAGAAGCCCTCGCAAGCACCAATCCTGCCGGATTTCCTCTGCTTACCTATCTTTATGCAAATATGACTCAAAGCAAATATGCTGATTTACACAAATGTTCAATCCTAAATACACACGCCCGCACTAACACCCGCACAAACACACACACACACCAGCAGCGCTACCACCACAATGACAAGCTTAACTATATGTTGGAATTTCTAATTGCAATAGTAAGCAGCCTTTTGCCACTTACATTTGCAAAACACAAAATGCATAAGTCATATGTGAGGAGCTTTGGAAATATTACATAACAAAGGGGCTACAATAACATCCACAGCAGAGTTCACCGTTAAAGTGAACAATACAAAAATAGAGTTGAGTTTTTACCAGTCAAACAACAACCTTCAGAGGGAAGATTGACAGTGCAAGGTAGGAATTTGCTATACTCCTTTTTCTGGTACTTAGCAAATATTTCATGGTAATATAGCTCTTTTACAAGGACAGCAAATCATTATTTGGCTCCATGATTGCTGGAATTATGACAACTCTGGATTCCTGACCCCTCTAGTCTGCTCACAATAGCATTGACCATGGTGGGGTAATGAGTGTCACATATAATTATATCCCCGGTCTCCCTAGTTCTCTCTTATATTGGTTCCTTACAGAGCCCTTTGTTGGCCTGCAGAATTGCCCACTGGGCTTTGATATGACTGGGGACAGACACAAAGAGCACGGCTAGGCTGAATGGCAGAGGAGACACAGGGTGGACATGATCCCTGCTCCCAGACATTAGCCTGCACACAGGAGGACTGCAGAGACAGTGACATATGCTTTCTCTGCCTCACAGACAGGGGTGGAACCCTTTACTTGACCTCTCTGAAGGTAGGCATCTTCTGTGAGGCCTTGACAGGTAACACTCACAGCTCTTAAAGCAAGTTGGAAGAAAACTGAGAAATCACTAGTAAGGTGATAAAAATGGCAGGGAAGGACACAGGGAATATGCCATGATCTCTTGACATTTATGTAAAGTGATGAAAATAGCTTTGGACTGCTTCAATCCCAAACATCCCTCAAGTGCAGCAATCACACTGAACCACAACTGATGCCGAGAGGCACAACAAACGCCTTTAACTTGGTTGTCCAGCATTATTTCATGAGTTGTATTGGACCAAATTAGATAAGCCATGTAACGAGGCACAGGGGCTGGCAGAAGACACAAAGAGCCCTTGGCCAGAGACACGCTCACCGAGATGGAGGAAATGAATCATGGCCATTGGATTCGTGCAGAGCTGTTTAAAAACACAAACATGAATAGTTTTCCGTGGCCTGTGAGATGAGTAGGCCAGTCCTCTGGAGGCTGGCTGTCCTCCACGTAACATGTAGCCACATTACCATGCATCAGAGTGAGGAGCAGAGTGGAGACAAGCCGTCGACAGAGGGGAGCCCTCCTCTCGTAAGCACCTTGCTTAATCACACAGCGCTGCTGAGGAGGAGGATAGGCGGCACCCACAGAATAACCACGTCCTATGGTGGTCTCAGCAGGAAACAAAACGTCCTGTCCGAAATGACTGGCTGACCGTTTTCCTGGCTTTTCAACAGCTCTGCAAAATGGCATCCAGGACCACACACACATGGACAACTGGCTCCATGCAGACAAAGGCAGCCACCGAGCCAATCTGCCAGGAGACAGTCGTATTGAGGCAGCTCCCTCAAGTCCCTTTCACCACAGATAGTGGTCTGACTTGTGCAGTGAATGTTTCCACCCTGTGATATGTAGCTGTTTGAATGGGACATCCAAAAACCAAAAATGCTTATATGTCATATCATCTATGAGGATGCAAATGCTTCTCAAGCCTTCTTTCCCTCCGTGTCCTCCGATACTTCCTTTTTTAACAGCTCTCTCATTCATTGATGCGGGACTATTTCAGATAATAATAATAAACTTAACAAGCTCTAAGGGGCAAAATTATATTGGCTGCTAATGAGAACCGTGGCATAATCCCCACAATCAACCACTCAACTAAAAGCTATTCTATGGGCAACGACAGTGCATTTAGATGTTCACAATGGGATCTTTTAAAATAGCCATTTTTTTCAATATGCAATCACAAATTTAAGAGCTTCATATTCTTTGTCTGTCTCTGTGTGTGTATGTGTGTGTAGGGGGGTGTGAAAGATAGATAAAGAGATAGAGAGAGAGAGAGAGAGAGAGAGGACGTGGGAATTCTTCTTTTTGTAGTCTTTAACTAGACATTCAAACTTCATATTCCCTTTCATTTAGCTGCATGCATTAGCTTGCTTAAAATCGAATTCTGTGTCTTTTGATGTAACTCTGAAAATTAGATATGTGACATAGGACAACTGGCACAGATTATAACTGTTCGACAACGTTCAGAGGTATGAGGGAGAACAGATGGTTAGTGGATAACCATTTCATTCCCATCGGACAGAACGGAAGAATACGAGTGCTGGTGTGAGCTGTACATCATTAAAATCAGATAAAAATACAGCCTGAAAACACTGGTCTTTTACATCCTTGACCCTCTCGCCAACCCATACGAATTGAATTTTTTTCACATATCAACCACACTCTTGGTCCAATGCAGCAGACCACTATTTCATTAACTTCCTGAGTTTAATGTCCACTGAGCCAGTAGTCTGTGCAGCAGAAGGGCTCAAGACCAAACGACTTGATTTGGAAAATATGGATTTGTCCATAAGAGTCAGCGGTACAGTTGCCCCTTAGGATGAGGGTTACAGTCTATTCTTAAGTGTTGTACCCCCACAAGGGTAAGGTTAGACTGTTCTCATAACATAAAGAAGTTTGGTGACCTATATGAAAGCTGCTTTAACATCTCTTCATTGCATCTGACACACACTGGGAAGCATGAGGAAAGTTTAGATGGGGGATCAGTCACACAGAATAGAATCCACCAACCGGCAATATATCTATTATTAGCTAATGGGAAGATAATGACGCAGATGTTGAGGTTGCAACAGTCCAATTAACAAACTAAATAATAAACGCCATGCTAAATCTCTGTTGACAGTATTTGATATCCTTAGCAAAGCGTCTACGTTCCATTGAATTGTTTTAATTACCTGAATATGATTAAATAATTTTTATGTTTCAACCCATTTCCTTTAATGATCTGCCTCATTTATCTCTCTTTCACAACACATTTTACCAATGCTCATTCACCTTTTTTATGTTATCAATCATTATTGTGCAGCTCTTATTTCCAACACCCAAAACACATTATTACAGACGATAAAAATGTACTACATTCAGAGATGGGGATAATGCTCCAGTCACACATGTAAAGCATGAAAATTGGCCAGCATTATAAGCAGTCTCAATATGCTAAATATAAATCAGACTCAGCTTTACATGGTGTAAGAACGTTACAAGGTCCCTTTCAGAGCACAAGTTCGTGTAGGCCCAATATGATTGCACATTTGAAAGCACACAATCAAAGGAGGAAGCTTATACATTTATCAAACACTTATGTTATCTTATCGCGTCTATAAAAATTCATAGACAATGTCCTATGGCAATTTTAAATAACAGCCCTCACCTCCAAAGCCTGACCTCAAAGCCAATACTATGGCCAAATTAGTATAACGCATTTTACCTTAACTCTGACAATCTGGAACTAACAAAATAAGAAAACGACAATGAAAAGCTTTTACGAGGTAGGCGTTGTCAGCTATTGATAAGTTGTTTTGTTCTCCAAGGTAAAGAGGGACCAAAAAGTCCATGAACATTTGCACCATTACAATATTTTATGATAAAATGGCAGTTGCAAATCAAGTGAACCGTATAATATGCACAGCAAAATTTCTTTTAAAATCGATCAGTGACATTTTTATCCATATTTTTTTTTAAACTCAAGTTTTGTTTAGTGTTTATCATGTTTATAATAGCACCATAAACTAGTTTACTTAGTTAATATTTCACAGTGAATGCGCTGGAAATTCCGCGCTCTGGACACGGGAGCATTTAACTGGACCTAGACAAATCTACTTTCATTGGCTAAGCGTGGCCAGTTAAACGTAAAATTTAAAAGTTATACATTTCTCGAAAGGTACTAGGCTCAATCTGTACACAAGTAAAAATATCAACTAAAACACTTTTTATATTCCTGCAAACTGCGGCCACAAAAAAAACGAATCCAGAAACTTCCTGCGCATTGACTTAATATTGCAAAAACGCCTCTTTACCTGTTGGCCCCTCTATGCCATCAGCGTAGATCTGAACTGCCAGTATCAACAAAAAAGCGCAGGTGTTCATGGTGCTATTTTATTCCATTTAAAAAGAGTCACATAAGTCATTTCAGTGACTCAACAAAGTCCGGAGCGTAAGTTGTGGACGCGAGCCCATCTATTCCCGGATTCTTGCTAAAGCCTAGTTGGGAGACCAAGCGAGACTCGGGCAGCACTAGTTCTGCTAACTGACGTCGGGGTAAACAGTTCCGAGGGAGATTTCTTTCCCAAGCATAGGCTACTTTCCTTCTCGGATGTGTTCCTGCAACTGGTAAAATATGGAAAGGACGCCTCCAAGTGGCGTTTTCTAGAACATTTTGTGCAGACTGGGTAAAGTCCAAAAGCAGCAGGCTGCTTGTATCTGGCCTCCAAACTGTTTCATATAAGTCTTTCCATCGTCCAACATTTCCCATTTGCTTCTACATTTGTATATCTGTGAACAATTTTTTAAAAGATGACCTCGTCTATCACCGTTAAATTCATTTCCATTGGATTGATTCACAGGTGGGATCATCAGCTCAACAACAATGCGCATGGTATGTGGGTCGGAGAAAGAAAAACAATGGGTATTCCCCAAGCCTCTCAGGTTGACTGGATGTAGGGTAATCTTTTTAACACACGACAAAAGAGCAGACACCTATTTGGCCATAAATAGAAACAGATTGTGCTCTGCAATACCAAGCACAGTAGGTAGCTATGCCACCATGCAGTGAACTGTTTTTGGTGGAGCTCACCTTCAGGTATTAATCCTTCCACTTCAGTTGCAATTTAATTAATTCTAACAATATTGTTAGAACAATATTGTATTTTTATGTTCAGTGTTTGAAACCAATTAATTAATGGGTTGAAGATTAAGCAATGTAATATTCATTAACATTAATAATAATTTCCATAATGGATTGAGTAGACAATCTGTATGTTTTGCAAATACATTATTGATAGCAAGGATTATTATGGTTAGTACTCCATCTTTTGGAGCCATGCTTTATTTCTACATCATTATTTTTTCAGATGTTGTGTGTCAGAAATCTACCTAGAACAGCTGTATAGCAAAGTATCTCTTACAAAAGGTTACAGTTTCTGACATACATTTCTAACGTTCCTGTTTTCTGTCACATCAAATCGCCATGCAACATATATAAAGATATGTAAAGTGATTCATTTCCTTGTCAATTTCTTGACAATATCACACATGAGAGATGTCCTATATATTATGGCAATACATTGGCTTAGTGACTCATAATTCAAGTTAAACACCTTGCTAAAACCGCTGATGATGCAGGAGAGTGAACCACGGTAGCATTTGAACACAGTTGGGCTGACATTAACAACCATGGCTGCAGAAAGCCCAATTGGATCAAACTACCATTAAGCGGGCTGTTCATGATTCATTTTGTTGTCCCTCTGAACATTAGAAGCACTGGATTTGATTAAAGGGGGGAAATAGACGCAAACCCCTGCAGCGAGATGTCTCAGGCCTGTGTGAGGCGCTCAAATCCCATCCTCTAATGCTGTTAGCTCAGGAAGGCAGATGAGCAATGGATAACTCAGCAAATTATTCAATTTGACCAAAGGGAGCAAAAGCACATCAGGCTAACACCTGTAATCTCACCTGTTTGATGCATGGCCACCATTTTATAACTTGATCGTGACGCCAAAGTAGAGATCAACTTAGCCACCTTGCACAAACTCATCCACTATACACAACACAATTGGCCGTGGACAGTTTTGTTTTAATTGGTTATTTACTGAAGAGCACAAAGACAGGAGGTGGCTGGCATGCGGACAGCCATACAATTGTCAGTGAAAGTCTTTGTTACCGTGGTTAGGGTAAATTTCAGCTGTCATTCTTAGCACATCCTAAATTAAGAAGAGAGATCAATACCCAGCCCATCAACAGGCTGTCAGACAGAATAAGTAAGTGACATGTGATGAATTAAAAAGACACTTCTCCAGACAATTGCATCTTCAGATAAAATTGCATGTCCCATATATAAAAAACATTGACAGTATACTACGTATATGTATCAATTCATATTTTATATGTGCATGTGCACAGTACTATTCAGCAGTTTAAGATATCCTGTTTAAAATCTCTTTTACATGATTATCAAGTCTGTTAACACTAACAGTAGATACTTCCAACTGTTAAAAAACGTTTATTTTATTATCTCTGCTTTAAACTATAATATTTTTGTTTCATTTAATGTTATGATTGGTGTAGAGATAATCATTAGTGAACTTCATTAAAAAGCTAATTCAGTCTGGAGCCCAAGTCAGATAAAAGTCTGAAACATCTTCTGAGTTACCAATCATATTGCCTTATAAATATTTTTCAACAACCATTCCTGTGGTAAATACCATAAAAAGACTGCCACTCAAGAGGACCAATCAAGGTAAGGCCGGGTCAAGGGCCAAGGCAAGGCATGTCAAAGTTCACCAAGGAAACAAGATAATTGGTGTCAAAAGTCTGCGAAACAGACAGTTAAGTGTCAGCTTAGAAATAGTTCACCTACATGCAACTTGAAATGTAAATGCAATATCAATTGTTTAGATGAGACTGTGTCAACCTGTCCTAATTAAAGAACAGTTGTATTTAAAACAATATTAAGCGTGCAAAACAAGAGGAACAGATTTGCCTGGGTCAAAAGATACAAAGACTGGCCAATTGTTGATCTTATTGACCAATTAGTCAAAGTGTAACATTTTGTGTCTATGTTGCCAGAATTGCTATCAAGCATACCCCAGAAAAATACAATCTTTACGTCATTACGTCTTTTTTTCTTTGCTCAGGTCATTTGCTGAGTCCTTATCAGGGTATTTGGTGCCATTTTCTGGTATTTTACATGACAAACTTGTGCCCGTGCTACCTCTATTTATAGTAATCCCAAACTCTCACCAGAAATTGGTCATAAAATGGTATATAGGTCACATGCTCTTTACCTCAAAGAAAAATTACATTATGTTCAATGTAAAGACTGCAGCTGGAAAACCTTTTAAATCAGTACAAAACGCTCACAAAATAAAACAGAAATTTATTAAAAAGCACACAAAGCAGGTTTGTAAGTTGTTCATTCCAAAAAGTAATACTGTTTAAGTGATAGCTGGTTTTTAATACAAAACGGTTTAGGATCTTGGGTAATCTCTTTTGGAATGTGAGATACAGAGGTGCCCACTTTTTGCACTTCAGTGGGAATGCCAGCGTGCATAGAAATATTCTGGGAATTTTAACAATAAAGTAATAAATGCCTGAGTTTGTAATTCAGTAAAATCCAACTAAATGAACATGTACGTATTCCGCACAGGTGCCATACAAAATTTTGATACTTAGGTTTTCTAGAATAGACATTGTACTTTGTACATTACTTTGTAGAAAAATAAAATTCACAGACCCCCCCCCCCCCCCCCTAAACCTTCCAGCCAAGTAGAACAAGAAAGAAAGGTTGAAATATTAATGAATAAATTGAAAATAGAAGTATAGCTTTATATACACATACAATAAAGAGACTCAAGTTGATGAATAACAAAAAAACGATCTTAGTAGCCTACTTTTACCAAGTTAAAGTTTAGAAATAGGCTAAAGGTAATTTTACCCAAACCTTCCAAAAATAATATTAATAATGTTCTCTAGAAACTCAAAAATTCACCTACGAAACAGAAGTGTCTAAAATTTACAACAAACAATTCCTAAAAATATGATACTGTACCAGAAGTATAAAAGCATAGTGAAAATAGCCTTGGTAACTCTCTAATAGAGCCAACCTTGGTTTAATGATTTTTTTTTTATATACAGTATTTTATTTCTAACTAATATATAGTACACAAACGTTGTTTTCCTTATGTTTTCTACTTGGTTTTATGATTTTTGATGCCTTCATCCCCACAACCCCCATGCAAGTTTTGCTCTTCCTTATCCTTCTCATGTCTGGGATTAGATTATCCTTCCCATTGGATCTTTGGAGTGTTTTCTCAGACCACCTTCTCCCCCTGAACCTGTGACACTTGAGTTGACTTTCCGAGTCCCGAGTCCCCAGCCCCCTGCTCCCTGTCCAGGGTCACTGATAATGACTCTGGAGTAGTGCTGAGCGCATTCATCTCGATGGGACCATGTGGGGCCCCTGTGTTGGCCTCTTTGCCTGCTGAGCTGGCAGTGGAATAATGGGTATAAAGCTGAGAGCCAGTGGGGAGCTTTGCCAGAGAAGCTACAGGTAGGCCGGCTACAGTGAGAGGCTGGATCACAGGGGTGGGTGTGATAGGAGATAGAATGGTCTGTTGATGAGCCCGAGGATGGCTTCTGGTCGTGCAGTTTTGGTCTGGTCGTGACCGTTTTGAGGGTGTAGTCTTGCGGGAGCTGCCTTCATCAAGCTTCCTTTGTTCCTCCAGTTTGCCATCAAGCACTGATGAAGAAAAAAATTCAAAAAATTCAGTTCCAGTTACTTTTGGCAGATATTTTAGACTTGTGACTAACTTTCAATTATGAACTGTACGGTAGGTCCTCCTTAGTTTTAGTCTAATGTAATTTGTTCTACATCTGTGGTAACTGCAACATGGTTTCATACATTTATTAAGTGTGTGTTATTTAAGTATTAATTAAGTGTTATTTAAGTGTGGCTTTGTTTCACTCATGGTTTGCTCCTGCACACTAACCTGCTCCATTGTACTCTACTGTAAACTGTAAAGACAGCTTATGAGATTCTGTTCTGTCCACACAAAAAAAAACTTAAGGAAATATATTAGAGAAAATAACTGTCTATTAGTCTAATCAGTTTGATAGTCTAGTATCATACAAGTGCACAAAAGGAAACATATCTTTAGAGTTAGTTCTTAAGTCCTTAATGTGCATCTGGCATTGTGTAGTCAATTAATTGAAAGTATTTTTTCATCAGTGTGGTTCTCATAGATGAATTTGTCAAGCCTTAATACCATTCTTTTACCAAAAAGTGTGTTGTGGATCTCTTCCATCTGACAGCGTCTCAGGTCCAATGCTCTTTTCACTGAGCCCAGTAGCCCAAACATTTCACACAGCGAGTTTAGCACCATGGCATCTAGAAAACAATTTTTTTTTTACAGATATGCCCATTCAAAGTGACAGGTCAATCAATTTGCCCCTTATTTATATTTTATATCTATCATGTCTAAACCTTTTTGTTAAGTCAGCAGTGAGGTTACGTCGGGGTCCAGTACTGGCAAGCAGCATCCAACAAGCACCCATCAGGGCATTCATTGACAACCTCCCCATCACAACGGCGTCGGTACTTGAAGGGAGATGGATTTTGGAGGACTTGGTATAAGCTCATCGATTGGACAAGTATGGAACCTGCAAAATGGTACTGGGAAGGGCGCGTTGCCGGGATCGGTTTCGCTTTAAGATCGGAGAGAACATCAGCCCAACTGCTTGTTTACTAGGTAGCTGTCTCCACTGCTGAGGGTCTGGAGAGGAAGATTAACACCTACCTGAGGAAATGACTGGGTGTCCTGAGGAGCTCCTGTTCCATTTACCTGTAGAGCACAGGCGGCAAGCTGCAGCTGCCAGCAACATCCGTGGTCGAGGAGTACAAGGCAACAAAAACAAGCCAGGCCACAATGCTGCGAGACAGTAAATATGCAAGAGTACGCCAGGCAGACGTGGAGGTCAGAACAGGTCGCAAGTGGTCAGCCAGCAGAGCACTGTGGGAGGCGGCGGATTGCCGACATCATGCCGACATCGTCGGGTCAGTAACCCCGAGGCAGGCTAGCCCACACTACACTCAGACCCGATCTTGTCCTCTGGTCTAAAGGTACCAAGCTTGATGTTCTTATCGAGCTTACAGTACTCTGGGAAGAAAGGATTGACCTCACCAAACAGGCAGAGGCGGCATCCCGGTGGATCTGGATAAAGCGGAATGAGCGCTGGCAGAACCAACCCGGTGACGGGCTAACATCATAGTGGTGGAAATATATACGGGCTGATATAAATACGGGCTAATATCAGAGTGGTGGAAAGCAGGGAAAGTCGGCCCAGCATACGCTGGTGCTACCGTGGAGTCCCACCGAGATTTCATGGACAATTTACCAATCGGCAAAACATGGGGGGGGGGTTGTGTTTATTTATAAAAACACAACACTGGAAATGATTTACTATACAAGAAAGTATTTAGTGCCACATTTTTATTTGTACTTCCTGAAGTTATGTGAAGGTGTGTGTTTTCATGTGTCAACTCACCTGCTTCCTGCAGGCCGGCTTTGTCGCTGCGGATCTCCACGCCCATGAGAGTGGCCTGTAGCTCGGTACGGATGCTGCACAGAACCTCCCCCATCAGACCAATATCAGACACACCCTTCCACAGGCTCAGAATCCCACCTAGATGAAAGGAATTAAAGAAAAATTCAGAAAAACAAATATAGTACAGTGTGTGTGTGTGTTTGTGTGTGTCTGTGTGTGTCTGTGTGTGAGCCTTTATAGTTTATACATAAAGCCAATGTAGAAACCATATACTTATACTGACCAGGCAAGTGAGTCCTCTTCCTCCTGACATGTCCATTGGGTGCAGCAGGGGGAGTGGGTTGGTGCGGCCCAGGATTCCACTCAACTCTGGCGTTAGACTTCTCCTCTGGACCTTCCCCTATTTCATCTCCTGAGACAATGCAAAGGCAATGATGTTTTCTACTGTTGATAATCTGGCTTCAAAGCAGTGTTAACTACAACTAATCAGTGAGGTCTGTGAACTATGCAGTCTTAGTCATTTCTCAAGGTCCCACAGGGAGAAGGAAGATTGCTAAAGTCACATTGCTTCACTTATCTCCAGATTTCAATCTAGTTCTTGTGCATGGCCTAGTCAGTGGGTAAATTGGTCAGATCAAACGGAGCAGACTCATGACATGAGTAAGTCGATTTTAAAAGTATATTTTTAGCATTTATCTAGAAAGAAGATGCCTTAAGATTTATAGGGAAACTGTGTAGCAGGTTAGGAACAGATAGATAGCACACCTTGAACAAGTCGTATCTGTCCTCTAACTGGCTCCGAAGGTAGAGGTATGAGAGCAGGCTTTCCCATGTTACCTGGAGGGAGGCGTGTGCTGTTGACCAGTACATCAAACTTGGTGCTGCGACAAGTGTTTGTGCACACTGTGTCATGCTGGTAAAAATCTATCTGGCCTGAGTCCATCATTTTCCTGGACAAAACAGAAACATAAGGAGAAAATCCCATATTTATTTCATAAAAAATGCAAATGTAGTCTGTATCTTCATGAACACAGAATTTTGGAACCATGTGCTACATAGTCACTAAACAGCAAGGAAAATGTTACAAGTAGTTAAAGACTATCTAATCAAATAACTGCAACATTTAATTAAACACAACCTATCATTGAACAGCATATCAAACACAGACTTACAGAAAGTGGACCGACTTAGCTGAACCAACGACAAGTGTAAACATGAAAAAGATGAAATCATGAACAAACTTTCATCTAGAAATAGGATTTCTTGTAATGTGATCATGATAGCACAATGTGGCTTACAGATCACTTCAGGCATGTAACGATAAACTTCAAGCAGGCATTCCCCACATGACAATGAAAAATACAGCTGATTACTGAGCACAGTGTATCAACTGACTGTTCAAACAACAGACCTATGTGAAATCAGCTTTTGATTCAATATTTATTTTTGATGTATTGTTAACCGCCTCTAACACAGTGATCAGTCATGAGAATGAGAAGAGAACAAACAATGGAGTCTCCCCCAGCACTTGAACCTACCTGAGCATAACCCCTCCCAGTCGGATGGCCCTCTTCCAGTCCTTCAGTGTGGCTTTCCCTGCCAGGTGAACAAACTGCTTGGGGCTGATAAGCTGGTCATTGAACTGCAAAGAGGAAACCAGGCATAGCAAAGAAACACAGCACACAAACAGTGTCAGTGATTAACTAAACTGAATCTGAACCTGGTAGGCAGTAAGTTTACAATGGCAAAAACAGCGAACAAGGGCTGTGTTAACATGTTCAGGTATGTTAGTGAGAGAGCAAATAAACTTGTTCTGTGCATAGGCACATTAGAAAAGTGCCAGTCTCACCTTGACACATTTCATGTTGATCCCAGGACACACAAACTTCTTAAAAAGCAGGACAGCTCTGCTGTCACCACAGGTTATGGGGTATCCATATTCCATCTCCTCTCCATCAGTTGGACTGTCATCTTATGGTCAAATTATACAACAAACAAGCATACTAATACAAACGTGAAATAATATTCAATATACAGCATGTAACATACCACTGCAATATGGTGAGGTCTGGTGTCTTACAATCTACATTTAGTTAATGTCTGACCAAATAATAATACAAGTAGAGAGTGGGAGGTTATTCACCGTGGTGTGTCTCAATGGCCAGGACGGTGGTCCCTGTATCAACAATGCTCTTGTTGCTCCTGTAGAGGGCAACAAATTCCACTATTACACATAAGTCTCATCATCCATGAGAGCTGACATCGCAGGCCTTGACACACGAAAATGTTGAAGTGTCCTATAGTAGTCCCCCATTCCAAAGCACCTCCATTCCCATCAACAACCACTTGGACTATGAGAAAAATAAGGGTTTGAAGCCCGGAAAAGGTGGACATAAGTATTAAGTCATAGTTTGTCATAAACTAATGTAATGCACACCGTACGTTAGCGTGGAATTGCACCAAATATAGTAGTATGTACACATACATTTACAATTCTCCCCATTGGATTTATTAGAAACTGTCTAGAAAATCTTCATTACGTGTCCTATGCATTGTAATTGTACTCTCTTACCCATGCAACATGGGCTGCAGGTGCAGAATGACCGGAGTCATTTGGTTGTCACTGGGCTCCTCTTCTTCCTCCTTTACCATTAGCACATCCCCAGGAGACACCGTGACCTCAACACCCTCCATCACCCTTATGTACAAAACTGCACACTGAGGATGGCAGACAAGTACATTAACATTAGCATTCACCTTACAAACACACACATATTGATGTTCTTTACAGCACACAAAGGTCCTGCTGACATACAAGTTTAACGAAAATACAAGAGAATAATAGAAGTAGAAAATATCCTGCCCTTACATCAGTGAAATCCCAGTATTTGTGATTAATGCTCTAAAGTGAGCCGTAGGACTGAGATTGAGATGGAAAATATTACACAATGACACTGATAATATTGCATTAGTCTAGGCTCAGCAGGTCAAACAGCAGGTACATTTTCACTTAAATCTTTAATTGAAGGTAGACATAAACATAACCTAAATCTTTAGAATGTTGATGCTGATGTCATATTACCCAGTAATCAGACCAACCTGGTTAATGACTGATCAAAAGCTTACTAATACCAAGCAATATTCGGATTGAAGAAGTCTTTCGAAAACGATCTACCTGGTTTATGCCTTTTATAAACTGTGCATATATGGTTCTAGGCTAAATTCTGTGTCCTGTGAAGCTGATACATGGTTTAAGCAAGTCGTGCAACAGGATTTGCCTCTATATGATACTGATTAATTTCATAAAAAAGTCACACTTTTATGGCAATGTTAATCACAAATTTCCATTATGCAAGGATAATACCTTATCCATGAGAAATCTAGGCTATGCTCAAATAGAACAGAATAACTTATAATTATTGCTATATGTTTAAGAAGGCTACCTTAATGTAAAAGTCAAACAAGGCTTTTGAACAATATTCCTTCTGACAGTAGGCTACTATAAGACATAAACTACAGTAAATATTACATAACTCAACACACCAGCCCCATACGTTAGATCCCAAACTCCTGCGTGTGCTCTTGCGTGCCCTCTCACGCTTCTTTATCCTCTCAAACTGACGTCTCTTGGTGAGGCAGCACGCACACCACTTCCAACAACGTTGTGACGGGGCGCACTAACACCTTTGCACGCGCAGGAAACCCGACGAATCACAAATTCCGTAGAGAACAATTATAGCAATATACTTTTAGTCGATATTTAAGATTTGACTTACCGTTTTACAGCAGGCAATCCATCTTTCGTCTGTAGAAAGCTCCCAGAGCATGCGCTGTACTGCATCGTTACACTTCCTGCAATGAAAGCAGCATTTGCCTGAGAAGCATCTGTCCCACTGTCACGAGAAGCGGTTGTTCGCACGCGATGTGTAAATCGGTCAAACTGATCTTCTGCGAGCACACTGCTTCTCCAAAACTAGTGTTGCACATTATGCCATGCTAGAAAACGTCCAACCTGAACAAGATAATATATTTTAAATGATAAAGAGGGACAGTACAGACCTTACTTCTTTAAGTTTGCTTCAGACTCAATCATATGTAGCTTTGTTTTTTATATATAAAAATTCGTGGCATTATTTTATCCTATTTTGAAGAGTAAAGCACTATCAAAATGCTTTATTTAGTGTTGCATAGCTCTGGTTTACCAGAGGGTGGCAGAATTCAACAGTTTGTCTGTGGCTTAAATGGTGCGCCTATTTTAACAATAGTACATATTTTCATACAGCTAGTGTAGTAATTTAATACAGATTTGAGTTCAGAAACAAAATTATCCAGTGAATTGACTGTACTGGCTTTCTAATCTTAGTGGTGTGGGTAAATTACGCAGTGTCGGGGCTTAAACATCCTTTTTGGGGAAAGGAATTCTTGAAGTGCCTGATTGACGTCTAGGCTGTCCAACAAGAGCTCACTCAGTCTGTGGTCCTACGGCCAATTGTAGACATGAAATAATTAAACCAAGTTGTTAGGACAAACCCAACCTCTACAGTTTTCTGGGGCTTGTTTCATGCTACTCTTTGCAGTCCCCTAGAACTTTGGAAACCATGTTCGCAAAGCCAGTTGTATCTAGGGATGCTGTGAAGTATTTTATTGTCAGTTGGATCTTTTCGAGTGCTACCTACCACGTACACGGTCAAGAGGGTAAGATATGTTTTTTTGTTGACAGTACCTTTTAATGTTGTATAATAATATTAGCAGTTAATATAATCACAATTTAAACCTGTTTTCCATTTATTTATTCCATGTTACTACTTGTTATTGAATGTCACACATTTTTCATTAAATTCTTTGTGCTGTATGGTATTTACTTTCTAAAAGTAAAAACATATTTAGTATGAATAGTAGATGTCACATAAGAGTAGTTGAATATTTTTGATAGAGTTCAATGAGACAGTATCTGAGACCTGTATATTTAAATTGTGTAGGAATGTCTTAAGGGGTGAAACTGTATTGTTTTGGGAGTTATCAGGATACAGTAATACATTTAGTTTCAACTCACAGTTCACACTGCACATGAACAGCAGTCAAGAGTTTTAAGATCAAGCGGGAATTAGATATAATAAGACACGAATCATAGTGACTGCAAGTGCACACACACACACACACACACACACACACACACACACACACACACACACACACACACACACACACACACACACCTACACACATAGACACACACAGACCACAAAGTAGAAGAAAACTTATTCCAGGGTCAGGCTTGTAAGCATCAGAGGGGGAAAAAAAGAAGAAAAACAACCTTTCAATGGCTTGTCATGCTACATGAACTAAGCTGTTGTAGTGTTTTGATTGACACAACATGAATGATGTGACAAATTTTGCAGGTGTGCATCCTTTCTGCTAGTCTAGACCTGTAAGGAAGTGCCAGCAAATCACCAATGTTGTTAAAGTGCTAGTAACTTCAAAGTAAAATAATCTAGATTTCTGTGCATTGAAAACCGACCTGAGCTGGTGTATGCATTTTGTAACAGCATTTATGCGATACTGTAGGATATACTTTCCTGTGGATAGATGTTAATAGATGCTATTGCTAAAAGCAATGGGTCTTTTATTGATTATGTACTGGCACTTTACTGTCTACAGCAACCAAACTACAGATATGTTTCAAGTTGACCTGTTGCATTTAGCTGCCACATGTTGCTCTGGTATTTCCACGGAATCCTAGGAAACATGCAACAGGATCAGGATGAGAAAGCTGATGTTATGTTGGTGTTTGTGTGAGAGGACGGTTATTCATCATTTCTCTCCAAACGAATTGGTGAAAAACCTTATATGGCTAAGAAGTTGGGACCTGTGTGTAGTCTGAGGTCGTCGTCGTCTCCCCCCCCCCCCCCCCCCAAGCACTTACATTGTTGACCGCACTGACTCATCTTCTCAAAGAAATATTTAGCTAAATAATTAGTTTTTTTCCACTTCATGTTAAGTATTGGCCTTAAGCACAGATACAGGCATGACTCAGATTTGAATGATAAGAAAACCAAGTTGAGACTGAAAAAACAACATTTATGAGATGAAGATCTTGTATGTGAAGATCTTTCATAAGAATCTATCATTAGAGGAATACAGTTAAATAGTACAATAAGATAGAGTTATAAGAGACCTCTACTGCACATAGATAGGATTAGTTTTGGCTGAATAGGACTATGGTAGCTGGAAGTTGTTTTGGGTCATCTCGCGGTTATGATCCTAGGACAGTAAACAAATCTTACTCTACTGAGCTTGCTAACTTGAGACTGGCATTACTAACATTTCCTGGAACGGAACCCTTATATTAACAAGACCCTAAATGCTGTACATGTTTAATTTACAGCGTTGATGATAAGCCTGTATACTGTGACTCATAGTGGTTTATGTGGACATTCTGTGCTAACAAACCCCAGCTGCTCTGCCTATTCTCACAGGCACAACTCCAATCACTTCCCACACCTACACAGTCGGCTACTCACCCCTTTTTTGTAAACAAGCTCCAAAGTATTTCCTGGAAAGAGATAGCGCTCACTATATTGTGTGTGCGTGTGTGTGTGTGCGTGTGCGTGTGCGTGTGCGTGTGCGTGTGCGTGTGTAGGTGTGTGTGTGTGTGTGTGTGTGTGTGTGTGTGTGTATGTCCAGCCAGGATTTGCAGAATACGAAAGCAGATGAATTAACAACCCATTGTTTGCTCTTTCTAGCTATATTCATTCTTAGCTGTCAAATATTTACATTCTGTCCAATGGTGAATATATTCTTATACTTAGACAGTGCCCTTTTTCATATGTTTCTTATTGACCTGTATTTACAGTGGAGTTGACAGGTGTGTCCTATATTTTAGGTAATGGATGTGGGCATACTTTGCTTGGCACAGAGAGTGGGACCTTGACCTCTCAGAACTACCCAGGCACTTATCCTGCAAACACCCGGTGTGTGTGGAAGCTACGAGTGCCTCAAGGACGAACACTCCGTCTTCAGTTTGGTGATTTTGACATTGAAAGTAGTCCAGGCTGTAGCAATGGTTCTCTCATGTTCATTACCGACAACAGAGCACCTAGTCTTGGTAAGCTTGGTAGTTTCCTTTAAAAGTAATTTCTGTGTGGACATCATGAATTGGTCTTTTTGCAACATAAGCCTGGTAGATTTAAAGAAGACTAAATTAAATATTTGTATGAACATGTATAACATGGTGTCGTGTTTTACTAGTAGAAAAGAGGTGAGGGGGCTCCAACAACATCATTTCAAAATCAGAAGCATCAAAACTATATAAAGGTATTCGACAGGCATATACATATAGCAAAGATCAATGTTTGCCGACGGTCTTTGCTACACTTTGCATATCCACTACAAGTATATTTGATACAAGTTGTTAACTTTCTGATCAAACGTCATTTGATGTATTTTATTTCATTGTGTCGTATAATTCATAGGACTTCTTTGTCCAGGGCCATCGATTGCAATTAGTACATACCATTCTGAAGACAAAGCTTGTGAGCAGCTAATGCATCTCTGCCAATCAGGTGTATCAAGCCCTTGAGGGCACTTCACACTGACATCAATCTTACGTGAAGGTTCCAGGAGTTACTTAGTGATCCCGCTTATTATTCTTTATAGGGGATTCCACAGCTCCTACTTTTTTGGGGGGATCTGAGGTGTTGTTCCTTACAAGCATACTCTCAGTTTGTAGTCTACACACAACATTCCTCTGTCCAGTGCCATTTCATCAATGTGATAGCCGTGCTACCAAAACCCAAACCGAAAGAAATGAACACTCTAAAGGTATATGTTAAAGCAGACCACCCTTAAGGCTTAGAAAAAGTCTGACAATTTGTGGAGAAAATTTTCTGTTCTTTGTCTCCCAGAATGCCATAATGACATGCAAACATGCTATGAAGTGCTTAGGTTGGTTTATATTTGTTTGCCCGTTTATGCTTGCTGGGTTCATGTACTCTATAGGTCCCTGGTGTGGAGCGCTTACTACTTCACAGAAAAATGTGACTGTTAACAGCAATGAGGTCATGGTTGTCTTTAAGTCTGGCCCACATCATTCAGGCAGAGGATTCTTGCTGTCCTATACCACAAATCAGTACCCAGGTAAGGCTTTTGGCACTAAGCTAACCACAGCACCAGCTAAAGTACCCTGTTCTTAACTCTGTCATGATAATTATTACCATTCGTATTAAAAACAACTCACTCCACAACCCTGGTTACCCTGATGCAAGCATAGCTGAACTGCTCAATTTATGACTGTAGTTATTGTTTTGTAAATGTTTGTTACGAGTTACTGACTGGTCAACCGTTTATTACATACATTTGTGGTCACTACAGTTTTGCTTAGCAAGGGCAGTAAACAATCATTACTTGGGTGGTGATACAAATCGTGACATCAAACCTCATTTGACAGTCACTACATTGAAGTCTGCTTTAGAATTAACTGATTTGGAGCTTTCCATTAACATGATTACACCCATGGACTTTCCACACTGTGTCTACTTGTGTCTGTATTCATTCGAAGTGAGTGTGGATGTGGATGCGAATGTGTGCTGGTATATGCACTTATTGAAATGCAGCCTCCGTCCCAGAGACTCTTGTGTGTTAGCTCAGTAAGATCAGGCTCATTTTTCCAGGATGAATGAAGAGGAACCTCGTACTTGGGAGTATTTTTGTGAATAGATGAACAGTGTTTGCTCCTCCTCGCTCAAAGCAAAACAACAACCTTTTAACTATTGATAGCCCACTCTCAAATCTATTTTAGGTAACTTGGGGTCTAAGAGCAAAGCAAAGTTTGATGTAGGTTTAATCTGTTTCTTATCTGAACCAACAATAAAGTCAGTGAAAGCACAACATGCATATTGATATCTAATGTTAACATTTATACTTTGGACAAATTAAGTTTAGTTAACATATTAGTTAATTTAATACCTAAATTATAAAACCAAAAGGTAATGGAAACCGTTTATTTTTTCTATGGTGCAGGGAATTTGCTTGCATGGATCACCGTTTCCGGTTATTTACTGTACTGAGCTGTTTACGAAATCCTGGCATGTCCGAAGACAGGGCTCTATCCAGACATACAAATTGCTCTCTGTCTGTTATATGTCATCACAAAAAGGCTATTCTCTGTGCTCTATGAACGGGGACAGTCACAGTGACAAACATATTTCATTTACAGTAGGAGCCACATTCCTGGGCTTAACTTCCTGTAACCGGGGAAGTCCATAGGTTTTCATCTGCTAGTGTTTATACTGGTTTCTCTTTTGGGATTTGCCAATCTTACTTCAAAAAGGAAACAAGACACACTACTGCATATTTACAGATCATACTTATGTTTTTTAATTTTTAGATCTTATTTCATGTCTGAAAAGAGGATCGCATTTTGTTTCTCCACAGTTAAGGTGAGTAGATTGTTTTCTCTGAACCCTGTAGTCTCAGAGTGATGGATAACTATTTGTTTGTGACACACCACCCTCCTGTTTATCAGTGTGTACTGTCCTGCTGGGTGTACAAATGTAACTGGAGACATCTGGGGCCACTCTGAACAGGGTTACAGAGATGTGAGTACCCCAGGCTCTCTTGTCGTGACCTTCTTTACTTAGCATATAGTAATCAGTCAATACGTGAATTAAATAGAGGATAAACTATAATAGTGGAGAGACAGCTCAAAATTATATTAAAATTCACAGAAAAATAACTTGAACACGTTCCCTCGATCTCTCAGACGTCGGTGCTGTGCAAATCTGCAGTCCATGCAGGGGTGGTGTCTGACACCATCGGAGGACAAATAACTGTGACCTATGGTAGAAGTCTTACTCTCTATGAGTCCACCTTTGCCAATGGAATTGTATCTAAAATGTAAGGTTCCTTTCTCTATTAAATCAGCTTAAATAAATAAATAACTATTTGAATTACTGAACTATCTGAAATGGTTTGGATTTCTTTCTTTTCGGCGTTCATAAAATGTCTCGTTTGATAGGGGGCCGTTGTCTGAAAAGAAAATCCTTTTCTACAAAGGTAGGAGTCACATCTAATGAACTGTTGGAGGCTATTATATATATAACATCTATAAATGTTTTTTAAATAATTTCTGTTACTGAAACATTTTTGCACAGGCCTCTAAAACTCCTTTATTTTTCTTGTTTCATCATCACCAGAATGTAACAGTGAACTGGCTGTTGTTCATTTTAATACCTCATGTTTGGAGCAAGTGGCTAATACTGGAAAGAGAATGTACTTATCTAGAAACAAAGATTCTGGGGGTGAGTCCATGCCATGGGCAGCCGACAGTAATTACCAAGGGCCATTGCTGGAGATAGAGCTGGCTGGAAAAAGCACTGTCACAGGTCAGTCAAAACATTAAAACTCATTGAAGGTTAAAACTGTTTATTTTAATACTCTAGTCAGTTTAATGTTCTTGACTTGATTTTACTCCCATTTGTGGTAGAGCAACACATAGAACACTTTATAGCTGCAACTGTATTTGGCATCAAAAAATGTATTGTGTAAAAAAACTCAGTATTCGGTCTTTTTCAGGTATAATCACTGAAGGGTCACATGACATCTACGTAGAATCATACATTCTTCTTTTCAGCAAGGACAAAAAGAACTGGAAAATTTACAAATCTGCTCTCACCAAAGAAAAAAGAGTATGCCAATGTTGTTTCTTTGCACACTGCACAAATGATTGTTTCATCAGATGCACATACTGTGGAAAGTTGAATAAGAAAATACCCATTTGGAGAAAATGTTGCTTCGTTAATCAATAACTCTGCTTGGATGCCTCACAGGTGTTTGAGGCCCACTCAGATGGTCATCTCAGGGTGTTCAATAGCCTATTTCCTACTGTGGTGGCTCGTTTCCTTCGACTGCAGCCCCAGAGCTGGCTTGGCAGAGCCTCAGCTCAGGTCCAGGTCCTGGGTTGTCCTGTGGCTAAGGACCTTCCCAACCCGCGCTCTTCTGGGGGTGAGCAGCAGTCCCAATTACGATATGAATCCTGATTATGCTACGGTATAAATACTACATCAGTTAGTATGATAATTCTTCAGAATGCTCCTTGACGTGCTGTTTTATCATTCTACTGGATTTGTAGGCTCTCCCTCTGTGAAGGTGAATATGGTTGCAACAACTGTCAGTCCAGTTGCCACAGAGGGCCCTGTTATTGTAAAAGGCTCGAGTCTAAGTACGTAAATTAAAGCTGTTAATATGCCCACTACACTTATAGATCGACCTGGATTTTTACAATAATTGCATTTTTAAGCTGTTTTGCTTTGTTAAAGCCTTTGAACAAATAATAATTGCAACATTCTAATTGGTTGGCTTTGGCTCTTTTAGGCTCCAGTCAGCCAATAGTAGTGGCTGTGGGTGTGTTGCTGGGAATTATCTTATGTGTCGGTTGTCTGATGGCTGGAGTCTGGTGGAAGAAAAGGTAGTTGTCTGACTCGAAAAAAATATTATTCTTTAAGCTAAAAACATAAACAGGGCACCACTGATAAAAAGATGGATTTTAGCTTTTTCTTTATAAAGATAAATACAACTGTTTGTATTTTGTAATTAACATGCAGACAGTTATATTGCAGGTAATGAAAGTTAAATGCGATCGTTTTTTCGTTTTTCGCTGAATATCTTCTTTTGATAATTCAGGAAAAAAGGTGAAGAGATAATGAACTACTCGTTACCAAAAGGTAATGTTTTTCCTCTCACTTTCCTTTCCTGTACCGTTTTGTGAGGAAGCCTCTGACACTGTTTCTTGTCCCTCTGTCTGGAAGGCTGTCAAAGTTTCCAGGGGAAGAGTCTCACGTGCCCACAGCCTGAGCTTATCTCCTACCCTCTGGAGCGGAGTGCCAATGATGCACTACCTCCCCCTCCCCTCAATGGTAAGAATGCACAAACAACTCAGCCTTTTCAACAATTCAAACTAGAAAAGCTTGAGAAGAATGTTGTGTGGAAAGAAAGAAATTATGCACCTCAGCTTTTCAGTATTCACTGTAGCCCCTGAGCCAGAAAGATCACAATTGCACTTCAAATGAGAAGCTTATAGCAGAGAAGTGAAGTTATCTGGCCAGCTAAAGTGCTCTACTATACTACCACCGCTTACACTTTCTGCCATGCGGCCTCTGGCCAGTTTTAGAAGCTTCAACCAGCCTTGACAGGCAAACAGCATTCTCCATGGGTTGTCCATTCTTCCCCGTGGCTTAGCCCGTCGCCCAGTTGCAGTATAAACATTCCTTTCTTTCGTCCGCATTGCCATTCTGAAAGAGACCCCTTAATTGGAACTGGAAAAGAGGCACTCAGCCTACTCCCCACAGCCACCCCACGTCCTCCCCACCCATGCCCCCGGTTGAGGAGGCCAGTGATAAACCGGACAGAAGGTCAATGGCTAAGACAATCACAGCGCTCTCTAAAGCTTGTCTAATTAAAATAGCTCCGGCTCTGAGGCTCCCTTCTAGACTCCCTCTGAGGCTCCCTTCTAGACTCCCTCTGAGGCTCCCTTCAAGGGTTTGAACTTAGGATCTCAGCACCCCACTCCATTTGGTGTATCGCGTGAGGGTTAGGGTCTGTTTTTTCAGCCTAATTAATAGAGGTCACTTAGATTGTATCCTACCTTTGATTTTAAGTTAACTGTAAAAGGTGTGTGCTTAGTAATAAAAAAAGAATGTGCTTGTGAACTAAGAACAATACTTGCTTGTGGCCTCTCCAATTTCTTGTCTGTGATATTGCTTCTGGGCATGGGTTTGCGTGTGCACATGGTTTTTATCAACACTGAACATGCTAGGGGTTTTCCAAATACTATCCCTCATGGAGATATTTGATTAATATAAGATCCAGTGTGTTCATACACCCCACTTATATACTAGCCCTTCACTCCACTATAAATTAAGCCTTCACTGCCAGCATCCTTCCCAGACACTAGACAGGGTATTGTTGGTGGCCAGTCAGCTCATGCTGAGGATCAACAGTTTCTTGGTATGAGCCCTACCACTGAGTATAAAAGAAGCCTGTTTAAGCTCAAGTGACAGAAGATACAAAAGAGCACTTGAATCCAAAAGGCATTTGTTTCTTTGGTTGAAGAGGTTTATTATGCAATGTTCTTTTTTTCATTGCTTCCTATTCTATTCATAGCATGATGTATGTTAGCGTTGTTATCGAGATGCTCTATTCCCATTCATATTGACTTATGTTTTGGTTTGATATCTGCCTACAGTATGTAAAATCTTAATGTATACTCGCCAGACTATGCTGAGCCTGATGTGGCCTCCGGTGGACAGAAGCTGGGCTTTACATTTCGGCCCCCCCTGGATGAGGGATACACCACCCCCTTCACGTTCAACTACTATGACACCCCAGGCCAAGTTCCTGAGTATGCAGAACCCCTCCCGTCAGAACCAGAATATGCCACCCCATTCAGTGACCAGCCTCCAGAGCCTAACCTGGCCAACACTCAGGGGCATGTACACAACCAAGCACATGGGCATTCCTTTTCAGCTCCCCTTGGTGGCAAAGGGATGACATATACCCAGGCTAAGTATGACTGCCCCTCTCACAGAGAGTTGCCCAACGGCTACTGCACCCCTTCCGTTAATGACAAGGGGCCACGTCCTGCTAGGGTGGTCTATGCTGAGCCCCAGTCATCTGACTCCTTGCTGCAGCCGACATATGAGGAGCCGTCCTGAAAGTGGCAAGCTAAACGAGAGGAAAAAAGACTATCATATCTGACTAGTTGAGAGCCGTCACTTATGGTCTCTAGTGAATCATCTAAATACTTAAGCAATGATAACAGCTGGCCTGTGTTCTGATAAATCCTGTCTTAACCATCCATGACTGTTTGTAGCACGATACAGAAGAAAATGAGGGTTTCCATACACTGCAGAAAGTCAGTATTTAAGTGCTTTTTGTAAAAAAAACATTCCCTACAGCTGCGTTTCCCAACCTTTTCCAACCCACGGCACACTTGCATAAACATTTTTATTTTGCGGCACACCCCAGATGTAAAACTGAATCAAACTTTAATACAAAATATTTGTTTATCTTTCCCAAATGTGGCTTTTCCAAAATTCCACGGCACACCTGATTATGTCTAACGGCACCATCGAGTGCCACAGCACACCGGTTGGGAAACGCTGCCCTACAGGCCATGGAATTATTTTACATACTGATGTAAAATGTGAAAAGAGACAAGAGACGTTACAATGTGTTAGATATTTAATGGTTTATTCATTAAATTGAATTGTCAAAGTTCAAGTGCACTTTTAGAAGACACAAGTTACATACAGTTAGGCCCGAAAATATTTGGACAGTGACACAATCTTCATGATTTGGGCTCTGCATGCCACCACATTGGATTTGAAATGAAACAACTACAACGGAATTGAAGTGCAGACTTTAAGGTTTAATTCAAGGGGTTGAACAAAAATATATGATTAAACATGTAGGAATTGTAGCTATTTTTATACAAACGCTCCTCATTTCAGGGGCTCAAAAGTAATTGGACAAATAAACAGAACCCCAAGTAAAATGTTACTTTTCAATATTTTGTTGAGAATCCTTTGCAGGCAATGACTGCCTGAAGTCTGGAACCCATGGACATCACCAAACGCTGGGTTTCCTCCTTTGTGATGCTTTGCCAGGCCTTTACTGCAGCAGTCTTCAGTTGTTGCTTGTTTGTGGGTCTTTCTGCCTTAAGTTTTGTCTTGAGCAAGTGAAATGCATGCTCGATTGGGTTGAGATCTGGTGATTGACTCGGCCATTGCAGAATATTCCACTTCTTTGCTTTAAAAAACTCCTGGGTTGCTTTTGCAGTATGTTTTGGGTCATTGTCCATCTGTACTGTGAAGCGCCGTCCAATCAACTTTGCTGCATTTGGCTGAATCTGAGCAGAAAGTATATCCCTATACACTGCAGAATTCATCCGGCTGCTTCTGTCTTTTGTCACATCATCAATAAACACAAGTGACCCAGTGCCATTGGAAGCCATGCATGCCCATGCCATCACACTGCCTCCACCATGTTTTACAGAAGATGTGGTGTGCTTTGGATCATGAGCTGTTCCAATTCTCCTCCAAACTTTCTTCTTCCCATCATTCTGGTACAGGCTGATCTTAGTCTCATCTGTCCAAAGAATGCTGTTCCAGAACTGGGTTGGCTTCTTCAGGTGTTTTTTGGCAAAGTCAATTCTGGCCTTTCTATTTTTGAGGCTGATTAATGGTTTGCACCTTGTGGTGAATCCTTTGTATTACTCTCATGAAGTCTTCTCTTTATGGTAGACTTAGATACTGATACACCTACTTCCTGGAAAGTGTTCTTCACTTGAGTGGATGTTGTGAAGGGGTTTTTCTTCACCATGGAAAGGATTCTGCGATCATCCACCACTGTTGTCTTCCGTGGACGTCCAGGCCTTTTTGAGTTCCCAAGCTCACCAGTGCACTCTTTTTATCTCAGAATGTACCAAACTGTTGATTTGGCCACTTCTAACATTTCTGCTATCTCTCTGATGGATTTCATCTTTTTTTTCAGCCTCAGGATGGTCTGTTTCACCTCCATTGAGAGCTCCTTTGACCGCATGTTGTGTGTTCACAGCAACAGCTTCCAAATGCAAACGCCACACCTGGAATCAACTTCAGACCTCTTAACTGCTTAATTGATGACAGGTTAATGAGGGAAGAGCCCATGCAGCGTTGTTATTTTTTTTTGCAGCCTTCTGAGTCAATTGTCCAATTACTTTTGGTCCCTTGAAAAAGAGGCGGCTACGTATTAAAGAGCTGTAATTCCTAAACCCTTGCTCCAATTTGGATGTGAATACTCTCAAATTACAGCTGAGAGTCTGCACTTTAAGCCCATATTGATTATATAATTGTATCCTGAATATGTTTTCGTAAACAGCTAAAATACCAAAACTTGTGTCACTGTCCAAATATTTTCGGGCCTAACTGTAACTTTATTTTTTAGCATGTTTCACAACTTGACAATGAAAAACACACACCAAAATACGTTGCAGAAAAAAAGTATGCGTTGGTTAAGCTACTTTTGATACTTTGGATGTTGTTCTGTACTACACATGATGTGTCTGTCTGTTTTTACAATCACTTCAGCACTAATAAAACAATGTGGTGATTTTTCAAAACTATAGACACAGAACAGATCATCAAAATTCACGTTTTTCAAAACTATTAAGTCTTGTTAATTGCATGGATACAATACACAAAAAAAGATAATTGGTAAATTAAACAAGAATCACTTGTTCAAAATGACACAACATAACATTAATGTATTACTATATCAAAATGCCATTCACACACTAATGACTGCATACATACAATGCTTTTAACTTAACTAATACTAGTCCAAATGATAAGTAACTGTTGCATTACTCCTAATGAATAACTTTATGGAAATGGATAAAATAGGAGAATAATAAAAGATTAATACCTACAAGATAGCAACAACATGGAGCAGGCAAATATAAGGTGGAGGGTGAAGAATATGTGGAGGTGAAATAAATGGCTGTAACCTTTCCGAGTGGTGGCCTTGGGTCTCCTTTTGAAGGGCAGTGTGAGGGGACATAGTAGAGAACAAGGTTTCATATTTCAAGACAAATCTGTTGAGGATGTTCTTGTTTGACACTTTGTAGCTGAACTTAAATTTGTTTTGACCCAGTTTGTGCATTTACTGTATTTCATATTTGAAAAAAATAAGGATTCCACTGCTTCTCTCTCCTACTACTTTTACAGAAATGCATTTAGAACCATATTGAAACATGTATCAAGTATTTTATACTTCAATATTATAGGATTGTTCCAACAACTAAACAGTGAAACTATCGGTGTGTTGTGTGGTTGATCTAAACTAATGTCCATCCATCCATTAACTTTTACTGCTTATCCTGTACAGGGTCACGGGGGGGGCTGGAGCCTATCCCAGCGGACACAGGGCGAGAGGCGGGGTACACCCTGGACAGGTCGCCAGTCTATCACAGGGCCGACATATAGGGACAGACAACAACTCACACTCACATTCACACCTATGGGCAATTTAGAGTCACCAATTAACCTGCATGTTTTTGGACTGTGGGAGGAAACCGGAGTACCCGGAGGAAACCCACACGAACACGGGGAGAACATGCAAACTCCACACAGAAACGCCCTTGGGTCAGGTGGGGATTGAACCCAGGACCTTCTTGCTGTGAGGCAACAGTGCTAACCACCGAGCCACCGTGCTCTCACCTAAACTAATGTTCCTATGATATTTCATTATGAATTAGTTATTTGAACCAATGATTCTGAAGTTTCGAGGTTTCTTTAAAGATACTTCTGCAAAATGAAAGATTTTGAACAGCCTGACAGTTTTGAGTGCAGTGTCTCAAGTTTAAAAGAATTAGAAGAAGCTTCCGAAATTAGTGCCGAAGCGACAGTTAAAAAAAAGGATCAACGTGATGCAGTGGTACTAAACAAGTGTCCAGAGAGAAAAGTCCAGATGAACAATTGAATGCAAATTATTTGAATGTTGTTTTTGCTGTGATGACCAGGAAAGAATATTTCCACACCAATGAAACTTTTGAACATTAATTGCATGCTGTAAAAGAAAAATTAGATTATTACATTTTCCATAGAAATTCTGTTTCGAGAGACAAAGGCACAACACAAGCAATACAACGAGAAGATTCTTACAATAAAGGCTACATACATGTGTAATGCTTAGTTTAAGCTCAGCAGTCATGAGCTTAGATGGCAACTATTATTCTTCAGCAATTGTTTTAAGGACCGCGTTCTGTTGAATAGCATTAAAAATATTATTAATAATTTTACAACTGTTATGAATTCCTGTTTATACAGCATTTTCACAAATGCTTTCATAAGATCATATCCTTTCCACATTCATCAACCTTTTTCACTATATATTCTGCAAAGTTCAGACAGTAATTTCTTCCTCTCAAATCACTCTTTTATCCATAATCCCCGGCTGAACCCTCTCCTTGACGGCTAACCTTTCCCTCTGTACTTCCCTCATTGTGTCCCCATCTTTGCTTTCACCATCAGTTGAGTAGTGCACTTGGGCCTGGTGCTTGTTGCGTGAAGGCGCATCCCTGAAACGCAGACCACAGTCCTCACACTCATACATCTGTATCCTGCCAGTCCCCTCCTTGCGACTCCCTGGTCTCCTATAATGGTCTAAATGGCCCGTGCCAGTAGAAGGAGGGTCACAGGAGATCTGGTCAGAATGTGGGGAGCTCCTTGGACTACCATGTGAATTCAAACCAACTCTAGAAGTAGATGCACTGGTGCTTGGACGGCCAGCTGACACAGATGTTAAGCGGGCCTGGCTGGCCGGCCCTGCGTACGCATCCCCACCTACTGCTCCTCTAGGAGGCTCTTGGAGTAGCCCATGGACAGTCCGATGATGGAAACGGATCCCTGAGCGGTTGGAGAAGCCCTTACCACAGTGGCTACAAATGAAGGGCCTCTCCCCTGTATGGATCCGGGTGTGGATCTTCAGAGCTCCCGATTGGGTGAAACACTTCCCACACTGGGCACAGCGGTATGGCTTTTCACCTGTGTGAGTCCTCTGGTGGGCACGTACCCCTGCCAGATGGGGGAATCCCCTGCCACAGTAGGCACAAGAATAGGGTCTCTCCCCTGTATGGATCCGCCTATGGATTTTCAAAGCCCCGGACTGGCTGAAGCTCTTCCCACAGTCTGGGCAAGAGTAGGGCCTGGACCCCGTATGAACGTTGAGGTGGATACGAAGATTACTGTGTGAATTGAAGGCTCTGCCACACTCTGTACAGAGGAAGCCAGCTGGTTTGTTTACGTGCTGGGAACGCTGGTGCTGAAGCAGCTGAGAGGGTCGGGGAAAAGAGGCGGAACAATGCATACAAGGATGTAACAGTGAAGAGCCTGTCAATGTCCTACCTGCTTCTTCTTGCAGATGAGTGGGTGTGTGGCCAGGCTGGTTGCGTAGGAACTGGGCACAAGCAGGAAAGGAGCGCTGGCAGGACAGGCAAGGAAAAGGAGCAGGGTACTGGGAAGAGTAGGCACGGGAGTGGACAAGCTGAGGGCACGGCAGGCAGGAGGTGAAGGGGCAGTGGTGGTGGTGTAAATGGTGATGAGCATGGGCGTGACTGCGAGGGGAAGAGTCTCTCCCTTCCTGGGCACCCGATAACGGCGCACATGTCTGAAAACCCTGATGGCAGCAGAGACAGGGAAAGGTAGGGAGATGGGGCAGAGAAGCTAGTGGGCCTTGAGAATGAGATGTATTGGGTCTCAGGTCTGAAGCTGAGCTGGAGCTCTGGGCACTGGTCTCTATGTCCCGCCTCAGGTGTTGGCTTGGCTCCAGGTCAAGGGTGGTGGTGGTGCTACTAGCTTCACTGATTTCTTCCTCTTCTTCAGGCAGACAAAGACTTGTCCTAACAGGAGCCATGCAAATTGGGTTGCACGTTGTGCCTGTGCATGCCCGTTTGGATGAATTCTCTCTGGGTTTTAGGATCTGGAAGGATGTAGTGGAAGAGGTGTATGGGCAGCGAGGACAGGTGCAGGTATGTTGCTTAGCTGTAGGAAGAAAAGAACAAATAAAGGAAAAACTAAGATTTGACAATTCACAAATGTTACAATTAGCATAAATCCCCTTGCAATTAAGTGTTTTCTGCTTACAATGATCTTTTCCTTTGTCACTGACATCTACAGTTCTTTCTGTTGTCTCTGACAGTGCCTGCTGGAAGTTGCATGGATCTGAACTGTTCTGAGACAATCCTGGTTGGTTTATAGGCCCAACTGGAACTCCTTTGAATCCCAAAACATCACCACTTGGTGTACCCCACCCTAAATGGAGTGCCCCTTGCTGCTCCTTCAACGATTGGCTGTAGTTGCCTCCAGATGCAATCAAATCTCCAACAAACTGCTGCATCTCCAACCATGGTACATGCTGATTTGGAGAAGACATATTTATGTTGACATGCTTAAGATATGTTTGAGAATTAACATTTGATTAGTTGGCGTGCCATGCGGTAGACATAACCTATTTTGTGACATAATTTTAAATGAAAGCATCTGACAAAATTTGATTTTGACTGTGGCTGTATTCTAACACTGCAGTTTTTAATTGTTGTTCGCATTATCGATATTGATGACATGGAACATTGATTAAAATCTTAATAGAGCCCGGAATACTCACGCCGACAGCACACTTTTCTTTGTCCATGAAAGGTTAAATTATTTAACGGTATTCGGTGGTCCTTAACTTAACTATGCCTCAGCGTCGATAGGAACATTTTGCACCGAACACAAATCGTCATCTTAACTGGACTACCAAAGTATTTCCGGGCCTGCTTGAAACCATGTGACTTCACGTTGTAGTTCATTTGTAATCGAATAACCGCATACATATAACGAAACAATGAGCTTTTTAGTTCCACAATTTAAAAATCTGATTAACGCATACAAGAGAAATCTATCTAACGAAACAAAAACTTACCATAACATTGTCCATTACCCATCTCGCGTGTTCCAGTTTAGCAATGTAACACACAACAAAATTATAAATAAATCACGACGACCCATGACTTGTAGAACACATTGATTACATGGATTAAAGAGTATTTATTATGAAATGAAAACAGTAGAAAATAATGACGAAAAGAAATACATTTAACATGGCAGATGTTTACACTCATACACCTTTAACCTTGGGGACTAAAGTGCCCATACAGTGCAATATAACACATTCCTCGTGCCATTCATTCACATAATACAAAATAAAAACAGTTGGAAGACATGCCATTTTAGCACAATCATAAAAAGTTGTTGGTTGTTTTTCCAACCAAAGATCTAAATCACAAACACCAGACATCAACAGAAATCCAACCTGGAGTTCTGAATATTAATAGCACCGAGAGTGCTCCAAAAAGTGAACATAGGATTAGGACATATTTATGTTAAAGCATTTTGTAGTGGAAGTTGCGAGGTGCGAGTGCAACTGATTAGTATGAATGTAAAGTTAGTAGGGGACAACCCAGGAAGCTACTGTTCCTTCTGGTTAAGAACTCCTGGTAGTCATCTCAATTGTCGCATTATCATTGTTTGGAAAAAATGCAATGTGGTTGTCAAATACAGTACTTTCTTCTTTTGCCTCCAGACCCAGAACTTGAACACCGCATATCACCAGATATCTAACAATAAACAACTTAGAATTTTTTGTGGACATGTTACCAAAGATTACAGTTGGAACTATACAAATAGTCAAATTACGTATTGGAATATTGTGCATAATATTGGATTAGGACTAGCTATAAGGTGTAGTGTAGTGTAGTGGAGGACATTGTTGGTGAGTAATTTCTACATTGGCCTGATTAGAAAATCATAACCAGGTCTGGTTTAGGCTATTTACAATGGTATCAGACAATGATTAAACATCCCTTGCATTGCAAGGTGGTTTCAGTAATACCTGATCAGCCTGGCACCTTAGCATTAGATTAGCTTGCACTATTTGAAGGTTACATGCTGTCATGTAAGGCCCGACACCAAAGGGACATCCCTCTTTGCAAATTCTTTTCTCGCTATAAACATCCTGTCTACCCTTTTCAAGCCTTAGTTCCTCACCCATCTATATCATTTAATGTGTAATTTCAAGAGGAATCAGGAAAAACCAAGCATTATTTGTTCTTCTCATGATCAAGTTCCATTTACATTTTTGGCTCCTTCTCTGATTTCAATACCAAAATGCAGGGTCACCACGTATCTGTTTCTTGCTTCAAATCACTACCTAGGGACTGAGGCTCCATTTTAATCTCCACAGGGCAGGTAAATGTTTCTCCATGGTTCGAGTAATCTGTAGCTTCTGGTGCCTCGTTCAATGTATCAACTTCAGTTTTGTACTTCACGTGTGTCCCAGGCTTGAAAACTGCCCAGTTACTGTCATCTGTTCTACATCTTTCTTGATCAATCAATTTGTTTAACATTTCAGAGTCTGTTGGCTGAGTCTTACTAGCAGAACACATTTTAGACTTTTTTGACAAATCAAGAGGCAGTAAATGATCGATTTTCTGTTTGCTTTCTCTTAGTCCACATGACTTGTCAAGTAAAACATCCGAATGCAGCTGTGAAAGTGTGGGGTCAGTAGATGCGCAGGAGGACTGCTCCTGAAGTAAATTCCCGAGACCCCGTACAGGGGCCGGCGGTAAGGCTACAACACAAGGTTGAGGCTGGACTTCTGAGGGGAGAGGGGAATGAGGACTCGTAGATGGGGCTTCCAAACGAGCTATACCAGAATTGAGAGGGACTAACATTAAAAGTCCCATCCCAGGGGAAGGCTCTTTGTCAAGAGCAAGTTTCCATATCCCCTGGGAATCCTTTAGTTTGTCAGATGAGTTTTTTCTCAATCTTGCCGGCTGTCTTGCAGGTTTATTCCAAGGGATTGGTATTTTTTCAAGTTTTGAGGCAGTTCGAGCCGTTGCCTTTTCAGGAGTCTGGGGTATATTTGGACGTTTCTTGGAGGCAGTCTAAACATAGAAAGGGCACCAAATTAGCATTATAAATCTCATCAAATACATCCCCCACACTCAACCAGTCATTATGGTCTATTACTGCCATAGTTGATCAAGACATTTTTAAATCAATATACAACAAAAAACTCACTTCATGACTTACCAATGGAGGTGGTGTGGTACCGCAAGTCTTTAGGTGACTGTCATAGGCCTGCTGATGGGGAAAGCCAAAGCCACAGCTCTGACACAGACAGGGCCTTTGGGCCGCATGACCACCCATGTGTGACATAAGCATCAGGGAAGATCGAAAGCCTTTGCCACACTCAGAGCAGGACATCACTCTCTGGTGGGCCCCAGCATGCTTCTTCAGCTCCTCAGCACTTGTAAAACTCTGGCCACACTCCATACAACGGATTACATCTCCTTTAGAGCCCTGGTAGCCCCAGCAGCCTGTGTCCTTCTTATGCTTCTGGAAGTCTTCCTGGCTTAAAAATACTCCTAGGCAGGCTACACAGGGGATGCGCTCCGGTTCACACTTGTGCTTGCGATACAGATTTGCAAGCCGGAAGTGTCGGCGACACTGTACACAAGTGTAAGGCAACAATCCTAGATGAGAAAAGCTGTGTTTTAGGAGTGCATTTTTCCCGATAAAACTCTTGGAACATTCAGTGCAACTGAGGCAGCGATTACGCAGGTGATGTCGTGCCAAGGATTTAGTATCGATGAAATGGCGCCCACATGTTTTACATACATGTTTGCCCATTACTTGCTTGTGCCATTCCAAATGCCGTTCACACTTTTTCTTGCAGGTAAAAACAAGTTTACACAAGCCACACTCATAGAACTCCTTCTCAAAGTGTGTGGAACCCAAGTGGTCCTTTAAGCCCTTCTCAGTCTCAAAGCCTTCCAGGCATATACGGCAGCGCAAAGAATTTAGCTTGGACTTAGCATGTGTACGCAGGTGGGAGCGGTAGTTAAAAAGGTGGCAGAAACTTTTGCCACATTCAGCACAGCAGTAGGGGCGCACCCCCATGTGCAGGTTCATGTGTTCTTGAAGCTTAAAGGCTGAGGGCAGGTGGAGGTCACAAACACCACAGCGGTAATCATTGGAGAATCCTACTGCCTCATCTGGTGAAAGGAGAAGCATAGTGAAAATACAACTCAGCATTCAATTTATACAAATCTGTAAAATCCTATTAGCTCAACTTTTGATACCAATTTTTCTTTTTTGGCTTACCGCCTTTATCCAAGCCATATTCCTCGTTCTCATCATCATCATCATCCAAATCTTCATCCATTTCTGACACCTCACTGTCATCGGATTCCTCTGACAATATTTCCAAACCCCTTTTCTCATCTAGTCCTTGCTTTTCCCCATCAACAAAAAGTATTTCTCTGCTTTCACCTCCTTCTCTTACTAAATGTTCTATGTCATCTTCAGAAGCGGATGTAGTTTTTGGAACGTGGAGACTACTATGGGCTAGTGAAAGAGCAATTAGTGGTGCTACAGCAACATTACTTTGGTCATTATTGGCCAATTGTATATCCTGTGAAGTGATTATAGGAGGGGGGGGAGTGGAGCTAGGATAAATGGGATTATAAGGTAATGTAACAGGAGAAGTGATTATTTTCACAGGTGTTCGTAATGTCTCGAGGATATCAGGAAATCCTAACTCTGTCAGTTGGATATCAATAGTATACTCAGAAGACATGGTGGCTTAAGAAGTGGAGAAAACTGTAAAACAAAATGGGAGTTATTGTTACATAGAGGACAACAAGAAACAAAAACTATGGAGGCATTTATGGCGGTGTATCCAAGCAAGCATCAGAGATGTGGACATTTGATTCTATGCATTGATGCTATAATGGGAATGTTTTTGACAAGGATTAATTAAGGAACAGGGCTAAAGCTATTTTTGCAAGGGGGACATTGTGAGGAAAGTGTCCGCCTGTCTTTGCCCCGGACATTATTGCATACAATATTATTTGGACAGCGACACAATTAGTTATTATGATTTCTGTACACCAGCGCATTTTACATATGAACAGAACAACAGTGTGTGTTTGTAGTAAACGAGCAAAACATTCTCACAACTTAACAGTTCTATATGATGCTAAAAAGCAGGTGTAGCGTGTAGGCCTAACAGTGGTGCTGGTCGGTATATCGTACTGGTCAATATGATAAATATTTGTGGATGAACGATTTATTGTATTAGATAATTCCTAGAAAAAAAAAAAATATGAATCATTTCATATTGTAATCTGTTGATAAGATTAATCAAATCCGTTGGTAGTTGGACTGAGATAAGTGAGCCACTGATGACCCTTTTATTTAATATTAGCTGCAACCTGGCGTCTTCGTGTTGTAACATAACGCTAGTGATAAAAGTAAAGATTATTTAAGATCAATGTTTACGATTCTTCTAATCATTATGCAGGCCAGAGTTACATTTATTATGACAGTAATATAACGTTTTGCAATAAAGACTATTGTAACAATTTAAATACATTTGCTCAGAGTTCGTTTTATATATAACCCAACGTTACACCGATTGTTTTGTAGGAATTGTCGAATATTTATCTCCCCCCCCCCCCCCCCCAATATCGTGATATCAATTACCTACCACCCACCATACTAACTTGGGGTCTCATTTATAAACATTGCGTATGCACAGAAGAAGGCGTATGCCACTTTCTACGCCAACGTTGGGATTTATAAAAACATACTTGACGTGAAAATGTATGGAGGACCAAAGCTGCCAGAATGAAAAAAAATACATAAATAAATAGATGACTCAAAAATAAATAAAATGCCATGGATTGTATTTTCCTTTGTATTAAATCCCCTATTATTTACTTTCCTATTTACATTTCTTTTTTGCTTTTTACATTTCCTTTTACATTTGTTTAGCATTTCCCCTCCTGTGTACTGTACTTCCAATTTACTTTTTTACTTCGGTAGTACTTTTTTTAAACATTTCTTCAGAAGTAGGTTTTTACATTTCTTTTGGCATTTCCTTCTACATTTCTGTATTCATTTCTTCTTCATTATGCAAATGAGTAGGCGGTGCTGTCAGTCTTAGCAATCAAATTAGGAAAAGGCGCTATGGCTTTTGGCTAGACAGGTTGAACAATGAGCGCACCCTTTTAGACATTTGACAATTTATTAATTTGTCTTTATTCAATAACGTTTACTAAACCAACAAATATTCGGAAGATATGACTGTTCATCTCTTAATTAAAAAAAAAAGTCAAGACTCAATCCATGCACTATGATGTCGAACAACCAATAGGTGAAAAGTTGACCCCATGTCACATTTTTATAATAATAATACATTTCATTTATAGGCACCTTTCTAAACACCCATGGTCACCGTACAATACATATACAGTAAAAACAGCACAATATACAATTTAGGAAGCAATAAACATAAGACAGACACATGGGAATTGAGGTAGAGGACATCGATGAACAGCTCAAGATTACAAGGGTAAAAGGTATAAAACAACAAACACATTATGTCAGGCATAATATGAACGCTCTTTCAAATAGATGAGTTTTGAGGAGCTTTTTGAATGTTGTACAACATTGTACAACATTCAAACAATTTAGCAGAAGGCTTTCTTAAAAATAGAAAAGTTTTTAGGCCTGATTTAAAAGTGGATCGCCGGGAAACTCTACAGATGCAGCTGGGCCATCGAAGAAATCCGAAGTCTAATGCAGTTCGGAGTGTTGTAGCCACCAAAGCTGAGCAGCTGAGAGAAAGGTGCACTCCGGTGTAATGTCAGTCCGGTGCGAGACCTTTGTACTGTCAGTGCAGTGAAGTCCAAGGCTAGCCTGTTAGCTAACTACCTTATTAGCCTAGCAACCACAAAAACAATTCCTTGCCAAAAACACCGGCTTACCGTGATAAGTGTCCCTTAGCGTTAAAAAAGCGACTATAAATTAAAGGTATTATTATTAAAATGTGTCATGGGGTCAACCTTTCACATACTGATTGTTCGACATCAAAATGCATGGATTGACTTTAAAAAAATGAAGATATGAAAGTCATATCTTCCGGATTTTTGTAGATTTAGTAAACGTTTATGAATAAAGACAAATTAATATATTGTCAAATGTTTAAAAGGGTGCGCTCATTCATTGTTTAGCCTGTCTAGCCAGTAGCCGTAGCGCCTTTTCATAGTTCGATTGCCAAGACTGAGAGCACCACCTACTCATTTGCATAATGAAGAAGAAATGCATACAGAACTGTAAAAGGAAACGTAAAAACCAACTTCTGAAGAAATGTTTAAAGAAAGTAATACCGAAGTAAAAAAGTAAATTGGAACTACATAGCAGGGGAAATGCAAAGCAAATGTAAAAGGAAATGTAAAAAGTAAAAAAGAAATGTAAATGGGAAAGTAAATAATAGGCGATTTAATACAAAGGTCAATACAATCCATGGCATTTTATTTATTTGAGTAATTTTTTTATTTTTATTTTGGCAGCTTTGGTCCTCCATAAAAATGTGCGGTCCTCCACGCAAAAAAAATGTGTTATGTTATGATTATGTGATTTGTTTTTGTAACATAATCCCTCAAATATGTTGTACAGTTTAATCGGGAAGCTTATTTATAGGATCTATAATTATTAAACAATAGCCTACTTGCATGTTCTGAAATGTATTTTCATAAATAATAAGGCGAGCAGTATACTACTTTTAAACTAGTACCAGTGTTCTAGTTTAACTCGGGCCTGGATTGTCTTGGGTCAATGCGCTTGCGTGTGCCGGAGCGCTGCAAACTATGGCATGGATTCTAGAACAGTGTGTCAAATGTCAGCATTTGCACCTACAATATGAAATAAACTTAATTTTTAAAAGCTGATTTGACGATTGTATAGTTTTTGGTAGACTACAGTACATCTATAAGTTCTTCAAGTTACAAAATGATTTTATATTCGACCACACAAAACAAAAGGAAAAAGGCCGAGCCTGGTCAAAACTGAAATCTCAGAAATTATGGCTCTTACGCACTACCGCTCTTCGCCACCGTACAAGTGATACACGACGAAGCGCTTTTCAAGGATCAATTCTTAATATATTTCAACACACTCTGTCAACAAGAGACACCTATGTTAACTTGGGTCGACATGTAAACCAAATGCTAACTTTACGTCGGCAAATTACGTTAAAATGTACAACATATTATGCAACAAATCGTTTGAACGTTAGGCCTATACGCCTACGTTTGAGTATTAAAATAAATAATGGTTAATAAGTTCAGAGAAAATAACGAGCGAAACAGCATTCGATATTATCACATCCTTTATTTGCCAACTGTGACAAACAACAGCCTTTTAATAGCAGCATTGGCAAATATTGTCAAAAATGTAGTCTCCCTCCACACAATTCCATGCAGTGAAACCTGAATTAACACGACGAACATTAAAGCTGAATCTAAATTACAACATAAAATGGAGGCGTTTAGAACGCATCAGTGCATTAAACATTAAAGGATTTAGACCTGTTATTGTCATGACAAAGCATGTTACTGAGTCTAACCGATAACCAAAAAGCCTATTGGCCGAACACTTTTAGATTTTTAAAACCCAGAAGTCTTTGCTAAAACCCATTGCTTAGTAATAGTTTCCAAAGTGTGCTTCTCCCCAACAGAACATACTTCTGACAGGTAATCCATATGAAACACTGCTCTAACTATAGGGAGGGTTCAGCTTCACATAACTATGAACAACAATTTCCAAACATTTGTTTAAATGTTCACAGGTCTACTTGTATCTCTTATGAGTTCGTGGCCTACGAGCCTTGATACGAGCCTTGATTCGAGCCTGAGCAAAACTGAAATTCACTAAATAACTGCACCGGTGCTTTACCGCTATGCCACCGTAAGCCTTGCATTGCCTGGCGCTTTCTTTAAATCAACTCTTTATATATTTAGTCATGCTCCATGTCAACAAGAGAAACCTATGTTAACTTGGGTCAACATGTAAACTAAATGTTAACTTTGCGTCGGCACTAGGCTACGTTAAAATTGACAACCTTTTATTAAAGAAATCGTTTGAACGTTAGACCTAAGCCTACGTTTTGAATTGAAAATATCTGATTATCCAGTAGTTGGAAGATTAAAAAATAAAAAATTAAAAAAATAAACACGTGGGAGAGAAACAGCATTCGATATGACATAGCCTACTTGGCAAATGTGGCGAATTAGATCCCTTTCAATTGCAGCCTCTCAGCAAAAAAACTGAGCTTCGGGGGGCAACAGGCCACGACCTCATAAGAGATAGCTACAAGTAGACCTAACGTAGCCTAATAGGCCCACATTTAAACATATGTTTGAAAATTGTTGTTTGTAGTTTTATGAAGCTGAACCCTCCCTAATACTAGTTAGAGCAGTGTTTCATATGGATTATCTGTCAGAAGTATGTTGTGTTGGGGAGAAGCACACGTTGGAAACTATCACTAAGCAATGGGTAAGACTTCTGGTATGGAAGCCCATTAAGGGACTTTATTCAAATGAAAATGTAAACTTGAAAATGCAAATGCAATTCCACATTAGCATTATCACTTTCCACATTCGTATGTGTTATTTGAGACAAAATGTAAGTGAAAATGCAATCATCCCATTTGCATTTGCATTTTCAAAGGCTCCAATGGGCATTCTGTGTCAATATTAAAATTCAAATGCAAAAGCTGTTTGATATTACATTTTCAAAGTCCTACCCCGCCATACTGCGGACAATATTCAAATGTTAATTCAAACTTGAAAATTTAAATGCAATATTAAAAATGTATTCTCATTTTCCATTTGTGCAAGCATTATTTATGTCACAATTAAAAATAAAATGCAGTTGTCAAACAATATGAAAATGAAAAGGAAATCGCATTTGCCATTGCATTTTCAAACACTTCATCTTCAGGACTACGCTGTGCACTGGACAATATTCAAATGCAATACGCGAATCAGCGCTAGGAGTATATTGCATTTGCATTTTCAAGTCACCACGCTCTCTTTGGGACAGAACATGAACATTCAAATGCAATCCGTCAGTCCTCTCATCAAGGGGGGTCTTTAGTTTGGACCTCACTTCCTCCTTCTTAGACTCAGTAACATGCTTTGTCATGACAATAACAAGTCTAAATCCTTTAATGTTTCATGCACTGATGCGTTCTAAACGCCTCCATTTTATGTTGTCACATTTAGATTCAGCTTTAATGTTCATCGTGTTAATTCACCTTTCACTGCATGGAATTGTGTGGAGGGAGACTACCTTTCTGACTATATTTGCCAATGCTGCTATTAAAAGGCTGTTGTTTGTCACAGTTGGCAAATAAAGGATGTGATAATATCGAATGCTGTTTCGCTCGTTATTTTCTCTGAACTTATTAACCATTATTTATTTAAAATACTCAAACGTAGGCATATAGGCCTAACGTTCAAACGATTTGTTGCATAATATGTTGTAAATTTTAACGTAATTTGCCGATGTAAAGTTAGTATTTGGTTTACATGTCAACCCAAGTTAACATAGGTGTCTCTTGTTGACAGAGTGTGTTGAAATATATTAAGAGTTGATCCTAGAAAGGCGCTTCGTTGAGTATCACTTGTATGGTGGCAGAGAGTGGTTGTGCGTAAGAGCTGTGATTTCGGAGATTTCAGTTTTGACCAGGCTCGGCCTTTTTCCTTTTGTTTTGTGTGGTCGAATATAAAATCATTTTGTAACTTGAAGAACTTATAGATGTACTGTAGTCTACCAAAAACTATACAATCGTCAAATCAGCTTTTAAAAATTAAGTTTATTTCATATTGTAGGTGCAAATGCTGACATTTGACACACTGTTCTAGAATCCATGCCATAGTTTGCAGCGCTCCGGCACACGCAAGCGCATTGACCCAAGACAATCCAGGCCCGAGTTGAACTAGAACACCGGTTTCGACGCCTCAGTCGGACTCGGGTAGATACGAGCGCACGGTTTCATTCTTATCACATGTTCGTTGCGTAGAACTGTTAGGCTAGACAAACGTAACAGCTCCAATGTAAACAACATGCACATGCATGCAGCGGTGTAGAAAATCGCGCAGTGTAGCGTTTTGAAACTGTTTGAATCGACACAAATATAACGTTTTTGTTGGTCTGAGTCTTTTAAGACATACCAGAATAGAACTTAGTTTCACAACATTTAAGTGTTAATATCTATACAGTTCTTGCTAATTCACAGTTAGCTTTCAAATAGCGTAGGTTTTGTTCTTACTCGAAAAAATTCTTAGCTTTAAGCAGTTCAATACAAAAATATAGGTTTTATTTAATATCAAACGATTGATGAATTAGTTTAAGCACATATCCTTAAGCCACTGATGTTCAATCTTTCCATATTTCTACCGCTATAACATCAGTTGTTATTTTAAAACTCACCACTGCGCGGTGGTAGACGCTGAACTTCGTTAGAATCTGCCTTTTTTAGATCAAAACGGCCAGTCAGAAACGGTGCGCCCCTAGCGTTTAAGCCAACTTTCCGGTCCGTTCCCATAATATTAAAAGGTCAAACTTCGACTCATTTTCAAGACAACCCCTCTCGGGACCTGACCTTGAGCGACGGCTCCGATCGGTCATATATAAATGACCTAAAATGTGTTTCAAATACTTTAATTGTGTAGCTACTACCCCAAAATGCATCCATCGCTTGACAGCTTTTCACAGGACAGAGAAGGAGGTCTCATTGAGGAGTGAGCCAAATATCAGATCAATCGCTTAGTGGAAATTAGAGATCCGCCCCCTCAAAGCATGTGATACATTTGATGCTTTGAAGTACTTCACTTGTGCCCGGACAGCGGTTAGAGCGATACCTTTCCCCACTAATTTCATTTGGTTTGTGACGGGAAAACAATATAGAGAGACATAATCTCAGTGTATGTGTTCATTGGTTTTTCATAATTTTGTTATGACCCAACAGCATGTCCGGGAAAATATTAACTGTTGTTGATTATTTCAGTAGAAATTTAAATGATGTGTCTGTGCCTGTAGCAAGCATATAGCTTGCTAGCTAGTTTGTTTTAGTTTGGTTTAGAATTCAGTCGCGTTGATTGAAATCCATAAAGTGAGACATATTTTTTATGTTCTATGTATGGTTATGTCAGTCGGTTTGGCTACGATTACATAGGCCTTACGCATTACATTTAAACTTTAGCTGTCGATTGGTTGTGAATGTAAGTGATGCATTGGGAACGTTGTATGTGCCAAGCTTGTTGTTAAATTAATGTTGCGGGGTAATTTTAAGTATCAAGGTAATCCATTTGTTAAGGCTATATTAATGTACCTAGCGGATTTGAAAAAAGTTTAATTAAAAATACTTCTGCTAATAAAGAACTTAATGTGCATGATAAGTGATCCTATCAATTGTCATGAGAAAAGTTGGACCTTTCCTGTCATGTTGTTTGTTATGTCTACCGAAGCCTTGGTTTCTTCAAAGATTCAGAGTGGCATGCATGCCGTATTTTTGACCACAGATGTTATTTAAGCATGCATGAAAAATCAGTGCGTTAAGAAAACAAGATGTATTTATTGGTCAATTTATTGTTTTGTTTAAGTTTGCAGAGCAGACTGCAGAAATGAGCAGATAAGCTATCCTACTTCCAAAAGTCCTGTGGAATTACATAGCTAAAAGATCCAGATCATCATCAGTATAAATAATAGAAGTTTGTTGGGCAGAGGGCTTTGACTTTTGAAAGATCGATTGGGCGAGAACTGTGGGGGGAGCCAGGGAAAACGATATAGCCTATTTCAACGAGAGAATATGCCTGTGTGTTACCGCTTTATAGGCAAAATAAGCAGATATGTACAAATAATACTGAGCAATGCGCTTGCAATGGGACCTACATTTTACTTAAATGTTTTGAAATTTGTTTTCGACGCGGTGATTATCTGGCACTGTTTTATAAATCAGATTTTTTGTGCGTACGCCATTTTTTTCTTTTGTCTGTACGTACACTTTTGGTATGGGTCCAACGCATTGTTTTATAAATGACACCCCTGGTATGCCCTTAAGTTAACGTTTACGTTACTATATAGACAGGCTAATAATAAGGGTAGCCTTCCAATTCGAATTAAAAATATGGGAAGGAACCGCTCTATTAATATTTCACTGACACCCTGCGTCCCGAGCGAGGCTCCATATTCCCATGCCATGCGCTACAATGTAATTCACTTGGTGGCAGTATGGAGCCCTGTACATAGTACAAGGAGTTGGCCTACTGATTATAACTATATGGACAATCATGACATTAAAACATGTAATAAAAGTTTGAGGTGAATTCCTGGACCAACTTAAATTTAAGCCAACTGAGCACGTAATGTTATGAAAAGATGAGCTTAGTCCTTTTTTGCAACATCAAAAAGGTGGCTCTAACGAGCTAAGCTAAAAAGCAGTAAAAAACGCGTGCCTTACCTGTTATACAACTAAATTCTACCAGAACCTGTGTAGAATATCCATAGCCAGCATAAAATAAGAAAACATTGGTTACTGGGCTAGTATAGTGAATTTTTTGGCGGCATTCACATTGCTGGCTGTACTGATGTAGACGTTAGGTTGGCATAAAGATTGCTTGTCTTTAAACAAATTAACACATTTGCTTCTAAACAAATAAAAAAGGTAAAAAAGCTAATAATTAATCGATCAAAATAAGTGAAAATGTACATAGTCGTTTCAAGAGGCAGTAGTACAGCGTTTGATTTATTTTGGTGCTGGCTAGTTACTTCCGTGGCGCCGGCGTTAGTGAAAAAGAACTCAACAAACCTCCAGAGAGCCACTGCTGTCTTGGGGTGGTATTACAAAAATACAACCATCTCACAGAGACAAATAGCCTATGTCTTATTAGTCCTCATTACTTTTTTTAAACAATAAAGTATCCCAACAACATTTTATATATTATATTTTTAAAACAATTAGAATTAAAAATGAGTTGAGACCATTATCTGTTAAAATATTTTTTTAACATTTCCATGAGCTTCGTTGTTCTACAATTTACAATACAACTTGCATTCAGTCTGGATAAACAAAGCTGGGCTTTAGTAATAAACAGCAGCTGATTACCAAACTACATAGGTAAAGACATTTCCTAAGAGGAGCTGTGTTTCAATCCTTCGGAGTCTTTTGAGGCAAGGGGTTCAGAAGCTGGATTGGCTGTATGCCGAGTTGATTCATTGACCTGGGATCCGTCCTGACCCACTGTCTTGGCAATGGCTTTCCAGGCATTGCTGCACATTTCCTTATGGTTGCGAAACAAGAGCAGGCTGCCAAAGTATGTTCCACAAGCTACGCAGAGCACAAATCGAGGGTTGCACCTGATTCAAAGAGCAGAGAACTGTTAAAACGGTGTTTTATGCTTTATATTCAATTACGGTTGCATAAAACATAACACAATTGTATATACAAATTAATTGATTCACAAATTGAAAACATTTATACCTGTGTTTTGTGAGTAAGCCTGGTGACTTGAACCTGCGAGAGCATAATTGGCATGTGTGGGAAGGTTTGGATTTCAGTCTCTTACAAGTGCAGGGTTCAGACTGAGTAGGTTTTGCACCAGAAATAGAGGTGGCATGAACTGAAGTACAGGGACGGGGTCTAAAATGGGTGTAAGCCTGGTGTGACGCTAGCCTGATTCCCCCACTAAACATGCGACGACACTGGTTGCATTGATGTCTGTGTCTTGTCTTCATGTGATAATTAAGCAGATAAAGAACAGGGAAGGACTCTCTGCAGAACTTACATAAATGTTTGTACTCGGGTAAGCTTTTCTGTTTTGGGGGTTTGGGGGCTTCAGCAGGAGGAGGAGGCCCAGTCAATGAGGAAGACTGGTCATTTTTAGCAACAACCTGTATTACGGGGTCAGACTCAAGGCCCATTTTTTGCCTAACCAAGCAGGTGTCAGTATCATGCAAGCAGTTTTCCGATAAGGAGGAGTTTGAGTGCTGACTTGTGCTGTCTGAAGAGACAATGAAGATTGGAGTATTTTTTGATGTTTGCTTCCTAACCCCCTTCATTTCTGCGTGGAGAGATTGAGAGGTTTCCATGTACAAGTAAGGACTACGGGGACAGCAATGAGGAATTGCCTTCGCCCTGCACAGCCGAGACAATGGTAGGATAGTGTGGTGGGGCTTTACATTGAAGACTTCTCCTGAGAGGAAATACGAAGTGAAAGTTACCAGCCTATCAAAATAAAGACACCTAACGTTAGCTTATACTTTTCTGAGAAATGTGAGTTTGTTTATAATCTGTTGGAATAGGCCTACTTAAAGCTACACAGCTGGGAATAATATAAAATATGCCTGTTTTATGGTGGGTTAACGTTCGTTTAGAATTTGAACTAACTTAGTTTATGTCAACATGACCTCGAGGCGACCTGTGTGAAGACAAGGCTATTGAGAAAATAATGATGAATTTGCACACACAAAAAAAGACGTCTAAACGCGATGTGAAGAGAACTGGGGGCGTTCTTCTTCCATGTGCGCTAGCTACTCTAGTCTACAAGCTCATTCCCCTATCTAGTAGTTCGGAATCGATCGAGCATCGTCTAACCGGTTTGGGCCAATAAAAGGCTTCGCTTTTAATACGAACATGTATGTGCAAATACCTACGGCAGAAAAAAAAGATTCTATCTGGGTTCAGTAGCCTTATTCAGAAAATATCACCTCCCACGGAACTATTAAGCTAGCGGTATATTATTTTCCATCAGAACTTTGAATTCAAAAACACTGGTCCAGTTACCATGCATGTTCGTGTTTGGTCACAATTAGCGTCAACGAATTTGGAATTAGAGTATTTAAATACAATAATAATTCTTTGCGCCTGGCCATTTCAGGAGACACCGCGACGTCTCAAAAATAATTAACAGGCTTCTGCAAAAATTTCTCTCGTTTAACAATTTGTAGATTTATGTTTCCGTAAATTCTTTTTTTGTTTAATTCAATAAATTACTGAAATTTTTACCCAAATAAAATGTTTGTAATTTATTATTTGCAGAAAATGCTAAAACTGGTAAAATAACAACAAAGATGCAGTGTTTTCAAAAATGCAAATGCTAGTGAATGAAAGAAAACTAGTTCTTATTTATTAGCATCACAATACTAATGGTTTTCAATGGGGATTTAGGTCATCACTGATCCTCCACCAATTTTCTGCTTTTCCCAACACCTGGTTAGTCCACCAAATGTGAATTTCTAAACTCTTCTCTTTAAATATGAACTTGCTCAGCACAGAGGAGTTTAAGGTGGATTTCAGTTTTGTTTGAATGTATTATTTTGTTGCATTTAAACAGGGCACTGCTGGAAGAGACATTCTCAGTCCATTAAACCTGTATAAACACGTTTAAATCCTCATGGAATAAAACTTACGGGAAAGGTATTAATTCTGCAGAAGCACTTAGGGCAACTTTCTTTATTATACATTATGCAGATGTCACAATTGGAAATAAAACAGTTAGTACAATGAATAAGAACACTTAATTGGCCGGTTAGGCATCTGTGGCAAATTGTTTCTGAACTTCACATTCTGTGCCCAATTAATGTAATCAAGAGGTTCAACTTGATATAACAGTTATGGGTTTAACACATGGAATGATGATCCTTAATTGTATAATCATATTGTCTATTAATTTGAAAGCAATTCATTTATTGGTGACAATGCATCCACAGAAAAACATTTTTAATAATTAAATCTTTACATTATTTAAAATGTAATGCTTTTATCAGCACTTAAGATTAATTTCAGATATTCCCAAAAATATATATTTAAAAATGACCTATTTCATGCCACTGTTAAAAACGAAAATCAATGCCCCTAATATCGCACTACAGAATTTTCATGTGCTAGAATTGGTTAACTTGAAAGCTGCACACATTTTTACACATGCACTTTTGAAAAGAAAACAACAGCAATAATCATTTAGATTCTCCTCTTAAAGGACTTAGTCCATCAATGTTTTAAAAAGCATGATGTAAATCATGATGTAAGACAGACATATAATGAATAGGATAGACACCAACTTTAGGTTATTCAGTCTATCCAGGTGTCTGAACCATTCCTGAAAAACAAAGCAAACCTCGTCCAAGATGAAAAATGCTGGCAATTGAAAGACCTCAATTTGTATTTCCAACTACTATAAAATGTAGCTAAAATGCTGTATTATGTTTGAATGCTCACACTTCAAACTCATCTAGAATCAGGGTCCTAATAAAAAAACACAAATCCCTGACTAATATGTTTAAAAGCTTAACTCCCTTGTTCCCCTGTCCTCATGCTTTTAAAGAAATAAACAATGTCAATTATCTCTTTCCTTTGCCTGCCGGCTTCTTCTCCTCTGGATGACTCTTCTGGTGAGCCTTCATGTTGCTCTCGCGGCCGAAGCTTTTGCCACAGGTTGGGCAAGCATAGCGACCAGATTTGTGAGCTCTAGCATTATGTGCCTCTAGCTGCTCAGGACGGGCAAAGCTCTCCTCACATTCTCCGCAAGGATGGGCTTTACGTGGGGAATGCTTTTCCTTCTTGTGGGCACGCAGCTGGACCAGCGCAGGGAAAGTGAGGTCACACTCAGGGCAAGAGTGCTGGCGAGTTGGGCCAGGAGATGCTTTGGGTTTCTTCTCCTGCGCAGGAGTTTTTGTGTCATCTACCTCAGCTTCCTTGGTTGCCGCTGCTTTAGGACGGCCACGCTTAGCTCCAGTTGGTTTTCCTTTCACTTCTGTTGGGGCTTCTCCGGATTCACACATTTTGATATTCTTTTCAGCCTCATCTGTTGCCTCACCTTCTTCCTTATTTTTTCTCTTCCCCTTTTTTTCAGCAACCACAGGGACTTCTGCTTTGGGGGCCCGTCCACGCTTCTTAACGGGTGTGGCATTTCCGTTGCATTGTTGATCACCTCCGTGGTTCTCCTGGTGTGCTACCAGCTCATCCTCTGTCTCAAAACCTTTTCTACACTTGCCACAGCGATGGGTCTTTGTTGAGTCTTCTGGCTGCTCTAGTATATACACTTCCGGTCTTGGGTGAAGGGCAAGACGATGTGTGCGAAGCAGGGCAGGACTCCGAAAGGTTTCATTACAATCCTTACATATGAACTGTCTCTCCGGACACACCTGTCGCCGATGGGTTGTAAGCTGAAAAACATAAGTAAAAATACAAACAAGTATTTAATTAATTGCCGTAAATTTGGGTAGATTAGAGTCAGCATTTTGTACAATAATCTTCACAAAAGCCAGCAAAGTCACACATTTAATTGATTTGTATCAAACATGTGTAGCCCATACAAAGTTACTTGACGGCTAAAATTCTAGTGCAGGACTCACACGAGTGAAACTAAATCTAAAGACAGTATTGTTCTTAAACAATACAACTTAACATAGGTATGCTTTAAATAAAAATTTTGAAAAGATTGTGCAAAGTGATTTTGAGCAAAGCAGTCCTATAGGGCTCTCTCACGTAAATACGTTTTAAATAAAATAAGTAGGCTAATTGTCTAGACGCTAAGCAATAGCTTCAATTGTAAAAATCACTGCAGGCTTTGTTGCTACATTGCATATAAAGTAGGGATGAGCACTATCCGAAATGATGTGGGTATAGGAATATAGCTGCAGTTATTTTACTTTTTTTTTGCCTAAAGTTAATTTAAATATTATTCATTAGCGATATTGGATTACATACTGTTTATAACGTGTACAACAATGCCATTGAAATATGTAAAAAGTCGAAATTAAAGGCACAATTTCAATGCATTAGATACATTTTCCCTGCTTTCCACATAAAGTAGTTTAAACCTGCAGGCAGCGCACCAACTGATGGCACGAGAGCGCTCTTTGCTAGTCCGCTGCATCACCGATACAAACACATGCGCTTTATAGCGCTAACTCTCCACTCAGAGATAAAAGAAAATCTGTCCAAATTTGTCAGAGTAAGAAATGCTCAGAAATTGTAAAAGGAATATGTTTATTTAGCGAATGCCAGATCACGGAAGCCCTTCAGGCTACATTACAAGTGCGCCATAGCGCAAAAAGAAAAGAGAAAATTATATGTTTGTAATTTTTTTATTTTGATTAATCGATTAACTGAAATACTTTTGATAGAATATTCTAATAGTGATATGGCCTAAAATACCCATCCCTAATATAAAGTAGTCATAACAGAATATAAACGGTACAGCAGCCTGTAAACTAATTGATATGTCAGTTAATGAAACAAATAACTTACTAAATAATCCCTATAGTGGACTCTTTCAGGCGGTATCGGCTATAGCTCTGCCTAAATACTTTACACACACACACACACACACACACACACACACACACACACACACACACACACACACACACACACACACACACACACACACACACACACACACAATACCTCTCTTTCTCTCTTCTGCTTGCACACACACACACTTTTGCATTTTGTTTTCACTTACCTCTGAAAAGGTGCGGAAACTCAGCTGGCAGTGAACACACTTAAAGGGCTTGTCATCTTTGCTGTGTGTGGGCTGGTGCTGAGTCAGCTCTTCGGAAGATGGAAAGGTGCGATCACACACGTAGCAGGTAAACAATGTATCTCCCTATGAAAACAAATGCATGGAGACATTTCTTTTAATTATTATAAGAAGTTGAGTGCACAACGCTGCTACGATTCTAAGGTCATGTCACTTACAGAGGACTCTGAAAAAATATTTGAATATTAGGTAATTAGAATGAATTAGGTACTTTATTTTATTTACAATGTACTAACAAAACGAAGGTCAAAAAGTAAACATCGGGTGGGCAGGTCAAACAGTGACAAAGCAACATTCCCAGTAAGTTATTAATCACTTGCAGAAACATTGCGTGTGCAATACTAGTCCACCCTCTACCTCTCTCACACACACGCATGTGTTTTAGGCTATGGTCACACCACAGGCAAAAGTGGCCCAAATCCAATTTTTTTGCTCATGTGACTCAGGTCTCTTTTTCATAACCGTGTGAACAGCACAAATAATATGGAATCCGATCTATAAAAATCAAATCGGGCGACTTTAATATGTGGTACTAAATCGGATACAGGTCTGATTTTTAGCAATGCGACCTCAGTCAGAAGTGTCAATTCGGAACTCAGCGACTTTTACGTCTCTCTACATCTAGCGTTTTTCGTGTCACTGCTATGGCAAACTCACGCTTGATTAGCCCTTCCCAGCGGGGGGGGGGGGAGAAAGAGAGAACTCTTGACAGCACTCTAGCTGCCGCAGCGCTCAGTCCTGACAATTGTGCTACTATAATGTATAAAGTTGGTGGTTTGCCGGTCGGGTTCGGGTCGTTGATTAATGCATATTTGTGCGGGTTGGCCGGTGCGGATTAGTTCTCATAACGGGTGGGTGCGTGCGGATATTACAAAACCCTGACCCGCGCAGGGGTGTACCACATCATGTGTCAGTTTAAAGAAAAGTCTGGCTACCGATAAACAAAAAAGAAAGACATGAGAGAAAAGAAAGGGCGACAGTCTGTCACCCAATTTTTCCACAAAGAAAGGTGGGTTTAGTCCATGAGTGGTGGGATTTAACCAGTAAGCTAAGTCCAGTGAGAAACAGGCTACTTTTGCTCCCCTAACATACCGTATTTGCACGTGTATACAGTAAGTTAAGACATTTTTATAAAAATATAACGGAAGGGAGTCGACTTATACTATGGATAGACCAATACAACACATTTTTTACGTTTAAATTTGTCTGTGGTAAGTGATGCTGACGAAAATAGGCTATATAAGCGCTATAGACAAAGTAGAGAATGGCCTTATTTACCATATATTAAATTCTAAACTTAAAAACACACATTATGCATTGATATTCAACCATTTTTACTCAACTTACATTAAATATCTGTATTTTCCCCGTTATGCAGCCTCAGGTGATTCACCATGGCGAGCGCCATGTTGTTAGTCATATGATATGTTAGCTGGCAATATCTAAGCAAAGTTCTAAAAGAGAGAGACTCCCGTCTAGGCCTAAACCATAAAAGATATGGAAAAACCTATTTATCCCTCATTTTTATCGGTGACGTCAGGGGTCGAGGAGAAGGAGCCATCGGCAAATCTGTGCCAAAACAAATCTGGGCACAACCGCATCATAACGTTATTAAACTCATTAGTTTTAATGCCCTCATCGCCTACTATACTTTGTGGTAATTATTTAGGTGGCTAAACCAATTTGTAGTTTTACTTTGTGGTACGCTAACCACCTAACTCGTAACTCGACCTCGCCTAACGAATGCAGGTTACTGATGTTTTAAAGTAGTAGGCTAGCAAGTGAACGAGCCGGCTCTGAGCCGGCTCTTTTAAGTGAACGATAGGAGCCGCCTCCCATCTGAGAGCCGTTCTTTTCTTTTTATATATATATAATTTCAAGACAATCAGAAACTAGCAGTGGCACGCATTGGGTTAATCATTTTCAGGCAAGATTTTTATTTTATTTAACTCACATTTGATAAGACAACTTTATGAAATGTTGTCTGCATTCTAATCAAATTATTAAATGAGTGCAGCAATTATTTAATTGGTGCATATCCACAACTTGCGACGGTGATGTTAGGGAGATTGTGCATTGTGGCAACATCAGTCCCATCAAAATTAATCCTATCAAAAACAGGGCAGGTGCATGGAAATTATACCGGAACAAGTAAAAACAGTTGGATGCTGCTGTTTTGCACATTGAGGTAGATGTAGGTCCTATATATGGCACACAGTGTTCTGATTGGAGTGTGATGTGTTTTTGGAATGGTTTGTGTTTTGGATAGTGATTGAAAAAAATATGTTCAATTAATGCGCGTGTGTAATAGGCCTAGTATGTATTTACGTCATTTAAGTTTTTTGTAAAAAACCATGTAAAATTATGGCATGCTGTAAATGATAAAGTTTGGTATAATTACATTGAATAATTTCAGTGATACATGTCACAAATACCAATCATAGGTCAAAACATAGCTAAATTGTGGCTGAATTACAAAAGCCAGAAGTGTAACTAAATGAAGAGCCGTTTGGGAGCCGAAAGAGCCGGCTCTTATTGCGGAGCTGAGCCAAATGATCCGGCTCACTACAAAGAGCCGGAATTCCCATCATTAGCAAGCACAATGGAATTTGCCTCTCATGGAAAGGAATACCTGTGATTGGTCGTATTGCTCGTCTGTAGTTGATACGTAAAGTTGAGCTTACTTTGATGCAGTGGAGCCAGAGGGTGTTTTTAATTTAACTGGTTAATATCGCACACATTTTACAAGATATATTGTTGGTAGCAATATTGTAATTGCAATCGTGCAGACTTAATGGCAAACAAACCAAAAACTTTAAAACCTAACTTATATTATTATATTTGCTAGTATTCTGTTTGATGCAAGTCTCCGTGATTCCTAGTTTGTTTCGTTTTCATGTAGAAACTTTACCAGCATGTATCAGGGTGCTCGAGTGGAAATAAAGATGTGGCTACCAAGCCCATTGGAGGAATATACAATGGCGATTTTAATAATAATAACTCATATATATTTATATAGCGCTTTTCTGACACCCAAAGACGCTTCACAATATCTACATAGGTAAAGTGACAAAAATAAACAATTAAACAGAAATAGGTAGAACGGTCAGAGAGCAACAACAGTTCTAACTGAAGTATAACAAAAGGAAAGAATATCTGAAGAAGAATAGGACCTGATGTTTAACAGAGTTAATTAGGGTATAATAGGGTGAACAGATAGGTTTTAAGGTGGGTTTGAAAGATTGATATCGAGTTGGAATTACGAATTAGAGGAGGGAGAGAGTTCCATAGTTTATGTGCTGCCCTAGAAAATGCACGCTCCCTAAAATACTTAAGTTTTGCTGTGGGAATGACCAGTTGCCTATCTGAAGAAGAACGTAGTGTCCGGGCAGGATGGTAAGGTTGGAGGAGTTCAGTGAGGTAGGGAGGGGCCAAATTCTGTAAAGCTTTGTAGGTGAGGAGAAGGATTTTGTAGGTGATGGTGCTGGCTGACCGGAAGTGAAGGTTAAAGATTACAGGGGTTGTGTGCTCAGAAGATTTAGTAGAGGAGAGAAGACGAGCAGCAGAGTTTTGAACCAGTTGGAAGTTTATAGAGGGAGGTTGCGCTGATGCCGAAAAGAAGTGAATTGGAGAACTCAAGACGGGAAAAGAGGAATGAGTTTGGCAGCTGCACTCTGTGAAAGGGATGGTCGGATTTTAGCAATGTTTCTAAGACGGAAGATGGATATTTTGACCATGTTATTGATACGAGTTAAATGAAAGAGGAATCCATTAAGACGCCAAGATTGCGTGCTAGAGGGGAGGGGGATACTGTAATACCGTTGATGGAGATTAAGTTTTATTGCTGTTCAGTTTGAGATAGTTTTCCTGCATCCAGTGGTTGATTGTAGATAATCAGTTTTCAATACAGGCAAGTGGAGTGTTACAGTGTAGTTGTGCTGATGTAGATCGGTGTGTCATCAGCATGGAAGTTGAAGTTGATTTGTCTGATTATTTGACCAAGAGGAAGGATATAGATTATGAACAGGAGGGGCCCCAGAACGGAGCCCTGGGTAACACCCTGTGTGACTGGGGACGTATCAGATGCGCATCCGTTAAGTGAGATGAATTGATGTCTGTCTGTGAGATGACAGAAGAAGAGAGAGTACAGTGCCCTCAACACCCAACATTTGCAGCCTAGAAATAAGTAGTGTGTGACACACTGTGTCAAAGGCTGCACTAAGGTCAAACAGGATGAGGATGTTGAAGGCCCCAGCATCAGCGGAGGTAAGGATTTCTAATGCCATGCCATTAAAGTAAGTTTCAAAACAGGCAATAAAAGTTTAACTACTTGTTAATGCCGGACTTTTTTACTGTATATACATACACTTTTGAGTGTTACGGGACCAGATTTGTTTTGACATGCATCTACCTGCTGGAGCTGTTGCTTGTACTCTTCACGGTGGCTCTTCTTCATGTGCCTTTCCTTGGCTTTGGCATTACAAAAGGTGATAAAACACTGAAAACACTGCAGATTTTCATGCTGGTCTGAGAAAAAAGAAACGGGAAAATATTGTTAGGATCGCTATACTGACAGTAAATGGATACAATAAAAACAAACTAATTGTGTGTCAGCCACAAACGTACAAGATTGAACAGAAGGGACAGGGGGTGCCTTAAAGGTGTTCGCTGTGTATGGTACTGTTGGCTTTTCATTTGGCAGTTCAGCAGGACGGTTTGGTAGTCCTCGTCCCATCACTATCTCTTCTATATTCAAAATGTCTGAATCCATCCTGGAAAACTGGGTGATCACAATAGCCACCCACTGCAGCACTCCTGTTTTAGGGTGATACAAAAACACGAACAAGACGTGTAAAAAAAGTGATGCATAATCAAAAAATTGGATGAAAGTTAGTCACCAAAGCATCATTCTTTAAAGAAAACCAAGGCTGTCAGAAAAGGTCCACACTCTGTTCCGAGCAATAACTAAGGCCCGTTAGCTATTATAGCTAAACAGCAACCTAACGTTAGCTAGCTAACGCAACCATTTTAGGCTAACGTTAGCAAAGATTACCGAGCATTGGTTAGCTAGCTAAACGATTCCGTCCGAAGTTATTATTCCTCAAATTGTTAGCTAACTAACAAGCCAGCGCTAACGCTAGCAAACATTTCTAAGTTAGGCGGATTCCAATTAGATGCCGTTTGCCGAAGGAAACGTTAGCACAACGGCTTACAGTTATTGGCTAAAAAAGCTATAACGTAGCTAGCTCAACGAACTATGAGCTAGCTAACTAATATTAGCTATACGTTAGCCAGTTCTCTTTTCTTTGCTGTTAAATTAAAAGGTAGTAAAACATGATCAGCTAATCTTTGAAACGCCATATTGCAATAACTATTTGTAGTGCTATGCATAAAAAAACTAGCAGTGGCTAGCTCATTTAATTCCCTATTTTAAAACTTCCTAAACCTTATCTAGCTTTCATTTACCTCAAACCGCTTTTTTTTTTTTGGGCAGACCACTGAATGAGCAGGCGTAGAGCGGTAGGCGGCAGTAGGGATGTTCCAGCAGGTCTACATGGCACACGTTGCATTCACTTCAGATCACAAAAAAGGTTACATTACGGATTTGGTGCAGTTGTGACAATCTGCATTCTTGCAGCGCTAGCCAACATCTTGCAAGCCGGAACAGCTGTTATTCTGTTCACTTTTTGTTTCCTGCCAAATGGTGGGACTATAGCCCAGCGTGCGACTGGGCAGCAGGCTGCAAGCGTTATAACAAAATAAGATAAATAGCCTTAACTAATGCATGCAGTGGACACCTTGGAGTTATGGCCTACTCATGTATAATATTTGTGTTTTCTAATAAATTAAAGGTTGGAAAAAACTACATTTACAATCTCATGTTGTCCAGCAGTACATTTATTATTCTTACGCTCCGTTAAATTAGACAAATCAGTAAAATACTGGCATTAACAACACACAAGCATCAGGATAACATCAGGTTTGATTAAAGAAAAAGCACAGTCGACCCAAAGGCATCATGAGGATAAAGCCTACAATACACGTAGATCTGTCATCATCTGATTTATTTTTACAAAGCAAAAATAATAAGTGAAATAATGGGATAACACCAAAAGGGCACTATTATGTTGGTTTCACAAACTCCCTTGATTGTGGAAATTCAAGAAGCAATTGTGGTTGCGTGCAATGCAGAGGAAAACACAGCACTTGAGGCATTGCACTTGAGAAGTCCTTTCACAACCTCCGTAGCGACACCTTCCTCCTTCCTCCCCAGTCTGTTCTGGCCAGTGACCAGAACCATCATACCTTGTGGTTGCATCTGGAAGAGGACTCTCCTGTAAGAATGCAGGATTTATAGTTGCACCGGAATTTAGCAACGTCTGGTCAGGGGGTTGAGGGGGGACAGAATCCTGAGTGTCTGAACCACTCAAGAGAATTAAGGCTTTAGACACTTCTAGCCTAAATGACAAAAGGTTCAGAGACTCTGACCCAGGACTTTGCCTGTACAGCAGCCAAGCATTAATTAAAGCCAGATCTGTAAGATACCATAGCACAACTTGTGGCCAGCTTGTAGGGGCAGGGGCAGAGAGTGGGATATGATAGAGAGATCTTAAGTCCCTGTTAAGACGGGCTGCCCTCTGGGCTTTTTCAAAATCTTTATTTAGAGACACCATATTTCGCTGGGTCTTTCCTACAGTAGAAAGGATAAACCCATGATGGGACCTCTGCAAAAGCAACCTCCCATCCGAACTCACAAACTCATCCCCGATCTGTCCTCTTGCACCTCCCACCTTACCTGCACTATGCACCCCTGCCACTAGGAGATGTTCCATCATTGCAGGAGTAGAGAGTTCCTGCTTACAAAGAAACACCATCCCCCCATCTCTAGGAACCATTTTTGCTATAGTGGCCTCCTTATCTGAAAGATCCAGATTAAGTTCAATATGCAAGATCATACCATCAGATCCAACTAAGACTGTACTGTAAAGAGAGGGTTGATTGCTGTTGAGCTTGCCAACTGTCAAAGGTAAACGATACTGATCAACTCCGACGTTACCATCTTGTCTCAGCATTAAGCAACCTGCTCGAAAATGGTGGAGTAATGGTTGAACTCTCCAAAGAGGATCTGTTGGACTCAAAATGTTCAGGCCTCTTGAATTGTCCATTTGTCTCTGTTCCTTGTTAGGCATAGACATGTCACTAATATTGCTGCAATTATCACCTTTTGTCATCACCACAGTCGTAATTGTTGATGAGGTTGCTTGACTTACACAACTTGTGTTGAGTCCAACCCTTGGCTTGTCACTTTTATCTTTATGGCCAACGTAATAGGCAAATCCATTGTCATGAACATGCCCTTCTCTTCTTACACTGTTTACAGGGTCCTCTTCCAGAGATGCCAGCTTTAGCTTGCGGGAGAGCAAAGAGAACCTGGAGCGGGGCATTGCGTCTGCTATCAGGGGTACTTTGGTGTAGTTTTGCCAGTAGAGCCTCAAGCTGGGAAACTTTAAAAGTATTGCAAAGAAAAAGAAAAATAGACAGTTTACAGTATTTGTATATTCAGTTTGGCAACTTAAATACATCCTCTTTGCAATTCCAGCAGAATAATGGAAAGCCACCATAATCTTTTAGATGAAAATATGATTAAAAAATATATATATATTTAATGATTTGATTGATAGTTTGATTTAATAATTATTTATTTTTTAATTGTTTGCATCAATCGTTTGTATAATTGTTAATTGTAGTAGTTATATTATTTTTGACTGTATGCTTTGGCAGTATTTTTTTTCTTTTGGCCAAAACAGCAACACTGAATTTAATTGCACATAAAGTAGAGCAAGCACCACTTACCTTTAAAGTTCCCATAGCAATGTGGATCCCTACAAACTGGGCAACCTCTTTTGCAGTGATTGAATTAGACAAATTGGAGACTTTGTTTGTGCATTGAGCTATTTCTACCCAAGTGTCCCAACCAAAAAACCTGGAAAAGTAATCAATTGGCCTTCCACTGTTGTTATTTTCTTGGTTCCCTGGTTCCATCAACTGTGTTTGGCTCTCTGAACCTGGGAAGCTTGAGAGAGAATAAATAACTGGGTTTTACAATTTAGCAAATGTTGACACCAAGCATAGAAATAAAGAAGATTCTAAATATATTAGAACACAAGTGTTCGAAAGGTAGGTTTGTATTAAGCAAATGAAAGAGTCGTAGAAAAAGTACTACTTAAAATCAATGCACGCAAGAGATTTACCTATTGAATATTTCATTTGAATGTAATATGTTTTGTCTGTTGTTGTAACAGGCCATAACCTCCACCTCTGGGTCAGGCTGTGGATCCAACAATTCTGCAGAATTGAAGTCTTCCTCATCAGAACTCTGGCGGAGATAATCCTGAATATCTGGAACATCCTGCTGTCCAAAGTCTAATTGCCCTCAAAAAAGAAAATACCATAACCAAATGCAATAAGCCCAGGTAATTAACAACAGCCGATTGCTCCATTTCTGCAGTTTTCCCCACTAGAATTTCTTTTTAGAAAAAATAAATTTGATGAATATGACTTTACCTTCTTCTGTGCTTTCATAGTCATCTGTCCCCAACAATTCCCCTCGTTCACTGGTCCTCTCATTATCCTCTACTGGCGGTTCTGGGTTATCTGTGGTACACAAAACAACATTTGAACTAAGGTCCTTGTGGAGATGTTTAGTATTGTGTTTGCTTTGAACAGAAAAGACCTACTGAGTCCATCACTGGCTGGCAGTAGCTCCAAAAGACCGAATGTTGCATCACTGGGCACCTCAATATTTAATTCTCCATTATCCTTTTGAGAGGTACCCAGAGAAACCTCACCCTCCTCTTCCTTCACTGGGTAGAATATGCACTGTCTGGTACTGGAGTCAGAGACCATGTCGGAGGCCCTACTTTTGTCGGGATGTGATTCTATATACACAAAATTACAAAGACTGTTATACCTATGTTGTTTGTAATACATTACATGGATAGGATATAAATCAGACCACATTTTATTAAAGTTTCTAGGCTAAAAGTAGTTTAAAAGTTTCCCCTATACTTAAGAGAGCCAGTCATTATCGATATCAATTTGCTACATGCTCCTACGGACACAGCTACGGCCCTGTTTGGCCTGAAAATCATTTAAGCCAAGGTTATTATCCTGCTTTACCAGATGCGGCCTACTACCTTGCTGCTGCATTTCCGTTCTCCATTTCATCTGTAAGGTGTTAGCCACTACTAGTGGATCCTCAACTTTTATATCTTGATTTTGTTCCACAGCAGAAAGGTCCGACCTCTGAAATGTGAAAAGCCAAATTAATTGCTTGCATAGTTAAAACCTCTGTATTTAATCTAGTAGGACTGACAAAGTAACTCCGCAAAGGGGATTTTCACATAACCATATCAAATACACAGAATAATATTCTAATTTACTGTGCTTCTTACTGATTTATGATTTGTTATCCTTGCCGTGTGTTGTACATTTCGTACATCTGTCTGTCTAGCAGAGAGGAACCTCTCCAGTATAATGCCAGGGGACTGGCCAGTGTCTCTGTTCTGCTCCTCAACTCCTTCCATTCCCAATCCACCTTCTGAGTTCAGCACTTCCACCACACTAGTGGTAACCGACTCAAGTTCAAAGACAACCTGTTCTTCATGGATTTCTTCAGAGCAAGATACGATTGAGGAACCAGACCTAGCAGGAGCCATATCTAGGGTAGCCTCTAGTACAGTTCCTATTTCCACTTGTCTTGTTGTTGTGGACTGACCAGTAAGAAGAGTGCTGTCTTCTGCTTTGTCCCTGACAGTAGAATTGTCTGAAAGTATGTCCGGCTGGTAAACTATTTGACATTCTTCAGAGTCTTTAACTGGTGCTGTTTCTCTCACGTCATCCACATCTAAACTTTTCCTTGTTGTTGCACCTCTCCTTAAGCGCACTATTTCCTTCCTACGCCCTCTAGTCATCCTTTTCCTTCCCAAATTTTCTTCTTTTTTCTGAATGCTAACCTCCTCATCTTCTTGCTTGATGTCTAGTTGGTCTGTCAAACAGGATGTGGTCTGCACATTTGTATTCTTTTGAGTTGTCTTTTCATTTTCTATATGAGCATCAGTAGGGGGATCAAGGACTTTGCTACATTGGAGTTCACTTGGTCCCCCAATGTTATTTTGAGAGTGGCTTGCCTGGTCCTTCTCATTTTGATCCCCAACCGTGACTAAATCAACTTCCAGCAGTAGGTTCTCCTTAATGTCATCCTCTGTGGTGGTCTGGAGATCAGATCCAGCACTAGGACGCAGGAGAACAATCGGGAGACCGTTTCCACTCTGCTGTTCTTGTGGCTTTTCATCCTCTGATGCCATAAGCCCCACTCTTTCAGTGTCATTTATATGTGCTGGACTGTTTAGAGGGACTGCTGCTGTGTGGCTTGATGAAGAGTGGGTTTCTAACAGTTGAGTTTTGACTTGGTCTGGTTTGGAGTGACAAGGTAAAACGGCTGGAGAAGGTGGGTGTAACAGAGAACAATGCTCTTGAGAATCATGTGCATAGGTGCCCATTAACGGTTTTATGTCCGCAGTAGTTGAAGAAACACATCTCTCCTCACATACGCCCCTTTCATAGCTTCCAGTGGCCAAGGGTAGAGATGGGGAAGGGTTCAAGGCTGGAAAAGAAACCTGCCCTTCTCTATCTCCTAAAGCAATCTCCCCCATCTCAACCTCAGTATCCCAATATGTAGCTGCATGCATGACCCCACTGTTAGCTTCACTTACTTTGGTAGGCTGGTGAATAACTACCTTAGTTACACCCTCAAAGATGTTGCCATTAGTATATGTGAGCCCGGGGCTCTCCACAACATGCATTGCTTCCTTGTGTTCCTGGAGGGAGGACACTTCAGAGAACCTCTCTCCGCAGTCCTTACATTCAAGAGCCTGACGTGAATGAGAGGATGAAATCACGCCCTCTGTCTCCACATTTGAGGGGGCTTTACGCTTTCTGGTGGTTTTTGGTTTGGTCAGCTCTTTGCCAGTAGAATATGGGGTTACCTGCAGAGGAGACATCATAGCAAAGGGTGTTGGGTTCTTTTTGGGCCTCCCTACTTTTTTCTGGCCTGCAGCTGTAAGCATCTTTAGTTTTTTATTCATTGGTATCTTAGTTTTGTGTTGCGGTGTGATGACTTTCTGGGTTTCGGTTAGGGAAGGACAAAGCAAAGGCTCCTGTGACTGACCTTGGCTAGCTGTAGCATCCAACTTGTAAACCTTTAATTGAGGCTGTTTATGACCTTTCAATAAAAGTAAGGAGCCAGGAGTTATTGGTTCATCTGGCGATTGTTCACATACAGTGTTCATTTCCAAATTTTGTCTTCGTCCCTTTGAGCGTTTTCTTTTTCTTCCATTGCCTGACAACTTTAATTCATTAGAATCAATGGGATTTCTCTTTTTGAGAACTTTCTGTTGTTTCTTTTTTTTAGGTACTGTTGAGCTCACAAGTCCTTTCTTACTTGCCGGTTCTGGGCCGTTACTGAGTAAATTGTTTTGGCTTTTAATTTTATTTGATTTCTCTGGCATTTGTTGCACTTTTGAGTCGTGCAATGGAGAGGGTTTTAGTTTTGACTTGGAAATCCTCCTTTTGCCGTCTCTGGCCTTTTTTTTTAATGGCAACTTTTCATTATCAACAGATGTATTTTTGCCTGACGTTTCATACTTGTCCAGAACTGGGTTTGCCTTCTGATTAAGTTCTACTGGCTTTGAGGGGCTTTGTTTCCTCGTTTTTTCCCCTCTTTCTTTAGGACCAAACTTCACAACAAGGTGAGACTTTTTAGCTTTTTTACGTTTGGTGGACTTTTTATTATTTCTTGAAGGCACTTCCTGTCCTCTAATCAAATGGAACATATTTTCTTGTACCATAATATTTTGCTTTCTTTTCCGTATTTTCACTAATTCTTGAGCTGACATCATGCTCATGGGTACTTGTGAGGCCACTGGACTTTGATAAGTCTCTAATGGGGATTGTTGTGTATTTGAATTACTTTTAGTGTTTGAGTGTTCAGACATCCTGTCTTGTGTTGTCTGGACTTCTACATTCACTGTCTCACTCTCTTTAAACTCCACTGATAGTCTTTCAGATGGTTCCTGTTCACCAACAGTAGGTGCTAGTTTTACAGAGTTGCTTTCTAATTCAGGATTAATAGGGTACATTTTAACTGTTTCTGTGTCCAAGTCAATATCTCTATCATTATTAATTTGTGATTGACCGACAGTAGTTTCAACAGTTTGCGTTTTTTCTTCTGTGGGCACAAAAGAAGGCGTTGGCACTTCCTGCTGGTTGGCATTTAACAGTGTGAGCTCCAACTCTATTGTAGGAATAAGTGTTGGAACAGAAACACATGTCTCCTCCTGCCCTATTACTTCCTGACCTGAAGTCTGCTCAAAACTACTTGGTACTGGTGAGGAGATAGAACTCTTTTCCTGTGATACTAAGGAAGCGTGTTGTAACTCCAGTGAGGGTAAATAGGTAGAAGTAAGTTCCAACACAACTGTTTGTTCAGAATTTTCTGTCAATGTCCCTACATTGTTTTGAGACATCAATTGATCCACTTGCATACAGTGAATAAGACCAGGTTCATTATGTGCATTATGTTGCTCAGGTATCAAATTTTCTAAACATATTTGAGTCGGTTCTGTTCGAAGAAGACTAAATTCTGTATGTTCCACTTGCTCTGTAGGGCCAACCATTTGAATTTGAGAAAGGGTATAGTTTCCTGATTGTTCATCAAATATAACAGGCTCAAGTGTAATCGTTTGATCCATATCCATTGACTTTGTCTCTTCTGTCTGTTTCAGTTCCATTATCTGTGGTTGATGTATTTGTAGCTGTATTGGCTCCCCCAGACCCTGAATCTGTTGTGAATCAAGTGGCTGAGCGCTTGGTGGCACCTGCCCAAGTATGACTAACTGATTCACTTTTTGCACATTTCCTAAAGATTCAATGAGTCTACAAATCTGTTCTGTGTCAATATTTTCCACTTGCTGAAGAGGTCCAAAAGGCTCTAAAAGGGTTGGTTGGCAAATTGATGTTTGTATTACTATGGGTCCACCTTGTGCGACTTGTTGACAAGCATGGCTGGCTTTACTAGGTGCTCCATGGCTTGGGCTATGTTTTTGTTTCATGTGATGCAGCCTTGTCTTGGCAGTCTTGAAGAGGGCCTTGCATACTGAACAGGGGTATTTCACTATCGAGGTACCTAAAAGAGAGATAGAGTAAAGTAAATGTAATCTTTAAACAATATTTCTACTTTAAATAAGATATGTTTCTATTTACCCCTAGTCGGGCAAGATGATCGTTATCAATGCTGTGATTGAACGTCCATTAATAAGTTATATAGGTTAGTAGGTAGGTAAATGTAGCATAACTTAGTAACAATGGCTGTAATCCAGTAGTACAGGACAGCATGGCTCTGTCAAAAGTGAATAGATTTGCAGTCAGACCTATAGTTGCAAGGCTGCAATAGGTTCGACCGCCTATCGGATTTAACCACGTCTCACATTTACATTTTAATTTCTGCACAAGTGAAATACAGAAGATACAACTTGTGAATACCGCGTTGTTATGGGTCCCACTGCTTTTTAACTCAGTACTACTAGCTTACAGCCATTGTTACAAAACTAAGCTACCTGCTTACGTTAATAACTCATTATAGGACATACAATCATAACATTGCTATCGATCATCCCGTCTGACAAGGCAATAACATCTTATTTCCAAAAGGTTTAGCTATCCCTTTAAATAAGATTATTCAAACAGGTAGACAATAATGAAAATAACAATGCAACATTATTTTAATGTAGCAGACTTGCATTGAACAACAACAAGTGTTGCTTACCATTATTTTTCTTAAGCTGTGCTTTAGATGAAGCAGTGCCTTGGGGTGTGAACTCTCCTTCGCCTTCAGGCGAGTGGGACAGCATGTGTTTCTGGAGAGCCTTGGGCATGCTGAATCTTTTGTCACACTCCTTGCACACATATGGCCTCTCTCCAGTGTGAGTGCGACGGTGGTACTTCAGCAATGTTAGTGTTTTGCAGGGTTTACCACAATCTGAACATGCATAACCATCTCGACCGAAATGGACCTTCTTGTGAAGGGTTAACTCTGAGGATTTGTTGAAAGCCTGGCCACAAATAGGACACTTGAAGGGCCGTCTCTCTATGTGTGCTTTCTGATGTATCATTAGCTCTGTCGAGTTAGTGAAGTGACTGTCACAAATATAGCAAGCGAATAAAGAATCACCTAACATGCACTGCTCATATTCTGCGGGGTGGCTCTGTTTCAGGTGGCGTTCCTTGCTTTTCTGGTCGCTAAAAATAATATGACATTCCATGCACTGTAGCGAGAGCTGTGAAGCTGAAATGAAAAAAAAAGGGGGGGGGGGGGTGTTACAAGATTTCTTTGGCAAATTAGGAACATTAAAATACTAAAAACACTGTAAAATGCTGGAGCAACATGCAAAGACCAGTAAAGGAGCCTAATACTACTCACATGTGAGAGGCATCACCACTGGCTTGGACATGTCCATCTTCAGAGGATCCAGTCTGTCCTTCTTAGGGGGGATCCATTTTCTTTGAATAGCGCCTGTTTTATCCAATTTCATCATGTCTTTTGGGTTACCAGCAATAGATAGATCAGGTGCCACCTCTTTTAGTACATATGGCATCCTGGCATTCTCCACCGCTGTATTATTGATGTTGGGTAAGATGTCATACTCGATTGATAATTGTGTCACTGTCCTTATCTCTTTAGGAATATTTACTATCTCACTTTCCAAAGATGGAGTCAGAGTATCACTCTTCAGTAGTGTCACTGTATCATTTTCCTTAATATGGTAATCTACATTCTCTTTCTCCACCCCTGTAAGGCTTATTTGATTATTTTCAGCCTCCACTGCCTGTGAGTCCGTCTCTATCAGGCACTCCATCATTCCCTTGGTTCCAGAAACTCTTACAATACCAATTAGAGGCTTTTTCTGAATAAAATTTCTAAAGAGAGAGAAACAGACCGGTCAAACTCATTATGAACTGTTAAATTGCCAACACAACATAATAGCCGTTCTGATTATCCCGGGAGATGAGACGACCAGTTAATGACTAAACAATAAAAAATTTAAAAAAAGAGTACGACCACAGCATACACACCAACAAAGATAACACTTGAGTTTAGAACCTGACCCTCCAAAATAAACAAATTGTTCGCTTATAAATATACTAGATAGCACTTCATTATACCATTGGTTTCTCAAAATCGACGCGGGACATGGCCGATGCCTCAATTGTTGTCATTCATGTTGTGAAAACCGAAACCATAGAGGCTAAATCTCACATTCAACCCACCGATTATAGCCTACTGCTCTGGTATGTATGCAGATAATACGCCTACTGCATTGATTACACTAATAGAAATATTATTTACCTGTAATGAATTCGTCCGCCCTAGACATGTCAGCATCGTTTCTCACAAAGCCCACAGAGGCAAGCAACCAAGACCATGACGTCATAGTCTGGTGGTCGCACTGTAAATTGGAAGTTGTAGTTTTTGTAGAACATGCCAATTAAAGATGAGCTTCCGTAATATAGAAAGATAGGCGGCTCTCATACTCTCATAGAGAGTGTTCTACCTATAGGCCTATGGGTATAACAGGAATAACATGCATTTAGCCTACCACGGTCCACCACATTAAATAAACAATTGAATAAAAGGTCAAAGGGAATTAGTGTGTCCACTGAAAGTGGCACACCTTTGTACTCTGGCATACGTTTATTTTTCCCCCCCCCCGTATATTTCTTCTGACGACAACCGCAACTCTTGTTAGACAAATGGTTCGTCCTGGTAGGTGTGTTCTTATGATTTGTTCTTATGATGAATTTGATACAATGAATGTATAATTATATTATCATTAATAAACTGCAAAAAGAGAAGGAATTTTACATGGGCCTAGTTTTTCCACACCTTTTCCAATGTCTTCACAGATTTCAGGCACCTACCACATGGTTCATGAATAAAAAACGCGTCTTTTTTATTGAATAAACCTGCAGTTTCATATTGTCACAGCATTTACAAATTTTGTCTGAAGAGCCTCATTGACTTCCAGTCAAATTGTAACTCGGCGACTGTTAATGGTAGATTCAAGATATTAGCAACATACTTTGTAGAGCATACTGAATAAACATGCAGTCCAACATTTTGATAGCAATTATACTTTTTGTGGTATAGTGTCTTATGGTCTGTAGAGCCTCATTGGTTTCCAGTCAAATTGTAACTCAATGAGTGTTTATAATAGTCTTAAGATTAAGGTATACAAATTCTCAGTATAACATACTGAGTAAACTTGCAGTTACATTTTGATAGCATTTATGCTAGAAAATGCATTATGATCATTATGGGACCTAATTGACTTCCAGTCTTTATTACATGCGGTTACATACAATTTCATACACCAACTTACTTTAAATAAACAGAATACACATATTCCACTTTTCTAAATAGTTGTGAAGTTATCAATCTTACTGGCATGCTGCACATGCTTTAAGTGGGCACAATATTTTGCAAATAATTAAATTTACACCAACACCGGTAGAATTTGAAATTATCAGGAAATTAACACGGATACATTTTGCTATGCAATTTAATGTCCTTAATTTTTTCAGGCACTGATAGAGAATTCGGAATTTCTAAAAGTCATAGTGAAATACCACGTGTTTGCTAATTTGCCCTGAGCAAGTTTGGAAGCAAATGTGGGGCTTTTCAGATCTTAAGCTACTAAAATTCAATACACCTGCAAAACCTTTGTATAAGTAGAGGTTGGTGATTCCAGACTTAAGTCTATGCATTGTCGGCAAACATATTCTCAGACCATATTCTCAACTCACACCATGCCAAATGAGTGTGCCATGTTCCTGAAGACATTTTCTAGATTGGTCATGCAGGTTACTCGACACAAATATTAAAATATGAAAAATATTAAAACTATAGGGTGAAAATAAACCTGGTGAAGAAGTCCTTAATGATGAAAACCCATACAATAATATATATATATATTTTTTTATAATTCATTTTACACACATTGGTCACCAATTAATAAACACAGAACGAACTACGAATGGACCGACATCTATCTAACACAAGCCAGACTTGCTCACCCAGCATATTACGACAGACTTGCTCACACAGATATACAGTTAGGCCCAAAAATATTTGGACAGTGACACAAGTTTTGTTATTTTAGCTGTTTACGAAAACATATTCAGGATACAATTATATAATCAATATGGGCTTAAAGTGCAGACTCTCAGCTGTAATTTGAGAGTATTCACATCCAAATTGGAGCAAGGGTTTAGGAATTACAGCTCTTTAATACGTAGCCCTTTTTCAAAGGACCAAAAGTAATTGGACAATTGACTCAGAAGGCTGCAAAAAAATAACAACGCTGCATGGGCTCTTCCCTCATTAACCTGTCATCAATTAAGCAGTTAAAAGGTCTGGAGTTGATTCCAGGTGTGGCGTTTGCATTTGGAAGCTGTTGCTGTGAACACACAACATGCGGTCAAAGGAGCTCTCAATGGAGGTGAAACAGACCATCCTGAGGCTGAAAAAAAAAAAAAAAGAAGAAATCCATCAGAGAGATAGCAGAAATGTTAGAGTGGCCAAATCAACAGTGTGGTACATTCTGAGAAAAAAAGAGTGCACTGGTGAGCTTGGGAACTCAAAAAGGCCTGGACGTCCACGTAAGACAACAGTGGTGGATGATCGCAGAATCCTTTCCATGGTGAAGAAAAAACCCTTCACAACATCCACTCAAGTGAAGAACACTCTCCAGGAAGTAGGTGTATCAGTATCTAAGTCTACCATAAAGAGAAGACTTCATGAGAGTAAATACAAAGGATTCACCACAAGGTGCAAACCATTAATCAGCCTCAAAAATAGAAAGGCCAGAATTGACTTTGCCAAAAAACACCTGAAGAAGCCAACCCAGTTCTGGAACAGCATTCTTTGGACAGATGAGACTAAGATCAACCTGTACCAGAATGATGGGAAGAAGAAAGTTTGGAGGAGAATTGGAACAGCTATGAAAAAGCACACCACATCTTCTGTAAAACATGGTGGAGGCAGTGTGATGGCATGGGCATGCATGGCTTCCAATGGCACTGGGTCACTTGTGTTTATTGATGATGTGACAAAAGACAGAAGCAGCCGGATGAATTCTGAAGTGTATAGGGATATTCTTTCTGCTCAGATTCAGCCAAATGCAGCAAAGTATATATATGGACAATGACCCAAAACATACTGCAAAAGCAACCCAGGAGTTTTTTAAAGCAAAGAAGTGGAATATTCTGCAATGGCCGAGTCAATCACCAGATCTCAACCCAATCGAGCATGCATTTCACTTGCTCAAGACAAAACTTAAGGCAGAAAGACCCACAAACAAGCAACAACTGAAGACCGCTGCAGTAAAGGCCTGGCAAAGCATCACAAAGGAGGAAACCCAGCGTTTGGTGATGTCCATGGGTTCCAGACTTCAGGCAGTCATTGCCTGCAAAGGATTCTCAACAAAATATTGAAAAGTAACATTTTACTTGGGGTTATGTTTATTTGTCCAATTACTTTTGAGCCCCTGAAATGAGGAGCGTTTGTATAAAAATAGCTACAATTCCTACATGTTTAATCATATATTTTTGTTCAACCCTTGAATTAAACCTTAAAGTCTGCACTTCAATTCCGTTGTAGTTGTTTCATTTCAAATCCAATGTGGTGGCATGCAGAGCCCAAATCATGAAGATTGTGTCACTGTCCAAATATTTTTGGGCCTAACTGTAGGTGGATGGTTCTTGATGATGGAAGTACTTGCTGACTCCCATAAAGAAGAACTAAATAAAAACATGTTCTCAACACATGCTATGATCTTACAGTACAATCACTACTAGGGTAACAACAGAACAGTCTCAATACCACATTAACATGAGCATTGTTTTTTTGTCCAATTAACTCCTCAGTATGAAGCATCTTACATGTATGTCCATCACAGTTCTACCCAATCCTTGGTAGAACTAACATTTATCAATCAAGTTTATGTAAATTACCTGGCAAGGCTATATCCAGTGCTGAATGATAAATATTATCATGTAAGAACCTTCAATAAGATTATGTATAATAAAGTATCCGAATAAATGACAAAAAACAGATTAGGAGTTCTGAGCTAGGTAAATTTTATTAGAGGTATAGATTTAAAAGTTATAACAACTGCTAGTAAAGACAATGCATACAAGCTTCATATCATTTTAATCTTTTGGCAAGCTCGGGTTACTTGCGGTTCAACAATGCAAAGACAAAATATTGGACGTCTAACATTTTTTAAAACAATACAACCTAGAAGCAGCATACGGTTTAATTTAATACACAACAAAACCTGTGTTTTGACACAAAAATAAAAATACAGATAACAGGGCACAAATTTGATTAAGTAATGTGAAGTTCACAAGCATCATGCAGTTTAAATAAAGCATGAACATTGTTCAACATTTTTACATCAATATCACATCTGAGCCTATCGTAGTTTTAACTCCGTAGCCTCCCGCCCCCATACACACACAAACAAAATTGCAGCAGTATAACAGTTCATGATGTGGTGATAGCAAATTCAACCAAATAGGAAAATAAGTGACTGGAGGAATGGGTGGAAAATAATCAGTCCTCATAGAAATAGTGTGCTATTCGTCGTCATACTAATAAAGTAAAATGTTATCCCTCTCAAAAAAGCAATCAAGTAGCATAGCAACATTTTACAATTGTGTTTCTCCCCCCCCCCCACAAAAAGTCCAAATCAAAAGACAGATCATAACACAAAATGACAATTGCTTTAAAACAACCCCTCCATTAACATATCTACAAAATTGGCAGCTCACCACTGGCATGTTTCATATAATGCATGTGCAACTCTGCTTCCTTAGCAAAACCCAAATCACATTCAAAACACTCCCACTCCCAATGTTTACTCAGTTCTCTTTCTGCAGGGTTTGATACAGGTAAAACTTTCTTTGGCACCAGTTTTTCTTGATGCTCAGATACTGAGTCTGATGAATCTGATTCAGACTCGCCTGATGAACTTGCTTCAGATGATCCTGACAATTCAGAGTGTGACACCTTGGAGCACTGCTCTTCAAAACAATACTCTTTAGCACCTGATACCTCTGAACCTTCCTTCGCATCATGATCCCCTATTATCTCTCTCTCACCTAAGCTTGCTTCTTCCTCTCGAGTCTCTATTTCTTCTTCATTTCCAACACGTTCGAATATTAGCCTCTTCATCTCAGTTACTCGTCTCCTACTATAGGTCTTGATCTTGTCTCCCAGAGGAGTCTTGCTGGTCCCAACATATACCCCTACATGCTTCTTTCGATGTGTGATGAGGTTTCCAAGTTGGGAGAAGTTTTTCTTGCATAGATTGCATCTATAAGGCTTTGCCCCAGTGTGGGTGTTGTAGTGGTAGCGAAGCTCTGCTGGCACACGGAAGGTCTTGGAACAAATGTTGCACTTGTGTCGCCTTAGGTTGTGGCCTTGCAGGTGTTTGTCCAGTAAAACCTCATCCCTGAAGCCCTTAGCACAAGTTAAGCACCAGAACGGCTTCTGTTTGTGTAGGTCTATGTGAATCATCCATGTCTGTAGGGAATTAAAATGCTTATTGCACTGATCACATTTCAGAGTGTTAATCTCCTGTTCTGCAGAGGGCCTGTGCACCTTTAGATGAGCCATCAGGAGTGCTGGTCTAGCAAAGCTTTTGCCACAATTTGGACATTTGTGCTCCTGGTGGCCTTTGTTGGTGGCTTCATGCTTCTTCTGGTGATTTCTAAAGGATTCCATATAAGAGTAGACCTTTCCACAAATGCCACAGGCATATACTTTTTGGGACTGCGTGAAAAATGGCTTACTCTTCACAGGGGCCATGATACCAGGGTGAACTCTAACCAACTTTGAGGGACTTTTCCGGAAACTCTCTAAAACTTCATCATCATGATCATCTGCAACACCATCCACATCTACATCACTATTTTCACCATCCCATGCTTCAGTCTTCAGTTGAACTTCTTCAGTTTCATCACGTGATTTAATTTTTTTCTGACCTTTTGGTTCCTTATAATAACTCTTGCCTTTAGACTCCGTTTGTCTCTTCATACTCTGTAGTCTCCTTTCTTCGTCCTCCTCTAGGACATGCATCCGTAAATGGGTTTTGAAGGCGTCCCAACGAATAAATTTCTCTCCACAGTCATGGCACCTCATCACTAGAAAATAAAAAGATTATATTGTTATCTATTATAAAACTCATTAGTCTAGAAGCACATGAACATTCTAAACAGGAACAAGCCAAAGAATTATACTTTGCTTGCTATAATTGTGAATTATGCATGACACATTAGAGCCGAGAACACAAACTTACAGAGTCGAATTGTGTGTATTCTCTTCACTGAAAGATGTCATCAATATGCTGCATTTCAAATAGTCCCACCAGATTCTATCTACACTTAAAATAATCTGTTGAACACAGCCACACAATGCCGCAATTATTGGCCCTAACCTGTTACTTTGAGATGCCTGTTCTACATCAAAAAGTAAATTAAATAAATAGATTTCCTCTAACAGAAGACACAAGCAAAAGGAATGTTGGGTACAGAAACTAAGGTATGAATTTTGATAACAATTTGCTGACAACTTGACCGTTTTTCAAGCTTTTATTTACGCATTTTTAAGTCCATCATGGAGGCTACGCGTCTATTTCAAACATTTACAGAATGGTTAGTGAGAACTGCTCATGAATTCAGGCTTGAATGCATAACTTGTTACAAACAGTAGAAACAGCTTTTATCAACAAGACAAAGTATAATTCTGGTTATACAAAGAGCAAGGTACATTAATGAATTTTAGTTACGTTATCACAGCAATACGTTTATGTACAGCAATACGTTTATGTAGTAGTAACTTGCAATGATGTAGTGTGTGGTACAGCTCTAGCCTAAATAATTAAACTGGTTGAGTTTGTCTTTAAAATAATTAAGTGTATGCAATTGCAAATCTTTTTTTTAGGTTGCCCTCTTTCATAAAGTGAACTAAACAATGCTTTAATATATAAATTGTAACAATAACTAAGAAATACTAGTCTCAAGCAATAACAACTTAATCAAACAGTTTCTGTGTACTTCAGTGCTGCATTATAAAAAAATGCATACCTATGAAAACTAACATAAAAAATGTATATACAAGTCCTGTGCAAAGGAAGGCCTGAGAGTGAAAGAAAACATTAAACCACTCACTTTTCAGAGACCTAAAAGTGTTGCAATGTTACAAGTCCAATCTAGTTCATAACATGCAAAACATAGTTACTGGGCTACTTAGTATGGGTCCACCTTCTGAAAGCTAGTACTTAGAATCCTTGTAAATTAATCAATGCATATTTCAACAGCTTTTTAATATATTATATTATATATTATCTTAGCCCCATCTAATATGCACCACGAGCATGTTCAATGTAGTGCTGATGCAACTCTATTTCTTGACCAAAAGAAATTCCACATTCAATACAGGTAAGGCTTAGAGGATCTCCTTTAGAGAGGGCAGCATGGGCATCACTCTGGCCTTTGTCATCTCCCATACATTCCTGGTGATGATCAATTAGGTCCCGGATCTCACCAAAGTTCCTGGGACAAAGGGAGCAACGATACGAATGTAAGGTATTATGTTGTGCCTCGTGTTTTTGTAAAGCAGCAGGTGATAGAAAAGCTTTGCCACAGTGTTGACACTTGTGACTGTTTTGTGATCGGGTGGCTGAGGAGACTGTAGGAGATTCTAAGAACGAGTTCACCTTCTTGTCGGAAAGAGGAATGTCTGCTTTTGTGGGCTTCGTCAAAGAAGCACTTAGCCTGTAACGGAGCTCGGTTGGGAGACGACAGCGGACCTCATCATGCCAGACAAGGTGTTGCTGCAGCTGAGATTCTGTCCAATAGCCACGGCAACAGAGGGCACAACAAAAAGGTAATTTCTTTGCCAGGTCCTTATGAGCTCCCAGTTGTTCCTCTGTTGGGAAAGCTTTTCCACACTTATCACACTTGAAGAGGCATTTGATGTTCTGCTCTGACAAGCGGCTAACTGGTGAGGGCTCCTTGGTTACTGTTTCAGCAGCTTTCTTCTCCTGCTTTAGACCTAGACACATCTTCCTATGGTTGTAGAGTGCCCCAGCGGAGCTATATCGTTTTCCACAGTCAAGACAGGGAAAGGGTTTTAATTGTGGAGAAGCAAATCTAACTTTCTTTTTTTCTTTTTTAGTAGCACTTTTTTTCTTTGCAAGACTGTGCTTGGTCTTTATTGAAGGGTTGTTGCTTTTAGTAACAATTTCACCCTGGATTATAGCAGTACTGCTCTGGGCATCCCTGCCTACAACTTTATTAGTAGGACTTTTACTTTGTCCCATCACACTCTTTGAATGGGCTTGCCATTTGTGGGCACGCAAGCCCCTGATCTTAGAAAAGGCCTTGTTGCAATGAGGACACGGGAAAATACTTGATCGTAACTTGGATTTTTTAACAGCTTTGAATTTGCGAGGGGCAAAATCTTCTTTTGTTGGGACTTCATCACTTGGAAATAGAACCTGGGTATGGCCATGGTCAGAGCCTGCAGACTCTAAAGATTTGCTATGCTCGCTTTCATAGTGAGCAGCTAGAAGTGAGCCGCGCACAAAGGTTTTGATACATTCGGGGCAGGAAAATTCGGTGTGAGATTTACTGCTGTGTGCGCTGGTGTCAATGTCCGGTTCTTGTTCTGCTTTAGTTTGACACGGAGGATAATATAACTGGTGGCGCCGAAGCACACACAGGTAGAAAAAACCCTTACCACACTTGTTACAGTGAAAAGGCCCTTCATTAACTGACTTGATAGAGTTTGTCCTCTCATTTTTTATTAGTGACCCAGCAAATTTTTTGTCAGTGTGCCACCTTCTGTGAGTTCCAAGGGCAGCATTAGAGGTAAAGCGTCTCCCACAATCAGAACAGAAAAATGGGCCTCTAGTGTGCTCTTTCTGTTTGGGTCTCTTTAGCATTGGGGAAACATGTATCTTAGTTTTCTTCTTTGATTTGTGACTCAGGAGATGAACTCTTTTATGGAAATTAAGTGCACCGACAACTTTAAAACTTCTCTCACACTCTTTACATTTGTATTTCAAATCCGCTGTATTAAGAGAGACCAATTTGTCCTTATGGAGCTGTGTGTCCAATTCACTTCGATTACCCTTTTCAGGATCCTCTGTAGGTCTCACTGGTTGTTTATCAGACCGTGTCACTTTCATTAAACAGTCTTTCACATCCTTATTCAAATGTAATCCTCCCACAGTTGCAACTGGTTGTTTGCATTGCTTTATGTGACACTGCAATGAGAGGACATTGTTAAATAAGGAAAGACATTTTGGACATTCCAAAATCGTGTTATCTTTTAGTGAGACAGATTGAGTGACTTCATCATGCCTTTGGCTGGCCATTTTCTGTTTGCCACATAGTTTTTGATGTGCTCGTAATGAAGACCTATTGTTGAAATGAGCAAGGCATGTTGAACATTGGAGCTCCTCCAGCTTAACAGCAGACTTGGGTGATGATGGGGATAAGCCAGTTTCATAACCATGACTTTTCATGTGGAACTGGAGTGCCTTTGCTCGAGAAAAACGCTTGCCACAGTCGGGGCAGCTGTATGTATTCTTCTGTACTTGTTCAACCTGATACTGAAAAGACTTTATAGGGGGTGGGAGTACTTCAGCACTATGCACAACCTGGTGCCTGAAAAGACTCGAGAGTAAACGGAAGGAACGATCACACAGATCACACTTATGATTTCCATTCTCATGTTTTCGCATGTGAGATTTCATTACACCTTTGTGACGAAATTTCCTACCACACACAGGACAAGCAACAGGTGCATTAGTACGTGTGTGGCCATTAACAGGCTGCAATGATGCTGTCTGGTTGTTCTTCAACTGCACATCTGTACACTGGGCTTGATTCTGTTTGTGATGGGAATAAGCACCCAAAGACCAGAAGCCCTTTCCACATAGTTCACAATGAAAAACCTTTGGGCCCAACAGTGTCTTCTTTGGGTTAAACACGCCTTTTTTAGGGGCAAAGATGCCATCTTGCAGTTTCTTGAGAGCATGGCAGGTTTTTCTGTGGCTGTACAAGCCACTAGCATGAGAATAAGACGTCTCACAATCTGGACATGGATACGGTTTGCGTTTAGGATGATGCTGCCGGTGAGAGATCAAGGCAGACATGCGAGAAAATTCTTTCCCGCATTCATCACATTTGAAACGTTTTCTTTCAAGTTCTGCAGCATGGGCTAAAACAATATTAGATTGCTCCTCATTTACATGCTTTTGTTTGTGATTAGAGTGAGTGTCCTGGCTACTGGCTTCAAATCCACATATATCACATGTGTAAATTGTTAGATGTTGATCAGAATTAACTTTTTCTTGATGTGTTCCATGCCACATTATGTGAGACCGTAGTGACGAAGCAGTGCTAAACCAGCTGGAGCACTGGGGACAATTCAATCTCTTTATTGGGGTCGGGTCCCCATTTGTTTCAAATACCTCTCTCCCTACCTGCTGTTCAAGCTGCTCAAAGTCAATTTGTACAATTTTCAAATCAAAATCATCTTTCCCCTCTTGATCAGATTCACAAAGTAGTTCAAGATCAGGATTTAGGTCTTGTGTAGGCTCATCTTCATCTATAACAGAACTATCAGATGCACTGATAACTTCCACATTGAAATCTCCAGTTTCATAGCCTTCTACGTCCTCATCAGTTTCATTCAAGATAGAGTCCTCAGCAATCAAAGGGATATGGTGGATGTTTGATGTATAACCCATTTCATCTAGAACGAAGCACTGAGTTTCTTCCTTACTACTATGTACAACGTTTTTCTGAGGTAGTGGAGAGGTTTGCCTCTGTGACACAACTTGACTGCTTTTGAATACATCAGTATGGCAAAGTTGATGTGACTGAAGGGCCGACGCTCTTGAAAAACGAAGGCCACAATCCTTGCATTGAAAAGATTTTTTCTGTAATTGGCAGACTTGATGGAGGAAAGACTTTGCTGGGGTTTCTTCACTATGGGCCAAACGCTGATGTTTGTAATAAAATGTTAAAGTCATAAAAGCCTTTCCACATTCCTCACAGGGAAACTTCTTTCCAGCCTCATCTGATCGATTAACATGCCAGCGCTGATGGCTGTTGAGAGCAACATGACTACTGAAGGTCTTTTCACACTCATTGCAGCTAAATTGTTTCTTTATTTTCTCCTTATTTTTTTCTTGAAGCTGCCCAGGAGAGCATTTAATGTTATGGCTAAATCGTTGATGTGTCTTCAGCCGAGACATGGTATAAAAGGCTTTTCCACATGAACAGTCAAAAAGCTTTTCAGGTACATTTTCTGTCTGTTCACTTGTGTTGTTTTCAGCTCCCACAACAAGGTCGTCGGGGGAAAATCCCTCAACTGCACTTCTGTTGCGGGATTTAACTATTAATTTACCCTCATGACAACGGCGGTGGGCATCAAGAGCTGAGGCACGGGAGTAACTCCTCCCACATGTTTCACACTGAAATGATTTCTTTTTCAGTTGTTCAAGCTCATGAAAAACAGATTTTGACGCTTGTTTATGTGAACGGCGATGGTTAAGAAAATGACCAATTGCACTGTAAGATTTACCACAGTCTTGACAGTTATATATGTGCTGTTTTGGCAACCCCAAACTGGGATGTGAAACATGTTCCCCTCTGTTGGTATGACTATGGAGAAGGTGATCTTTAAGGCCATTTGAATTGGAAAATGCAAGCCCACATAATGTACAAGTTTGTGTAGTCCGGTTATCGTCCTTTGCACTCAGCAAACCATCCAATTGGGGGACTACCGAGTTGTCAAGGTTGTGTTGAAGACTATGCTCCAGGTAAATCGCCTCCTCCTCAAAAGCTTCTCCACAATCCAGACAGCGGAAAAGCCCATCCCCTAAAATAGAAAGGGGAAAATGGGAAGTCAGGGCCATTCCTGTTAGCAAAGAAAAAGAGAAAGAAAAAAAATACAAACAAACCCACAAAATATTTTATTATAATTTTTTTCACTATAATTTTCTCCATTAACACATTACATTCACTCAATGTCAAAGCAGGTAGTTGTTTTAAATGTCTGGAAGAATGCCAAACATGGATTTTTAAAATCCAGGTATTTGGGCTTAGATTTAAGATTAAAATATTACTATTAAAATATTTTTAAAAAGATTAAAATATTACTGGGCATGCAATATATTTCTGTATACTACATAATCAATATTACTTTTTCTGACCAAGTAATAGCGTATCAGTTTCATTTAAAGAGTAGGCATATACTATTGTCAATTCTACCAGCCAAAACTGCTCCCAGACTAAAAAGCATAGTGACAGACATTTTCCCCTCAGCCTTATTGTTTTGAGTCCTCCTCAAATCATGCTGTGGATTCCAAAAAAGAAAATTAAGTGGCTGACCATAATTATACTAAATCCTGCCAATTACGAGGGTTTTGATCTGGTAGATCCAAACACATCGTAAACAATAGTTTTAGAAATGTATCAGTTGTTGTGCCTATTCATTTCTTAAACTATTAGTCTAATAGTTATTACTGAAGCTTCCAGATCAGCTCTTTAAACACGCAAATGTACTAAATTGCTAAACTTCACAAAGACAATAAAAAAAAAACCTTTGCAACACACATAAAAAGAGGCCATAAAATTTAAAGAGGCATTCTCTGTGAAAAATAATCTTAGTTACTCAAACACTTAGTTGCCCATCATCATCAATGGGGCTGTTCAACTTTATTTCCTTTGGTGAATGTAAACAAAGCCAATGACACCTATTCTGAATTCACGAATACGTTTTATTCACTAAATTCAGTGACCGACTCTGATAAAGATTGACAGCCTACGGCCATTTAACGTGTCTTTAATAAATGTCTTTAGTGAAATTTTTTTTATAATGGCATCACAGTTGCAAAAAAAGCACATTGATCATTACTTCAGGAGACTCATCAAAGTCAGTTTTAACAAAATACATGCCATATTTAAATGCTGTAGCTTTTCACTTGGCTTTGTATACAGTCAGAGTGCCAGTGCAAGCTCTATCGGTATTATGGTATTAATGGGACGACTTAGACAGAAAAATTAATGAACAAGCTACTGTTGAAAATACACATATTTAAATCAGAAAACCTATGCAACATCACTAGTGCAACAGTAAACATACTTGATGTTAGTATGCATACTTCCAGCTAGATCTAGAATTGCAATGTAATTTAAACACAACTTAAGTTGACAAGTATACACACACATTCATGCTTGGATTTCACGTACATTCCAAAATTATCAAACCATTAAGACCCTTCTGCCCTGTGGGTGAGCCAGGGGCTTTGTCACCCTGAAAAAGTCCGAACTCATTCAAATAACAATGTTTCATCATGGAATATATGGTATTTTACGCGGTTAATGGCTTAATTTCATACAATAATACAATTGTTACATTTCTTTGGGTTTGATTGTAGCTACATGGGACTAGCATACACTGCGTTTAAGTTTTATGCATGACTAGTAGCAGCAATGCCGATGCTTATTATATTACTATCGTGTGTCAGACAGAATACAATGTTACGTCAAATTTCGTGATAGCCTGGGGAAATTATATTTTCAGTATCAAGTCTGTAACCTTTGTATGTCAACGGCTTTTAACCGTTTAGCAGTTAAGCAACCTTGAATATACTACTAGGTAAAACAAGTAACGTTGTGCAATAATTTACAACCTTAAGATCAGTTAGGTTACATTACAAAGTTATGACTTGACAGAGTCAGACTGATATTGATAACGCCAGGCTTAGTAAGATTTCAGACCAGCAGCAGTCTCCAAAAAAAAAAGCTAGAGGCTAGCTGCTGGCTACGCTAACGTAGCAAAATAGTAGGTTTGAATTAACATTGCAGACTGTCCAATGGTTAACCGTATCAATACAACAAATGAACAGCATAACTGTTTTAGTTTAATTTTAGGCAGACCAATAACGTTAACAGTACTACAGAGAATAATATTCTGTAACATTGCCAATACTATTATTGGCCATAGTGTCAGTGAATAGCCAAGCCCTGTTGTTACTGGCTAACGTAACGCTACTGTGCGCTCCATGACTCTAGAAATTACTTACTATCAGTGCAAGTGTCGTCCTTAGTAACATTATTCGACCCCTTTTCAGACATTTCCTTTGAAAACTCCATCGCGTTGCCCTGTTCATCCGCTGTCGTTTCCATTTTAATTGCAACTATTGTAGAATTATTCGTGTCCACCATGCGGCTGGCTTGTTGAGTAACTCGTTAAAAGTCAGCCGCGTGCACTGCCACTGGCAGCGATGATACCAATACGAGTTCGTTAGCATTTACCGTTGTCGAGCTAGCTAAACTTAGCCGACTAGGCCGCGCTTGGCCAGCTAGCTGTTGTTGCTTAGCTAGCAAATCTTTGAATTTCACGGTTTATTTGAAGCAAGTTACATAAAGTCATATTAATACACATTGATCAATATGTAGTTTTTCAATTGTTTGATGGAAAGTCTCGGCTACATATATTTACAGCAGTAGCCTAATATATTAGGGCTATATTAATTAGACGTATAAACAAGTCTAACACCCAGCACAACAAACACTGAACGCCCGCGTGTTTGTGCGGCTGCTGCAGCTGCACGAGTCATTGACTAACATGATTGTGCTTGACAAGGCCTGGGTCGAACAGGCGAGCGTCAAAACACCGCCTCAATACAACAGTTGCCTAAAGTAATATTTATTGTATATATAAAAAAAACTTTCGAGCGATGCAGAAAAACATGAACTTTGTAAAAAAAACAATTGTTAATGATGATCAAGTTTTTATTTACAAGAATATCGCCACAGTCAGAGTAAGTTAAATATATTTAACTGTTGACTTGATTCACGTCCCCCTAAACCATTGTACAGAGGTAGTAATTACGTAATGTTCAATTCATAAAAAAATGTGTCACTTTTATTTATAAGTAGGCCTAAACTAAATCGGTTTCAGTGCAGTAAATTGCTCGTTACCGATTTCCCAATTCACTGCCATTGTAAGACTGTATAAACCATAAACAAACTGTTCAAGGGGTGTTGTACGATTTTATATTTGCTAAATATACTAAAATAAATTATAAAAAATATTGTCTGTTAATCATTCAGTTGTGACAGAAGTTAAAGGTAGACTCAACGATGTGAAATGACACTTTAGAGAGCTTAATTAGAGCTACTTTCACCAGCAATTTTACTGTAAGCACACACTCCTCACCTCTGTAGAAGTCAGTAATTTTGAATAAAAACATGACGAAGTCTCCCTTCAATGTAATTTAAAACAGTAGGATAAAAGACATGCACACTGTATTTCTAATATAATTATTATGAAATACAGAAAAATCAAAACACGTTTGTTTGTTGGGGGTGGGGGGGCAATACAAGTCCTATCCAGGCAAAATCCTAAAATAAGTTGGGATTCAATTGAATGAAACAGAACAACAGTGAAATGCCTTGTTTTAAATATTAAATCTCTCCCTGTGCATGCTTCAAGTAGTGCATTTGCAAATCTAGCTCCCGAGGAAGAGAGCACCCACATATCATGCATTGAAGAAGGCGGTCTGGGGCAAATGGCAAACGGCCTGCAAGTGTATGAGTTTCAGTCCGTGACCCTAGCTGAGGTAGGGACAACGCCTGTATCATTGGTCTGTCGTTCCTAACCGCCTGTGGTGGGAAAAAAAGATTTGGGTGTGGAGGTCTTGAATAACTTCCAACTGATACAGAATGGAGAGGGTGATGCCCAGGCATTGCAATATGGGAAAGCCGAGAAAGTGGAGAAGAGAAAAAAGGGGATGCTTGATTTAATATTATTTGGGTTCCTGAGACCATTGGCTGATGCTGCAGTTCCGGTCCATTTCCAGGTTTTATTTGCCCAGCAATCAGTGTCTGGGGGCCTACATGATTGGATTGGAAACCCCACACAGTAGTTCCCATACCATGGGGAAAACGATGTGGTTCATACTGTATTGAGATAGGAACATTGGGGGGGGATATCTGTACATTGTTCCAACCAGATGACAAATGCTTTTGTTGCGGCTCTAACTGTTGGCCAACACTGGGCTTGTCTTGAGAAGTTGAAGTATTTGTAATTACAGGGGGTGTTTTGAAGTCCCAGGGAATGCCTCTCTCCCCAAAAGATTTTGGGTTTGAATTTGAAATAGTGGTACTTTGATTTATCTGAACTGAGGTGGATGTAGTTCCAAAACCTGGATTCCACTGTTTCTGTTTCTCACATCCACCATGTGATATTTCTGAGGGATTAACAGTCTTTTGTATAAATTGAGGGGCAATAAAGTCCCACACTTTGTCATCTTTCCTAGGAGGTGTTAATTGTTCATTCAATTCTTTCTGTATTGACACAGGGGCACTTGACCACTTTAGCAAATTAAGCTCTTTTCCAAGATGATTTATCGAGCTCTGGGAAGTTGGCACAGTTGAAGTATTAATTAGGTTACAAAGTTCCGAACTTTCCAAAAACGTTGGGGAGACAGGGAATTCATGTTGAGAGGAACTGGAGGGGAGGGATGTCGCTGAAACTGAGCTATCCCAACCCATAAGGTTGTGTTTTCTCTGTTTTTCAAACTCATTAACCAAAGTGGGACTGCGGTTCTTTGTCACAGCTGATGGGATGGTGTTGCCCACTGAATCTTTGGCAGCACTTTCTTGAGAGGACTCAAGACTCTGAATTGCATTTGGTCGAGGCTGAGCGATAAAGGGAATGTCTGACCAGCCTAGACTGCTCTCCTCTTGCTGTAGTGTTCCTAGTAGTGGACTGTCTGACTGCCTCTGCATGCTCTGTTGTGAGGTTAAATGGAATTGTTGAGACGGGGGAGACAGTGGGACAGGTCTAACATGTCCACCATCTACCCTCCATTGGACTGGAGGAGCATGGCCTTCTGATAGCCACTGATCCTGTTGCTGTCGATCTTGTAAATCAATTTGGGTTGAGAACATGGGAGGCTGTGGTTGGACTGTCGTACTCTGCCACTCAGCACCTCTTAACATTGGACTTTGATACAAGGGCTGAGACAAAACCACATTTGACACTGAAATTGGTCGGGGACAGCCCCAGGCTAACCTGCCCCCTCTTCCCCTGCTACCCCTTCCCCTTGTTCTTACACCTACTGGAAAATAATTTGACTGGCTGGGACCCTGACCCTTCCGAGCATGTATTTTCTGATGAACAAGTAGGCTACTGAACCAAGGAAAAGACTTGTGGCACTCCTGACAGCGATGGGGTCTATCTCCTGTGTGAGTGTTCATATGGTCACGGAGTAGGTATGCTAATCCAAAACTCTTATCGCAGAGGTCACATTTATGAGGTTTTTCACCATTATGTGATAGCATGTGGCGCTGAAGCTGGGTCTCATCACTATAGCCTTTACGACAGCTTGTACAACGAAATGGTTTCTGTAGGTGCAACTTTAAATGTGTCTTCATATTCTGCAAGAAAGCAAAGTCTTTTCCGCAATCAGGACATTTATAAGGCTTTTCACCTGTGTGAATGATCATATGTTGTTGTAAGTAGCTGCTGAATCTAAATGATTTGTTACATACCTTGCACTTGTAAGGTTTGTCCTTGGAATGAATGCGCATGTGCAATTCCAAAACTGAACGATGCCGAAACATTTTAAGACACTCTGGACACTTGTATGGCTTATTATTTAGACCATCAACCCGCCATCTCCCTGGCACATTTTCGATTTTGGGTTGACTTATTCGCCGCATCTCAGGCTCTTTCCTCACCATTTCTTCACTGCAAGAGGATGACTTGTGGCTTAGCATGTGCCTCTTACAACTCGCCTCGTCACGAAAAGTACAAGGACAATGGGAGCAGGTGTGTCCAATTGCCCAGTCCTTATTGACTTCATTCTCCCCATACAGAGCTCTGTTCTCCAGTCTGTCATACTCCTTCTCATGAATGAGCATGTGGGCCCTCAGGTCAGCAGGTGAATTATACATCTCAGGGCAGAGGGGACACTTAAATGTGCGTGTTGGTTCTATACTCTGGTTAGCGTTTTCTTTTCCTGGACCTTGGATTGTCTCAAATTTAGACACATGAGCTTGAGTACTAACCTGATCAGAAGAAGAGAGGGGAATAGTGGGTTTTAGTCTATGCTGACGGCAGTGGGCCTTCATGTTTTGGGCAAAAGCAAATGATTTACCACATTCAGGACATTGGAAAGGCTTCTGCCCTGTGTGCAGATACTGGTGCTGATGTAGAAGGCTGCCATACTTAAAGCGCTTGCCACAGATGTTGCACCCAAGAGAGCCAACATTTTCCGAGTGCCTTCGCCGATGGTCTTCCATTACAGAGTAGTGCTTGAACACCATGCCACACTCCGGACATTCATATGGCTTCAAAGCCCCGTGGCATCGTTGGTGGCTGCGCAGGGCTACACCATCTGAGAAGCTTTTATTACATACCTGGCAGGTAAAGACACTTTCCAGGGAATGACTCTGCATATGCTTAGTGATGGACAGCTTGAACTGGAACTCCTGGCGACACAAGGGACAATGATAAGGCTTCTCAGGGCTATTGCTGCAGTTGTGCCTCCTAAGCTTAGCTACTGTTATGAATGCCTTTTTACATTGTGAACACTTAATATTATCCTCAGAGCTTCTCTCAGGACTCCAGTCAGGACTACTTTCCTCCCTGGTGTGCACTTCTTTCTTTAGGGCTATGGCACGCTCCTCCTCCTCCTCTCTGTGCTCGCTCCTGTGTTTGATGAGGCTGCTACGGTGTTGGAAGATGAGACCGCATTCTTTACAAGTAAGGGAGGCGAGGTCCTCTTCATGTGCGTGAAAGTGACGATGAAGGTTGAATGTCTCCCGCCGGTTAAACCTCTTCCCACACTCTTTGCATTCCAGTCGGCTTTTCCTCAGCTTAATGGATTTTTCCTCATCTTCTTTGACTGGCTCGTCCTCTTCTTCACCTAGGTCAGGTGCTTCTACTTCAATATCTTTTGCAACACTCATATCCTCATCAGATTGTGATGAATGTACCCTTACCATTGCATCAGAATTGGTGCAACCAACATCAACTCTTTCCTGTTGCATTTCATCAGTTTTCCCTTTATCACTTTTTTCTGTGGATAGAGAAAAATACTGAAAATTAGTCCACCCACAAACAATACAAAGAAACATACAGCAGGTAGTTGGCTCATAGCAACACATTATGTATATAGCACAATTATCTGATATCAATATAGGCGGCTCATGGTAAACTCACGGTACCTTGAGGTTAGGAAGTTACTACTTGCAATAACTACCTCCTACTATTACAATCCTTAATTTATAACCCTTGCAAAAAGTTTACACTGTATGTATTTATATAGTACTAATGCATATCAAAAGTAAAGTGTGTTGAGTACTTATAGAAGAATAACATAAATGCACAACAAGCAATACTAGCAGTAGTTTTAAATTCCATTTTCTGCTGGATCTTATGTTAACCATCATGAGCTATTAACCACCTTTATAGTTGCTTTGGTGAAAATATGTATTTGCTTGATCTATATAGGGATACTGTGATCACAAACAATACGACTGATGGGCAAAGCCAATCAACAAAAAAAAAGGGGTAACGAACTGGGCAAACGTTAAAGGGATAGTTCAACTTCAAGATAACAAGATATGTTTCTGCTTATCCTAGTATGACGAGATGATAATGATATATATTGATTGTACGTCCATTATGAGTTATTTATCTAAGTAGGTAGGTGAATGTAGCCTAGCTCAGCACAGTAATTGTATGTAAACCAGTAGTTCCGGCTAGCATGGCTCCAAATTAAACTTTAGAAAAAATATGTTATAACTTCTGTATTTTACAGTTGACGGATCCATGTTAGCAGGAACTACTAACTTAGTCATTGTGGTAAGCTAGGCTACATTTACCTACATAGATACCTTAAATAACAAATTATTAGACGTACAATCTTAATAACATTGACTTCGATCATCTCAACTCTTCTGACAAAGGCTAAGTAGAACATATCTTATTTCCAAAAAGTTGTAAGACAAAACCTAAACAAAAATTCTAATAAAACATTAACTTTTTCCAAAAGATTCCACTTCTAGACGGATGCAGCCAGGTGCTAAAGTAATGTCAGCCTTCAAATTATTTTCTGTGCATCTCTCTGCCACTTATTCCGATTTCGAAAGAACCAGCTAACATTGTAAAATCCACGTTAGTGTGGTTAGCTAGGCTAGCTCACTACTAACGAGTAGCGTAGCTAGCTAACTAAATCTAGTCAGACCTACCACTGCTCATATACTCTCTCTTGTGCCTGATTAACCCCCCATCGTCCTCCACACCAGGCCGATAGACATCTTTCTGGTTACTGCAGGGAACCTCAGTATCGTTGGCATTTTCTTCTTCCATCAAAATACACATTAATCTATCGCCTCCACTAGCATTAGGCTTTGCTTCATTAGCTTGGTTAGCAACACAAGCGCCATGGTTCTTAATATTAATTTCCTGTTTATCATAAGGACCTTCTGAAGCATTACAGTCCGCATTGTCAGAAGATTTATCATGCTGTTCAGATTCCGAGATGCACATCTCTGCTTTTCCGCAAGATTCTTCAAGTTCCTCGACAATAGTGCTCTGTGACATCGGGGACTGTGATAAGAGCACATCGGCCATGTTTCACCCTTGCACTCCTGCCCTACTAGTAATACGGTTTGTCCCTCCTGAAAGCAAAGCATGCGAAATAGCAATTGATGGATTATATACAGTGTCGTGACGTTAGGCCAGTCAGTCAAAATACCCTCTGCACTGGATGATTATCTAATTGAGTGGATACACCAAATTGTCTTAGTTTTTGAAGCACAATTAACAGTCAAATATTAGCTGAGCTGATCTAACAACTGCATGAAATCCACATACACCACGTAGTAATGTTATCCCAATTGTGTTGCCCGCTAGTAAAAAAATGGGAAATAGATGTACATTGGTTCACTTTGCTTTAATATTTATTTTTAGTTCACGATATCTACCAAACCTTAACATTTTATGAATATAACCAAGGCTATTGATATCCTAAAGTTGAGATATATTGTCAAACATCCACATAGGAATGATTCAATAAGGTTAATCGTGACTTCATTAAAGTTTATTAAAGATACAATTCGGCAGAACAGTTAAGCCATAACGTACAATGTAGACATTTTTCAATGGTTCAATTTTTTCCCCCTCTTTGATTTAATACCCTAAACATCAAACGCACTGCATGCAAAATATCAAAATGACTTGGGTTCATCAGAAAGCATAATGAAAAAAAATAATTCTTTTGCATGTGTACATGTATACATTTTTGATTGAGACATGTTTAACGTGTAACATTGTAGAGGACTAGCCACATATAATTAAATGTGTATACTTTAAGTTTTGCTTCAGGAAATGCATTATACATGACAAGGCAAAGGCATACATCCGTTTAGGTCAAATATATTGCAGCATGTATTCAAATGTATATGGATCTTTAAAAAGGTATGTCAAACAGTATGTAGTAATGGGTGCAGACTATTTTAGAAGATAATACAAATGCTTTGTGACAGTATAATGATTGTCTACAAGATCTATCTACAAGATTTGAATCTTACAAAGTACTGGAAGGGTTTTATTATTCTATTTCAACAAGAGCAATTCAAGCAGTGCATTTACAAATACATGTATGAAAGCTGACCAAAGTATTTGATTAAATAAATTTCTCACATTCATAGGTGACACTAGTTTGCAGTAGCACATTTTTTCAACGGTTATTACATGAATTCATAAATATATTTTTTTATCTTGTTTAGTATTAACTCTGAAGAAACACCACAAATTGGTACTATTCTGCGCAGAGCTTTTGTCTATGATCAGTAAGAACATCTGCAATTGTTATACTTGACAAGGCTGCATGACAATCCTCAGTGCATGGTAAGTGGCGAGTTATATCTTCAGTAAAAAATAAAAGATTAATAAAAAAAAAAAGAACTTTTTACAGCATACATTATTCACAATCCTAATTGTAGAACAAATTAATGTCGCTTTTTACGTTTATAGTCTGCAGTTCTTCCCCGCCGTGAACGTTGTGCAGTAATGTTTATGCATGCTGAAACTTCAGGTTGAAATGTACCATCAAGAATATCTGGTGGAGGTGGTACAGGTACCACTGCTAAGCCTGACTCATTATCTGAAAGTTGGGGGACTTGCTGCTGCTGCAACATCAAAGGTGGAAGTTCTTGTGACTGTTGCTGTACTTGTGGTTGCTGCTGGGTGAAATTATGTATCTGTGGTTGTGACTCTGTTGGTTGCTGTTGTAGAGCCTGTTGTGGTATCTGTTGCTGTTGGGATGGTTGCTGAATACGAGGTTGATGCTGTGGTTGTTGCTGTGCTTCCAGTACTCCTAAAAGCCTTTGTAGGAGAACATTATTTTGCTGTAGACTGCCTGCCAGTGCCTCTTGGGAGGAAACAAGTGTCCTCAGGTCTCTTCTAAAACCTTCCCCAAACTCCTTTAGACTCTGCTCCATTCGGTCCCCCAACTGAAGAGCTGCTTCCCCAAGCCCTCGAAGCTCATCTTCCAGCCATGAGCTCCGTGGTGGTGCCTCAAGCGAACCCTGTTGAGCTCCAAGTGAAGGCTGTGGACTGGGCTGAGGGCTTCCATTGAGGAATGGAGCACTGTATAGGGGAGATGGAGGAAGCCAGCGTTCCGATGCAGGCGGAGGTCCAATTCCCAGTCCGAGTCCTAATCCCAGTTTATCCTCCATGCTGCTCTCTGTTCCTTCACAGTCTGGCTCTCCAACCTCTCTTTCCCGCTCAACACAGTCTTCCTCTTTCTCCAAACCATCTCTCTCTGATCCTTCTCCTCCAACTAAACAAAAAATCATAACCAACCCATAAATAGCTTTTAAATAGTTGACAATTTAGAACATAAGAAATTAGATTAAGCATATAAAAATTAGATGCCTTACAATATTTTACCTGGATCAGAATCAGTAAAGCATGGGAAACTTGCCTTCCCTCTGGAACTTTGCTTTTGCCTGGCCTGTTGTAGCCTAGGGCTCGACTGAGCTGAACGTCCAAGCATTGAGGTCCCTCTGCTAGATGGCAAGTAACAGCTGCGATGTCGGGCATCCGCCAGCCTACCACCATTGCGTCTTTTTAAGTCATCCCAGCGCTTCTTGACTTCACGAAGGGTACGTGGAACTCTTGATACAGAATTGACTCTCTCAAGAATCCCTGCCCAGATACGCTCTCTTTCCCGTCGACGGAGCCTTCCTGCAGGACCAAAGAGCTCTCCTTCACACCGTGTTACCTCTGACACCAACACCTCCAGCTCTGCTCCACTGAAACGGCTCTTTCTTTTACCAACATTACCTGCAGCCAATACTGAGGACATGCTTCTGTCTACATAAAATAAGGAAGAATGGCAGAAAAGAAAGGAAACGTAAATATAACAGTAATGCAGACAATTATTGTCTATATATGGATATAGCTAGGACTACAGCAGAGTCACTGGCACAAACATCTAGTGGCAAAGATTTGTATTACCTATCACAGTCTTACTTTTAATATTGCTTACTTTGCTCAATGGACAAGAGGTCATCTGAGGATATGCCTGGTGCCATGATGTTGGGATGAACAACTACCACGTTAAAGGGGAGTCCTCCGGGTATGCCACTGTTATTGTCACAGCTTCCTTCAGAGTCATCATCCTCCCTGGGGAAGCCATCTTCTGAGACTCCCCCTCCAAAGGGTCCTTCCGGTGATTCCACTTTGATGTGCATGGAAGGTGATTGCTCATATAGCAACCCTCCCTCCTCGTAATACTCAGTCATGAGACAAGCCTAGTTTACACAGAGACTGACTGGCTAACAGTTCCATTCACAAAGGAACTATAACTACCCTAGACATATCCTTTTCAACTACAGATTGTCAAGACCAACAATCAAATACCATTTGAATAATCTACAACCAGACTGAATACATTTCGAAACCTTGTTCCCAGGAAACAAATGAAGAGCACAAACTTCAAAGAGGTTACCTACATTGTAACTATGAACAGAAAACTATATTTCATTACGCTTACAAAATCACTCAAGATGTAGAGCCATTTATAAGAACAGACGTGGTCATCAAAATGACACCTTCTGAGTTATGTCGCATCAATGCGCTATTTGTCTGCACCACATCCGCAATGGCTGCGCATTCTGCATAACTTAGCTAACATCAAACAAGCTATCTAGAATGCATACGTTACATTGTAGGCTATTTTGCTTCAAAATGAAACTATTAGACTTATATGTAATTAATGATAGCCTTGTTGATTACTTACGACATAATAACAAGAGCTGAATCTCAACGAAAACATGTTCTAGTAGCTAGCTTCCAAGTATAGCTTCAGCTATTCTTCCTGTCAAGCGATGTACACAAACTAAAAGATGTCGCTGGGTATTGACGTCATTTTTATATCGCTTTTAAAACCTTGAAAACTTTGCCCAGGTGTAATAAATTGCAGTATGCCGCGCGCGACTGTACACATAAGATTCCTCCATATTTAAAAACGAACCCCGAAGCGTTTTTCAGTCTTTTTTTTTTTTTTTTTCATGCATAACATAAGACATTTTTGTGTCACGCATAATCCAACCATTACTAACTAGTTGGATAGTTACGAATCCGTGTCAGCTAATAGGTCATCTTTCAGTTACAAGTTTTGTTTTGTTTTTATTGCATCAAGTTTAAATCAAATTGTCATAAGTTTAATATCACAAATAAAATGCATTCGAATAAACCGTAGAACCCCAAAACAGCAATAATTAGTGTGCCCACTGAAAGTAGGGTGACCACACCCAAGTGACCAAAATGCAGGACAAAAATGCAAATTGCGGAACATTACAGGGACTGTACAGTAGGTATAGTGTGTGTGTATATATATATATATATATATATATACACACACACATATATATATATATATATATATATATATATATATATATATATATATATATATATATATATATATATATATATATATATATATATATATATATATACAGTTAAGACCAGAATTATTGCCAAATCTTTGGTTATAGTGAATTTTTATTTGACTAATAGGTTTTTTCTGGATACAAATTCCATAAGGTGACAAAAGACGGTAAAACATTGTGAGATATGAATGAAATATGTCACCTATCTGTATGTTTTTTTTTTTTTACATTTTAACACACAAAAAAAGCTTATTCCGTTGCAAAGTAGACATGCAGTATGCTCGTAGTTACTGCATATCGCTAACACAATCAAAACAATACTAAATGGGAATCTCTGATTCAGTGACACACTTCCTTGTGCCATAAGGCAAATCGTCAGTTTCGTGGTAGATCACGCCTGGTGGCAGATACTAACAAATTAACTATGTCATAAGAAAGTGCACAGTAATAAGCAGAGTAAAAATACACAATGTAACAAAACATGGAGCGCTGCATGCTCACAGTAACAGTCAACTAAGTAATTTCCATGTTTTCACTCAGAACTAAAGGTCTACACATTAAAAAATAAATAAAGCTTTGATGTAACACTGCGGAATATAACTAATTTCCCGGCATAGTTTGAAGGACATATTGTAATATGCTATTCCGAACACAGCAATAGCAAGCAAGATAAGCTGCTGTTGTCGATAGAAGATTGATCCAATCATGACCCGCTATACAAATGTTACAATTCTCTTAGGAGAAGTGATCGATACATTATTGCAACATTGCGCTATTATTTGTCTGGAAAACTTTCACTTCAACAATATCAATTGCTAACGCGAAGAAAAAACGCCAGTACAGCTGTAACGTCTTTGTAACCATGGCAACTCACGTAAATGGCAAGCAGAGCTTCTCAGCTAGATAGAACCCTGCAGCAAGAGCTAAACTGGTTGAGTAAAAGCGTATAAAATTGCTGTTTAAAATTAATTAACGAAATTTATATTTAATATTGACAAATGTATTACAATGCGGGACATTGTTTCTGTTTGCGGGACGCGGGACAAAGGGTCAAAATTTGGTACTGTCCCGCACAAATCGGGACGTGTGGTCACCATGAAAGTGTCACACTTCTGTACTCTCGTATACTTATTATATTTCTTTACATACGTTTTTCCCGAAGCTGTATCTCAATTAAGGTTCATACATCAAAACGGGGCAGCACGGAAGAAGGTCCTGTGTTCAATCCCCACCTGACCCAAGGGTCTTTCTGTGTGGAATTTGTGTTCTCCCTGTGTTTGCGTGGGTTTCCTCCGGGTACTCTGGTTTCCTCCCACAGTCCAAAAACATGCAGGTTAATTGGTGACTCTAAATTGTCCATAGGTGTGAGTGTGAGTTGTTGTCTGTCCCTATGTGTCGACCCTGTGATAGACTGGGGACCTGTCCAGGGTGTACCCCGCCTGTCGCCCTGTGTCGGCTGGGATAGGCTCCAGCCGCCCACGACCCTGCAAAGGATAAGCGATAATACTATGGAAGGTAGTGTAATTAGCTAGCTGGTCAACTATATGCCTTCTTGCTTATCATAATAATGTAGCCTAGTTGATTGTTTTGTTCTATTTCTCATGTAATATTGATACATGTATTTATTTGTGTCTTCATCTCATACTATGTTTTACAACTGTTGCACAACTTATCATGTACAATCTCATATGATAGACTCTCCTCGTAGGTAAGTAGTAAGATCTCCCGCTATCATTGCTGAAAAGGTCATACTTTAATTGCTGACATCATCATCATCATCTTCATCCGCTTTGTCCGGGGTCGGGTCGCGGAGGTAGCAGTTCCAGCAGGCCATCCCAAACTTCCCTTTCCCGGGCCACATTAACCAGCTCTGACTGGGGGATTCCAAGGCGTTCCCAGGCCAGTGTGGAGATATAATCCCTCCACCTGGTCCTAGGTCTGCCCCGCGGCCTCCGCCCAGCTGGACTTGTCTGGAACACAAGGTTGCGGCCAGGTGGCATCCTTACTAGATGCCCGAACCACCTCAACTGGCTCCTTTCTACGCAAAGAAGCAGCGGCTCTACTCCGAGTCCCTCACGAATGGCTGAACCCTATCCCTAAGGGAGATGCCAGCCACCCTCCGGAGGAAACTAATTTCCGCCGCTTGTATCCGCGATCTCGTTCTTTCGGTCATGACCCACCCTTCATGACCAATTGCTGACATGTGTTTTGATTTCATACACTGTTCAACGTGTATAATAACAGTTTTGATTCATTGACTATAGAATATAGGATGTTATTCCAGCAACATTACAACAGATGGGCCATGGTTTAAGTGGCTCAATATGTAAGTATATGGTCAAATCTCGAATGACAATAAGGTAAGTACAAAATGAAGGAGAGCGTTACAATCAAATAGGAAATTACCAATAAGGAATCTGTGTGATACTGTGTATTTAAGTATTCTGTGCTTGACTATTTGCACTGACTATTCTTACTGAGGTTTCTTGTTGAAGGTGAAGAGTGCTGTGTCTCAGGGCTTGACAGGAGTTTCCTGTACTGATGAGCAATGCCAATGAACTCAGGGACACTGCGAAATTTAACCCCAAAAAGGTTATGTGAAATTAACTTCAAAGTTCATCAGCCAAGTGACAAGATCTCTGACAGCACACCATCCACTTCTTCATCTCTACCACCAACCCCTGTGTACCACTCCGATGATGCGCTGAAGAAAAAGCTTGGACAGGGCCAATGTTCCACCAGGGAGTCTTCTGCACTAGTGTGTCAATGCCAAACCTACCAAGCCAGTTCATGCAGCAGCCACACAGTTCCAGCAGCCTCATGGTGAACACAGCATCAACATGTATTCTGTCAGAAATGCTCCCTCCTTTTATGTGTTTATGTTAAGTTAGATGAGTGTAAATAAGCCTGCTTGGAGGGAGTCACTAAAGCACAGAGTGCCTCACATGTATGGTATGACGCACGTAAACTTCGGATCACCGCAAGCTCCGCAAAGAATGTTCCTGTGCGCACCTCAACAAATCCAGACAACTTTGTGCGGTAGCATCTCTTCCCCAGGTTCAGTGGCAACTCAGCAACCAAGTACGGCAACGACAATGAGCAGGTGGCCTACACATGGATGGAGAGCTGTGGGTTATTCTAGAGCGTAGAGGTACAGTAGTGTGTGTCAGGAGCCATGGCTTTCTGCTAGCCCAGATGGAGTGTTGGTAAACTCACATGAACTGTTAGAAATAAAATGTCCAGTTCTGAAGGGTGAGTTTCTGACTGGACTGTTTTCTGGTGTGAAGCTGGCGGATGGGGTTCCTAAGCTGCAACCGAATGGAGCTCGTGGGTACTACATGCAGGTGCAAATGGGCATGTTCTGCACAGGACTGCGGAGTTGCAAACTGCTTGTCTGGTCTCCATCTGAGCGGGTTCTCATTGATGTACCTTTTGATGTCAAATTCTGTGCTGATGTTATCCCTGAACTGAAGGCATTCTATTTCACACACCTGCTGCCAAGGATAGTAGACAAGTTCCACTCAGGCAGACTAAACCTTTGCTCCAAATATGTCCACCTCTGTGGTATCTAGGCTCAGGGCCAGATACTTGCTTTTTTGAATAGTTCTTTATTTTTTTGCCTTTAAGAATTAGGCCTATTGTTGTCATAAAAACTAAAAAATCCAATTTGTTAGTATTTTCTTTGATACTTACAATGAACATTGCAAAGAAGGACTGAGTCATAAATGCCTGATAGTTTTATAGGTTTGTATTATAGTGTCCATTGTCTTAAGTTGGATTTCAAATGTTGAAATCAACAATTATTCACAGGAAATAACAGGCACTCAGGTGTATGAACAATAACATGATTAATTAGGTAGGAAACAATATATACATAGTAATGGTATATAAATTGTCCATTTTACATTTGATAGGAAACTATATCTACATATATCAGGTGCAATTAGTAATGGTGTATAAAGTGTACAATTTACATTTGATAGGAAACAATATCTACATATATCCATCCATCCATCCATTTTCTGCCGCTTATCCGGGGCCGGGTAGCGGTGGCAGCAGGCTCAGCAGGGTATTCCAGCCGTCCCTATCCCCAGCAACGCTTTCCAGATCCTCCTGGAGGATCCCGAGGCGTTCCCAG
>JAPMUY010002578.1:0-219168 GCA_026901105.3 Galaxias olidus | reverse complement strand
CATGATAAATGAAATTTATATAATGTAGGAGTTTGTTGGGCAGAGAGCTTTGACTTTTGCAAGATCGATTGGGCGAGAACTGTGGGGGGAGGCAGGGAAAACGATATTATTTCAACGAGAGAATATGCCTGTTTATTACCACTTTATAGGCTAAATAAGCAGTACAAATAATACTGAGCAATGATCTTGCAATGGGACCTACATTTTACTGAGATGTTTTGAAATGTGTTTTCGACCCGGTGATTATCTGGCACTGATTATGAGTGTACAAACGCAATTGCAAGCAGTACCTTGGCAACTGTAGTTCGAAGCCTAGAATTTTTATTGACTAGGGCCGCGTCATAAAAAAGCTAAGTTGTTTGACACCTTCGCGGTTTTCAGCATACACGTATTTAATATTTTAGCCTTAATTTATGTAAACGACCATGTAACTGTAAAGGCAGTTAGTTTTTCAAAGTATCTGTAGCAACATATACATTGTTTTTCCCAGACAAAGAAGTAAACTAATGTCAAAGTTGGCCATATAGGAGGTTTGAGCTCTTAGAAGACACCGCTTGGCTACACCAAAGTATCAACTCGGTAAAATGAAAAACCTTTTTTCGACACTAAAACTGTCACTTTTAGATCAACTGAAAATGTATGAATTTGTTTTTATTAATAAACGTTTAGGAAGTAACACAAATTTGGAGCATTCACTGTTTAATCACTTGATTTAAAAAAAACTGAAAACACGTTTGTCCTGTCTACCTATACAGGCTACTACTTGTCAAATGGCTACCTGCAACCCTTTTGTTTACGTGTTGTTAACTTGTTGTTAACGTGTGAAAAATCAACACATAAACACATAAACCACACGTAGTTAACGTGTTGTTCACGTATTGTTTACTTGTTAAAATTCACGTGTTTTTGAACTGTTTGGCTTTTCATACTTAATAAGCGTGCTAGAAGCCTCGCCAAGCATAGAGCCCTCCCACACAAAGTTAACTAGATTATACGAATATGGGTTAATGATTAGATGTAACCGTTAGCCAGCTGCTAGTTTATTTGTGGGTGCGTTTATAAATTAAATCTGAAATAGTCCGACAGCTTTTAGGCATAGTGACACTAGTTTGTCCAATTGCCACCGGCAGTTTCAGCGATTCAGCCGATTGTTTCCCACCAAAAGGGGGCGGGGTTGTTCTGACAACAGGGGAGTGATGAGCTCTAAGCGCTAATGATAACCTAGCGTCTCCTAGCAACCATGTGACGACGTCACACATACTTCTTAAAGGCACAAAACACATATACCGAATACACACGCACCGTGAATTTCAACCAAAATGAGGAGACCCCAAACTGTTCAATTCAATCGTTTAATTTGAATCTCTTGATAAATTAAATTCTTAATGAAGATCAATTAAATTCTTAATGAAGATTAACATCCCTATTCAATACAGCTCAGTTATTTTTTTTTAATGAAGATTACTTTGTTTCCCTAACACAAAAGGGGGAATAAATAAAAAACAAAATAGGCCTAAAAACGTCGGCATCAGCTATCAGCCAAATTGTTATTTTAAGCATCGGCCCAGAATTTCACAATCGGTGCATCCCTAAAAAATTGGTAACATAAATCGACGTTGAAAACATGGGAATGTATACCTATAACCTGCCATAAGGGTAGAATTTACCCCTATATAGGATTTTAGGTATACAGATTGTTAAAATGCCTAAATAACTCATTTATTAGGTTTTAGGGATGGCCATGGCCATGAGTACTCGATCAGAATGTTAGTATTCGTTCAACATAGAGTACTCAAATTTTTTTTTGCGATTTTAATTTTATTATAAATAAGGGGGCACGGTGGTGCAGTGGTTGGCACTGTTCTAATCTGTCCGCGGGCTGGGGCCTTTCTGTGTGGAGGTTGCATGTTCCCGTGTCTGTGTGAGTTCTCTCTCGGTGCTCGGGCTTCCTTCCACAGTCCAAAAACAGGTTAATTGGTGACTCTAAATAGTCCGTAGGTGTGAATATGAGTGTGAGTGGTTGTCTGTCCCTACGTGTCAGCCCTGTGATTGAGTGGCGACCTGTCCAGGGTGTACCCCGCCTCTCGCCCCATGTCAGCTGGGACAGGCTCCAGCACCCCCTCCCCCCGCCCCCTTGCGACCCTGCAAAGGATAAGGATGGATGGATATAATAAATAGGGCTGTTAAAGTTAATGCGTTTAAATTATTTTTAACAGCGCGGAATGGTAGGCTAACCTTCACCCACCAGTACCACATTTTTGTTAGGGTGACTTTCGAACCTTATTCTCACGTTAGATTTTTTTTTGCGAGTATTCGATAGTAATTTAATGCGAGTACTTGAACATTGAAATGACTTAAAATGCCCATCCCTATTAGGTTTATTCATTTTTATCCACAGTGCTGGTGAAATTGGGCGCTTGACCTTTGTTGCAACATTAGCCTATAATTGTTCATGCAGTGGTTGTTTGTTATGATTATGGGTTTATTACCATCCATTTGATATACAGTGCATCCGGAAAGTATTCATACCCCTTCACTTTTTCCACATTTTATTATGTTACAGCCTAATTCCAAACTGGATTAAGTAAAAATAAAATCTCAACATTCTACATCCAATACCGCATAATGACAAAGTGAAAAATGTTTTTTAGCATTTTTTGCAAATGTATTAAAAATAAAAAACTTATATCACATGTACATAAGTATTCACACCCTTTGCTGTGACACTCAAAATTGAGCTCAGTTGCATCCCGTTTCCACTGATCATCCTTGAGATGTTTCTACAACTTGATTGGAGTCCACCTGTGGTAAATTCAATTGATTGGACATGATTTGGAAAGGTACACACCTGTTTATATAAGGTCCCACAGTTGTCAGTGCATGTCAGAGCACAAACCAAGTTATGAAGTCCAAGGAATTGTCTGTAGACCTCCGAGACAGGATTGTATCGAGGCACAGATCTGGGGAAGGGTACAAAAACATTTCTGCAGCATTGAAGGTCCCAACGAGCACAGTGGTCTCCATCATTCGCAAATGGAAGAAGTTTGGAACCACCAGGACTCTTCCTAGAGCTGGCCGCCCGGCCAAACTGAGCAATCGGGGGAGAAGGGCCTTGGTCAGGGAGGTGACCAAGGACCCGATGGTCAATCTGACAAGAGCACCAGTGTTCCTCTGTGGAGATGGGAGAAACTTTCAGAAGGACAACCATCTCTGCAGCACTCCACCAATCAGGCCTTTATGGTAGAGTGGCCAGACGGAAGCCACTCCTCAGTAAAAGGCACATGACAGCCCGTATGGAGTTTGCCAAAAGGCACCTAAAGGACTCTCAGACCATGAGAAACGAAATTCTCTGGTCTGATGAAACCAAGATTGAACTCTTTGGCCTGAATGCCAAGCGTCATGTCTGGAGGAAACCAGGCACTGCTCATCTCCTGGCCAATACCATCCTTACAGTGAAGCATGGTGGCGGACCTCAGACTGGGGCGAAGGTTCACCTTCCAACAGGACAACGACCCTAAGCACACAGCCAAGATAACAAAGGAGTGGCTTCAGGACAAGTCTGTGAATGTCCTTGAGTGGCCCAGCCAGAGCCCAGACTTGAACCCGATTGAACGTCTTTGGAGAGATCTGAAAATGGCTGTGCATTGACGCTCCCCATCCAACCTGATGGAGCGTGAGACGATCTGCAAAGAAGAATGGGAGAAACTGCCCCAAAATAGGTGTGGCAAGCTTGTAGCATCATACTCAAGAAGTCTTGAGGCTGTAATTGCTGCCAAGGGTGCTTCAACAAAGTTTTGAGTAAAGGGTGTGAATACTTATGTACATGTGATATTTTTGTTTTTTATTTTTAATACATTTGCAAAAAAAAAAAAAAATACTTTTTCACTTTGTCATTATGCGGTATTGTGTGTGGAATGTTGAGAATTTTTATTTATTTAATCCATTTTGGAATTAGGCTGTAACATAATAAAATGTGGAAAAAGTGAAGGGGTATGAATACTTTCCGGATGCACTGTATTTTGGTCATCTAAATAACATGGGTTATCTCATGTGATGAATGTTGTTTTATAATATCACACCACCATAATCAGCAATATTTTCTTCTAATGCCTATTTTTAGTGTCATTTTAGACTAATGGCCATTCAAAGTGATTAGTGTTCTTAACAAATTAGATTATAAAACAAGAGGACAAAAACAGAGGTGATTAAAACATTTTTGACTTGAGACATTCATTTGTGAAGACAATGCCTTAATGCAATGAATGACAGAGTAAATGTATTTAAACTAGAAATGCAGTAGAGCTCTATGCGCACCGTTAGCACTTTTAGGTAGTGAGCCCTGGCGGTTTAGTTTAAGCATATGTGAAGTGTAGGATTGGGCGCATCTATAAAGACACGCGAATTTCACTTGTGTCCTTGGTCAAAAAGGGGGTACTCCCTCGTACCCACCCCATGCTTTTCCTCTATTACTGTGAGGCACCGAGCTACAGGCCCCTTTCAAACGTGCTTGATCCCTTTTTTCTTCCCTGTGTAGATACTCACTAGTTCTATTCCCCCTACACCGACTTTTGTACCGTTTTTCACCAGAGGGAGAGGACCTTGGGTTTTTCTTACACCCGCATTCAAGGACAAACACCTGGAGGGAGAGGGAGCACTATAAGCAGCCCTACGGATTGCTTCTCAAAGCAATTACCCCATTGCTCTAGTGTCGTTAACCGTTTACAAAGCCCAGACAATGTCTAATATTCAATCTCTTACACTTACTTTCTACAGTGTGCAGCAGCAGACGGCGGTTCCGTGGTCAGGAGCTGTGGGAGGGAGGCCCCGCTCAATCACTCACAGCAGCCGAGGGGCCGCTGCTTTAGTTTTCTGTGTGTGTAAGATTACTAAGCGCCTCTGTTCGAGTGTGTCTTTGTCTAAGAGGAGGCCAAAATACTTTTGTAGTTAAGGTCTGCGAAAACCGAGAATTATCAGAGCCTAGAAGGAGACTAAACTATTTTGTTATAGTCAGTCTCAGAGGCCAGTATTTATTTCTCAAAAGGTTTTTATTCGCGAAGCACAGAGTATCAGACTACAATATCAACATGAACATGCTCTCTTATAAGCTAAATGGAGCAACAGTACATGGATAAGCTAAATGGAGCAACAGTACATGGATAGTATCAGGTTACAATATTGGCATGAGCATACTCTTTTATAAGCTAAATGGAGCAACAGTACATGGATATGTTTATATCAAAATAGCAACAGCACAGAAATATGCTATTATTGTGTATTTAATATTTTTCTATCAAAATAGCAATAGCACAGTGCAGTAATATGCTAAAATGAACAGAACATTTGATATGTTTATATCAAAGAAGCAACAGAGCAATAATATGCTAAACAGAGTATTAATAAGCTTACCTATAGGCTACAAGAAGCACCAAGTATTGAGCATTAATATGCGTTATCCAGTCTCAAGATTGTGCGCAAATCGAGTCAAGAGATAGGCCCCAGTCGGCTCTATTCAGTCTCAAGATTGCGTGCACCAACCATGTTAAGAGGTAGGCGCGAGTGGGCTCGAGATTCTCTTGTGGATGAGAGGTGCGTCTCGCGAGCGAGGGGGGCGGTCAATCACCAGCAACTCAGCTTCATTTATGGTCAGCTCAAACGTGGTCCTGGGACAGCGCCGAGAGCAAGATGGGGCGTCAGTCCCCAGATAAGAGCTTAACCCATGATTAGCTCAGATCTAGTCTTAAGACTGCACCCACCGAGAGCTTAGGGCTCTTGATATTTAAAGGTATTCTAGCCCCATGGCCCCTCCTTTGAACCTCTTTCACAGACAATTCTGAAAGTACTTCCTTAAAAGGCTTTCTTGCTGCATTACGCCCCAGCACAAAATATGAAGAGAACCTCCTTCACATTCGCTTTACCATATTCAGTCAACAGATCAGCAAAGCCTTCCTTGCCTGTTTCTAGCTAGACAATATTTCCTGCCAGTAGTCAACATGTAGGGAAACTGATATTTCCTTCTTTCACAGAGATTTACATCTATTAACGTTTTTTTTGCTGTCGCACAACAGCAGTGTTTTCCAAATTAAATGAAAAAACCTTCAGTTTTGAATGATGTGTCTAATGTCAAAACCTGCATTTAGTGCCAACAAAAACAGTTTAATACATTTTACAGTGAAATGTTTTTGTAATTTTGCAGACTTGGTTTAACAATTATGTACATTATTTGATGGTTTCAGTGATTCAGAATTGAAGTGTGTAAGTATAGTATTTCTCTTATATTTAGAATTTTATTGACAAATTCACAATTAATATTTTCATGCAGGAACAAAACTCGGCATCAATTAGATTTATATGCCAACTTGTGATGGTCTTTCCTCAGTTACAGCAGAGAAGGCATTTTGCTTTCAAGGTATTGCTTGGCGAGTGGCATTTTGACTTTACATCCCTTTTAAAGTACAAATATGTTGGTCACAAGACACACTTACAACACTATCATCCTTAAAAGCTCAATGTTTTTTTTGCTCCAGATAAATTGAAAAAGGTTCAACAGGAATAGAAAAGAGCAGTTTGCAGTATGCGGTGGCCGGCAACGTAAAAAGAATTACAGAAAAAAAAGAACATTAAAGGGAAAAAAATAATAAATATAAAAATAGCAAAAAAAAAAAAGAAAAGAAAAATAAGATAGACAGAAATGTGATTGGAATGGTCATAGAACTGTCAGCAAATGGAGGAGGTTACCTACCAACCTACACCACCTTCAGTATCCTAGATGCAAAATTAGACTGTTCACGTACTGTGTTCTTGTCATTTTGTTTTAAATGTTGGTTTAAAACAGTTAATTTCAATGGAAACCCAAAAGTCTCCACCACACACCAAAGGTAATCTAAAGAGGGTGTGCAACAATCAAAAGAAACTCGCCCCCTGCTGTTTATAAAACCATCAATCAATTATACTGCAGTTGTAAACTTTTAACATTTATAAAAAATAAAGTTTTTCCAAAATATATATATATATATATAATATCGAAATGGGAATAATAAGACAAATATTGTAAAAAAAAGTATGATATAAATTGGTCAAACTTGAAGCAGTTATAAATAGGAATGTACAGTACTGTTCGAAGTAATACATTTTCACGGTGAGCAAAATTTTTAAAATATCAAAAATTCTCAACTGGTTTCTATAGTAGACGATCTGAGGATGAGAGATTTTGGTGCAATTTGGTTTTACAGTCATGGAGGAGTTGATTAAAATAGATACGTGTCAAAGAGTAAAGTTCAAACAAAAAAATCACAAAACACTGATATTTATTTATGATATTATTTATTTATATTTCAGTTTTTAAGATAACGATCTGAGATTTTGCTCACTTCATGTCATTGATCTCGGGATTTTTATATATTTTTCAGATGAGGATTGTATAACGTATCAGTGAGATATAACACATTAAATTTACAGTAGTGATTACAGTAATACATTTTGATGTGCTGTGACCTCATTTTTGTAGATATCAACAAGATATTTGACACCTTTGGTGTTATCCTGTAATTTTGATGTGATTTGGATATATGGTTTTGGACTTACCACCAGTTTTTTAATAAGTGACAGACTTCATAATTTCTCATGGGTGCCAGTTTATGAAAGTTCTTACCTCACTGGACAAGTTCTTAAAATTTCAGAGCTTTAACCCTAATGGCCTATTTTTTATGATTTTTGAATACTTTGAACTTTTAATTGCCGCTATAGCGCCACCAACAGGAATAATGAGGTGGTATGGCATTGGGTGTGGTTTTGAGTGAACCTGGACATGTGTGCACATTTTGGTGCATTTTTAACCATGGGAAGATATTTGGGGGAATAATAATAATAATAACAATAATAATAATAATAATAATAATAATAATCTGTATCAGACTACCTATAAACAAAAATAGGTCCAGAAAAAACCTAGAAAGAAAACCTCTTGTAGTTGAATGTTAACATTGGAGTCCTTTAATAATCACATTACCAGTATATTACATATGAAAAGGCAGTCTTGAGGTCTCAAGCTCGTCATTACTACCAAACTCAAAGCAAAAAATAGTAAATAATTCTTCATACAACAAAGCTCCTAAGTGCATAGACAAAATACTCAAGAAGTTCTATTGTATTAGCTTACATGCATATTAGTTTTGGTCTGAAAATAGGACTGTGTCGACAGAAATATACTTCAGTGGTTATGTAGTCTGGATGACAGGCTCTTTTAGATCTAGTTTCCAAGTGACCTATAACAAAGTCAAATGATCAAGCAGGCAAGAACTAGTAAGCCTTACAAACTCTTCATGTTTCTAAACTGAAGTACCATTTTCTCTCTGCCTTTCCTTCTCCTGACTGCGGAAGAAGTTTTTGCTAAGCAGAACATCCCTTTTTAAAGGCAAGGCTGGCTCCACAGCTCCAATGCCAGTTCCATTTTTCTGCTGCTGGGCTAGTAACATGGCACGGAACAGTGGCGGGTAGTTAACGCAGCGTACAGGTGGCTCCAGGAGTGAGTCACAGTACTTGAAGAGCTTTTCTTCGTGTTTGGGCACAAGACGCCAATCATGATACATTACCTTATCCATTTCCTTGATCTCACCTTCCTGTTTTCCTGTGAAGACAATGCCACATTTATTTTACTCGACAACTTATGCTGGGGCAGTAAAGGCTGGTGAGTTTTTTGAGAGGTGAGGCACTTTAACCTTCAAGAATTAGGGACAGTGGCCAACCATCAGGGCCTTCAAGATATTCAGAGAATACCCCATAATCCCCAGATGAAAATATAAAATTACTTTTCTGATACGGTGTGCATTTGTTATTTTGTGTTGGAAGAAAAATTCAACCAATCAGATAATTTTCTCCGGGATCTCCTCCCAGAGAGTATTTTACATATTTCATTGAATATTCCGACCATTAAATTGAGCGAGAGCATACAATGGTGATAGACAATTTGATCAGCCAATCATATGGTTTTGTAGTCAGTTCTAGACTAGATCTAGAAGACCCTAGCCTTGGTTCCAGCTTTCTACACATTGGTTTGAAAGAACATGGTTTCAAATAACGAGATTTGGAGGGATGGCCACGTGAGGCTAAGAAGACCCCCCACACTTGCTGTCTCATCTGGCTATTCTGAGTGTGACATACAGTAGTTATTGATAATAATAATAATTATTATAATAATAATAATAATTCATTGGATTTAGTTTTTAGCGTTTTTCTCCGGACTCAAAGTGCCTAAAAAATTGGTCGCCAATTAGGAACACACAACGAACGAACAGACAGCTTTCACACACAACAATCGGTCTGGGTGATACCTCGGCAGCCAATTCGCGCCAGTCTTGCTCACCCAACATATCGCAACAGACTTTTGCACACACAGATCAGACACACAGACAGACAGACTCAAGTTCTATTGGCAGTGCTTTAGTCAGGGCACTGATAGGAGTTATAACCCATGTTTTTGTAAGTGCACGCACCAAATAGCTAGAGGTAAATGTTATAACATATTTAACTTAAAACTACTGGTGGAGATGCCAATGATATTGTCACAGATTTATTAACAGCTAGTGCCCTTTTCAAGACGACCTTTCAATGAAAAGATTAACATAGTGAAAGAAGGCCGCCCAACACCTGAAGATTTCGATCTCAATCAACCCATAAAAGCAGGTTATGTACACAAACATTGGTTGCGCATTTCATTTTTGTCTTGACCTGGTCTTTCTTTGCAATACATATATACATACATACATTTACGCACCCACACACACACTATACATACAGTATATACATATACATACATATATACAAACACATATGCTCTAAAATCAAAAATGCTGAAAAATGCTGCTTGCGTAAGTGTTCAACCCCTACACGTTAGTATTTGGTATAGCTACCTTTTGCTGCAATAACAGCCTATACATATAGGATGTTCCTACGATGGTAGTTAAGAAGTTCCTCAGTGGCAAGGCACCGGGTGTGGATGAGATTTGCCCAGAGATGCTGAAAGCTCTGGACATTGTTGGGCTGTCTTGGTTGACACTCCTCTTCAGTGTCGCGTCGAGGTCAGGGACAGTACCTATGGAATGGCAGACCGGGGAAGTGGTTCCCATTTTTAAGAAGGGGGACCGGGGGGTGTGCTCCAATTATCGGGATATCACACTTTTAAGATAACAACGGTGGATTTAGCTAGTAGAGTTAATGCTAAAAGATCCATCACGTTAACCCTAGTCAAGGAACGTAGTTATCACTACTGGTGTCCTGATTAGGTATTGAGGTTATACATTTGCATAATATTCTATGAGGTATGTGAAAAAATGTTTTGGGGGGGCAACCGTGACTATGAACACTGTACTCATTAATGACTACCTCACCGTGAACTGCATGGTTGAGAAGGACCCAACCACAGTGCTCGAGCTTGAACTATGGCAGGGTTATGTGGAATGCATTGTCGGTGAAAGTTCGGCCTTGTTAAAAATAAGACCAAACGGTAGTACTTCATCATTGTATGTGTCCACCATTATATTATGATGAAGAGGCACTGCCAATCTAGCAGCAATAAGCACCCCTTGTCAACAAACAGGGTCTGCACTGCAGTTGGCATGTGCCGCAGGGGCAGGTTCTGCGCGCTAAGGCGGTCTGTCCAATAACTGCCATGCATCACATCGCATTTGCTCAGGGAAATGCATTTTCTAGTTACCTACTGATATTCACTACGCTGGCGGCACACGCACACCTAGCCTGGCATCGCCAGACCAATGCGCAATGCTTTGCAAATGCACATGGGTCTGGTACTGCACAATTAATTTTCTTGTTCCAAAAGGCGTTACCAATAGTCGTTCATCATTATTACTCCTATCCTTGCAGCCCTTCATTGGTTACCTGTGAGTTTTAGAGTTGATTTTAAGATTTTACCTGCCTACATCTGCGGTCTGCTTTTACCATACAAACCCGATCGCTGGATGAGATCCTCCAGCAAGGCCCTTTGAATAGATTCAAAATCCAAATTCTGCTGCAAGGGTGGCCAGGAATTTGCTGTTCGAGCCCCTAAGCTTTGGAACTCCTTGCGTAATGATCTCAGGCAGGCCACCTCGATTTCCTCATTTAAATCACTTCTTAAAACTAACTTTTATTGAAGAGCCTTCTCTTAACCGCCACCTTATAAATTTTGTTTATTTTTGTTATTTTACCTGATTTTACTGTGATTTTAGTGTTTTAATGATATTCTATTTTTTACTGTTAGTTTTATTGTAAAGCACCTTGTAACCCTGTTTTGAAAGGCACTATATAAATAAAGTTATTATTATTATGAATATGCCTCTGAACGCAATTGGATTGACCTACAACCAATCAGAGCAATAACACATTCAACAAATCGTTCCACATTAGCGACAGCCATCTTGGTCATTGTATTAAACCCACCCCTTATTAGATAAACGGTTGTGATTGGGTTGCCAGAACTTGCCGGACCTGAACAAAGTTTGAATGGGTGCAGGGCCAGACTGATGTGCAGAGTGAAATTCGAAATGAGCACGCACATTAGCCTGTTCCCCAGGCTACCGCGCCTTTACCCCCGCTGCATAAAAAACAAACAAAAAAACCCCACTGAAAATTCTATTTTTCTTTCTATCTAATCCCTTACCTTTATAAGTAAGAATTCCCCATGCTCTGCCGTGATCCATGTTCTGGGAAAAGAAAGTAGACAGAAACATTTTCAATCAACCATTAGAAAATAAACGTTTATCCTTAACAAAGCACCTTACAAATTGCTACAAACAGTTGCAGCTTCTGGCAACAGATGCTAATTATGTCATTGCGTCATGCAATCACATACTGTTACCGGAAAGTCATATTATTATTATTATTATTATTATTGTTATTATTATTCGGCCTGTTTTTGGCGCCTTTCCTACGCCCGCAGTTTCAACCCAGTCGATTCCATTCCAGTGCCCACATGTCTTGGGTATTGCAGTCCATTGCGCTTACATACAGCTAAGTGATCGGGTCACGTGTTATATTTTAATTATTATTTTTAATCAGTTTTTGGCCCTATTGAAATGAATGGGGAGATGGTTTTGACTGGGAGAGAGATTTCACGGTCATATGCCACCATCTTGCGTTGATGTTATGTATTTGCAAGTTGTTACGTTTGTACCGACTGTCTTGGTTATCATGTGATTGAAATTACTGGGTATGGAAAACCTGTGCACATCATACTAGTACTAGCAACGGGACTTCACTTCATTTACCACAGGCGTTGCACTTAACAGCAGGAATTGTAAATGGATTACTTTCAACGGGATTGGATTTACTACGAGTACGCTGTAGCAGTAAGTGGCCTACTCTCAATCAAATTAAATGTGTTCATTGTGTAAACGTTGCAAACGTGACCATTTTGCAAATGATTATTACAGCCCCTTATTAGCCAAAGTTTCATAGTTCCATTTTCTTCATGCTAAGATAATAATTAGCAAGGCAACACTATTATAATCACGACGTAATTAAAGAATTTGCGTTTTGGATTGGTATTAGGTAAGCTGTGTAGACATTTAGATAAACCTACGCTACTTGTACGGAACGCATGCAGTAGCCTAATTATGTCACTCTCCCTTCTAACAAATTGTTTTACATCTTGGATGTCCCACAATTTACCACAATAAAACTGAGGTAGGCTACTTAAGTTTTTACCAGAGGAAATTAATTATCTAGCTTGTATGCACGTATGTTAACCAACATTTCATCTTGGTCCTTCATTGCAGCTCCTCAAGGCTTAGAATAATATAAATATAATTATAATTAGCATAGTATGTATACATTTGCGAGATAATGCATTTCAAGATATCCTAATAATAATGACATAAATGCTTGTAGATTATAGTTTGCCATAGTAACTAACTAGCTATACAATGCGATTAGTCTCGTTACGGCCACGGTATGAATAATGTGTATGGTGTATTTAGCTGCAGTATCTCAAAAGTTACGGAGACTTCCTAACTTCGTGCAAAGGTGTTTGACTAGAGACTTACATAACAAATAACCACAATGACGAGCACATAGGGAGAGAAAGAGTTAAGACAGAATAAGTTCTTCATAAAGCTTTTTACAACGCCGAGTTAGTGTACAATGGAGCTCTCCATAGCTCTACATCAAGGACGGTTATTCACCTGCACTTGGGCTAATCGTAAGACACTGTACACTGAATGTGAGTTAGGTTGTATTTGTTTAACGTTAAAAAGAATTGTGGTGACTTGAATTGGATAGTGGCTGTTACATGTATCAAGTGATTCCATAAGGCATTCAACAGCGGCAAAGTTTTTTAGTTTTTCAAGGCCCCATCAATGATAGCTCACTGATAATACTGCAAAATATCATTAGGTTAGGACTTCTCACGCTATACCATGCTTAGCCAGACCTAGTGGGAGTACCGTCAACAAGGATTTCATTGTGCCGTGTTTATACTGCTGCTTACTGCATGTGAATTCTATTTGTCCAAGTGGACGTTATCTAGCTGAAGTGTGCTTAGCTAACTATTACCCCCTTAAAGGCACCATAAATAATTGCTTGCTGCAAAACAAACTCCTTTATTTGTCACCATAGCGCGATTGAAATGGCGAAATCCAACACGACAAAGTAGTGTCAGAATGAACAGACTGTCTGATACATGTAGGCTATTTAAACAGGTGGCAGCACAGTCACTAAGATTATTTAAAATGCATTTCAATGGTAAAATAATCAGTATTGAACAAACAAGAACACTCAAGACAATAAACTGATGCTGATTTTATGTCTGCAGTGCTGTACACGTGTGATATGCCGTTCAGAAGCCTTAACGCGATGTTGAGCTAACACAAGAACGTAGGGGAGACTGGGGACGGTTGCAGCACTTTTTGCATTTCTCTGTTAGAGACTAATTGACATAGACCAGCCAAACATATTGAACTTATATCTGTCTTCTAATTACCCATACAATTTAAAGATGACTACATATGGCTTCCATTGCAAAGCCAAAATGTCCATTGGAATTCATTTATTTAACCAGGAAAGATCCCATTGAGATTAATAATCTCCTTTGCAAGGGTGTCCTGGCCAAGATAGGCAGCAGCACATGGAATGCCACGGACTGCGCTTGTACACAGCTAATTAATCTGTCCACTAGTTATTTTTTAATTGCCTCTTTTATGCGCTTAATTTGCCCATAGACAATGAATGGGAAGAGGGAAAGCCTTGAGGGGAGCAAGCTGGAATGAAGGACAAAGATGATACCCTTGTGTATGCTGCCATCAAGTGAGCGCATAAAATGTATACATGTATATGTTAACCAACATTTACTGCGGTCACTAGATGGCACAAGGGTATGATTCTTCTTCATCTACAATGTGATTAGTCTTGTTATACGGCTGTAAAACCAAACAATAAGTCATCGTATATGTCCGCCATTAGATTATAATGAAGCGGCGCTAACAATCTAGCACCTATCTAGCACTGCAGTCCACTTGTGCTGCAGGGGCAGGTTTTGCGTGCTAAGGCCGGTCAGTCTAATAACTGCGACGCATCACGTCGCATTTGCTCAGTGAAATGCATTTTCTTGTTATTATGTGATGCTACATTACATTGATAAGAAACTATGCTAGGCAACTGTAAGGAAATTTCAACATAAAAAGCTAAATTTTTATCAACTTATTTATTCATTTATTTATGTCAATAATACTGTGTTCCTATGAAAGTGATGTCCCTGCAGCTAACGTTTACGAGGCACTCCTGCTGCTGCTGTAAACTTGACTATACTATAGTATACAGGGAAGACCAGACCACCCCATACAAAAGGGTGATTCTCGTAAAATATATATCTTTGGATTTTCCTCAAATGTACGCAACACGTTTACAATCATCATCAGCTTCATTTTGAGACCCGCAAAATCGAGTTGCCCTGAACTTTGACCTCTCTACGCCTTTTGCAATGACTTACCATTTTTGACGTTGGGAAAATCCCATAGGTTCCAATAATAATAAACTTTATTTAAATAGCGCATTTCAAAACAGGGTTACAAGGTGCTTTACAATAAAAGTAACAGTAAAAAATAGAATATAATTATAAAACCACAAAAATCCCTCAGTAAAATCATGTCAAATAACAAAAAATTAACTAAAAACCAAATTTAAAAGATGGCGGTTAAGAGAAGGCTTTAAGATAAGTGAGTTTTAAGAAGTGATTTAAAAGAGGAAACTGAGATGGCCTGCCTGAGATCATTAGGCAGGGAGTTCTAAAGCTTATGGGCTCGAACAGCAAAAACCCGGTCACCCTTGCTGCAGAATTTGGATTTTAGAACTATTAAAAGGGCCCTGCTGGAGGATCTCCAGGGTATATGCAGGAATCCAGAGGTTAAATTCAATACTTTTTAAAACCTTTTTTAAGACCCTTTCAATATATTTTAAGACTTCAGCGCCACTTTGAGCTGTAAACGGTTACACCAGTGACACACCTTTACCTTCAGGTACTATACACTGATTGAAACTGCAAAACTAACAAGTATTTGTTCGGGATCACTTCTATAGATTATATAATAATCATTACTTTAGTTCAGTCACTGTACCTTGACTAGATTAGAAATGTATTTCCTTTTCTCTCGCTATCTTCTCTAATCACTCTCCTTGGAAGAACCTGCTCTCTCGCTCTCCTCTTCTCACACTCTGCTCTACCTGTCACATTCTCTCCATTCACTCCTTTTTCTCCAAAATATATGTTTTTTATTATTAAAAAAACTTTTCCAGACCATCACTGACCCACCATCAAACTGGTCATGCTAAACGATGTTACAGGCAGCATAACGCTCTCCACGGCTTCTCCAGACCCTTTCACGTCCGTCACGTGCTCAGGGTGAACCTGCTCATCTGTGAAAAGCACAGGGCGCCAGTGGCAGACCTGCCAATTCTGGTGTTCTATGGCAAATGCCAATCGAGCTCCACGGTGCCGGGCAGTGAGCACAGGGCTCACTAGAGGACGTCGGGCCCTCAGGCCACCCTCACGAAGTCTGTTTCTGATTGTTTGGTCAGAGACATTCACACCAGTGGCCTGCTGGAGGTCATTTTCTAGGGCTCTGGCAGTGCTCATCCTGTTCGCACAAAGGAGCAGATACCGGTCCTGCTGATGGGTTAAGGACCTTCTATGGCCCTGTCCAGCTCTCCTAGAGTAACTGCCTCTCTCCTGGAATCTCATCCATGCTCTTGAGACTGTGCTGGGAGACACAGCAAACCTTCTGGCAATGGCACGTATTGATGTGCCATCCTGGGGGAGTGAGACTGCCTGTGCAACCTCTGTAGGGTCCAGGTATCGCCTCATGCTAGTGACACTGACCCTAGCCAAACGCAAAACTAGTGAAAAACAGTCAGAAAAGATGAGGAGGGGGAAAATGTCAGTGGCCTCCACCTGGAACCCATTCCTGTTTTGGGGGTCGTCTCATAGTTGCCCTTCTAGTGCACCTGTTGTTAATTTCACTAACACCAAAGCAGCTGAAACTGATTAACAACCCCCTCTGCTACTTACCTGACCAGATCAATATCCCAGAAGTTTAATTTACTTGATGCAATAATCTGATTAAAAAGTGTTCCTTTAATTTCCTTGAGCAGTGTATTTTAAAGAGCAAATACTGCCAGGGAGGAAACACTGTTATAAACATCAGCTCTTCTATCTATTCTTCCTCCCTCTCCATCTCTTTTTCACGGTCTTCTCTCTATTCCAGTGAAGAAAGTAAACACTGTTGGCTAATTTACTGAGTTAGCCCGCTAACTTCTTCACTCGAGTCTCGCCAAAACGCATCCTAACTTCAGTGCATTATTTAGCCCCCTTCCCGAAAAGCTAGTATAACAAGCCTGATTCACGATACCAATAGATTCCGTTTAATTTCATATGGTGCCAATACTTTCATGCTAGCTTAAATGAGCATGCAACGCAATGGCGCAAATTGTCGGCTAATCAATTGACCGGTCTGTCAGGGGAAAAACCAAGAGAAAAACACTAATAGTAGCGTGTTGGTCAATCTGACAGGGACAGCAGTCAGTGGGTTAGCGTGCGCGAGAAATGTTAGACCATTTCATTTGACGTCACATTTTGCAGGATTCTATAACCTAACTTGCCTACACAGAGGAATCCCACAAGCGCCACGCAATATTAATATATTTACGCAAAGTTTTAGCATACAAAGTCTTTGGACAAATAGTTTAGGTTCACCTTGAAAAAGTTGCACAGAAAATTAATACTTTGTAAAATGTAAATTAAGACTTTTTAAGGGTCTTAATTTTCACTGAATTGATTTATTACTTTTTAATACTTTTTAAGACCCCGCGGACACCCTGATCTCATGCAGCAATAAAAGCAGACCGCAGATATAGGCAGGCGCCAAACCATTCAAAGCTTTGAACACTAGCAGTAAAATCTTAAAATCAATTCTAAAACTCACAGGTAACCATGAAGAGCTGCAAGGATAGGTGTAATGTGGTCTCTTCTTCTAGTAGCCTACGTGTTAACCTGGCAGCAGCGTTTTGAACCAATTACAATCTTTGGATGTTTTGCTTGCTGATTCCAGCATAAAGTGCATTGCAATAGTCAAGTCTGAATGAAATAAAAACATGGATGACCTTTTCTAAATCAGAATCTGAAGAATCTAAATTATCTTTCCAATGGTATTTTAGAAAACGCTCGCCATTTTTTACCTCAAATATCGAAAACTGTTTATCTTCCGATTTTGATTAAACTTGTGTATACCAGAGGCTTTGAATTGGATTTTAAAATGACTGAAATCGAGTTGGCCTTATATTCAGGCATCTAGGTGAAGCAAACAAAACTCTTAAGGTAGTTTACAACAACTTCCCATTTACCTATCAGTATACAAATTTAATCAGCTGAAGGCACACATGTTCACTACAAGAATGAATGCATGGTTTGTTTCACAAAATATTAGTTAATCGCCGAGTTATATTAAAATTAACAGGGTGCAGTCGGTGTCGTGATTCAGAACGCACCCTGTACTGAACTGTAGCCCTCAAAAGGCTGAACAAACATTCTTTTCAATTCATTTCCTTTGGGTTCGCGCTAGCGTTCTACAGCTTGCGGAACCAACTGCGTTCAGGGTAAAAATGCTGCTTTCTATTGTCTGCCCTAACTATAGTATAGGTTACATAACGTAAACAAGTTCACGATATCTATCTTAAATATATTCTTCGCTTACAACTTGTTGTCATGGCAAACGTTAATTGGTTAAGTAATTTATACGTTTACGGGCAATTGGTTGACAGGCTTAACACATTTGGTTTATGTGACGGGACCTTTTGCATGGATCTGCGCAGCATGCAAATATTATTATTAACAACACTGGCACAAAAACAACGTTCTCGTCAATGTAGAAGCGGCAGCATGTGCATAATATTACGTTCACTTCATTACGTTACGTATCACGTAACTTTGTTTTAGTTCGTAGTTTTCCGTTTAAATGAATGATACCAGCGCAACCCACTGCTACATATGTTCAAATTGCACCGAATCATTTGAAGAAGCATGCGATCAAAACTGTTGCAGCCCTGCGACATTAAATCAACAGTAGTGCTGTCTTCAGTGTAAATGCTCGTTTATTAAATTTCAGCAGTGTGCTATTCTCAAATCCTTACACTAAGTTACAGTAAATAAATTGTCACCAAAGCAAAGGCTTGTAGACCAACCTGATTGTCCTAATGAAGGCAGTACTTTTATTTTCCTCCTCATGGGGCTTGTGAACAGCCACCCACCTATTGTCAAAAATGTCCTACTTCTAGCCGTGAATTTCCCAGTTTGTGCTCCAGTCTCCTATGATGTCCTTCATTGCAGAAGTGTGTATACATAGCTAGTGGTAATGCTAACTGGAAACTAGCTAACTCGCTATGTAAAAACGATACGGTGCCGTAGTACACTCACAGGTGCATTAATTCGTGCAGATGACCTGAACTGTTGCCGATGTTTTGTTATTTATGATTTAGCTTTCCTACATCTGACACCATGTTTCGATGTGATGCAGTTTTCAGCTGGTGTTCGGTGTAATAACCAAGACAGTCGGTAGAAACGTAACAACATGCAAATACATAACATCAATGCTAGATGGCGGTATATGACTGTGAAAACGCTCTCCAAGTCAAAACCCTATCATCAAATCAAATCCCTAGTCATTTCAATGGGGCCAAAAACTGATTCAAAATAATAATAAAAAATATAACACGTGAACGGATCACTTAGCTGTAATTAAGCGCAATGAACTGCAATACCAAAGACATGTGGGCACTGGAATTGATTGGGTCAAAACTGCGGGCGTAGATAAGGTGCCAAAAATAGGCCTAATAATAATAATAACTAGAAATGCATTTCCACGAGAAAATGCGGATGTGATTGCGTAAAGTAGCCGCTGCAGCACTACCACATCCTCGTGTGTTGAAGTGATCCTATTAGCTCACATAACTGTACATGCTGTCCTTGTTGAGTGATACTGGCGTTTTTGGTGTTGTCTTCACTAAACAGCTAGTCTAAACAAAACAAATAAGTCTTAATCAAATACCTCCAAGTAGCAGTCAGCAGACATGAGGCGCGTTGGTAGGCAGGTTTTAATTGTATAACAAATTAACAAATAGATTATGGCCAAATATGGGCTTAAAAGTATGGACAAAATAGGATAGATAGATGGATAGTTAAGTTTCTCAAATCTTTGTTAAAAACTCCATGATAAAAAATACCATGACATCAAGTGATGCACCAATGAATAGTTCACCCCCAAATACACATTTGAATTGCTTTCAACTGCATATGTAACATCTGCACATTGTTAATTAGTACAGACGCCCTTCAGTCAAACAAAACTCAATAAACGTTATTTAATAAATATTACAAAATAAATCAATATTACTATACAATTATTGTAAAACATTATATATTTTCAGAATACTATGCTCATTGAGACAAAAAGCTAGTTAATTGGTTAAATGTATTGTATTTTTTTAATTTTTGCAATATTGTGAACTATATGTCATATGTAGTCATCTTTAAATTGTATGGGTAATTAGATGACAGATGAGATATATATATATATGAGATCAATATATACAAGTTTGACTGGTCTATGTCAATTAGTCTCTGAGTAATGAAGAAATGCAAAAAGTGTTGCAACCATCCCCAGGCTCCCCTACGCCCTCGTAAGCGCAACGTTCGTGTTAAGGCTTCTGGCGATCTTATATGTAGACAGCGCAACAGACGTTAAATCAGCAGTAGTTCACTGTCTTCGGTGTAAATGCTTGTTTAATACTGATTGTTTTACCATTTAAATAGATTTTAAATAATCTTATGAAACTTATCAGCCAGTCTCTGCATTTTGACATTGAAATGGTCAAATCCAACAAAAAACAATTAAAGCAAATCGATCACCGTAACAAATAAAGTAGTTAGTTACTTTTACAGCTCAGCAAGCTATAATTTATGCTGCCTGCCCTTGGCTCTCGTTTCAAATAGTTAGCGACACACACTTCAGCTAGGTAACATGCCGTCTTGGCCAGAATTGTTTGTAACTTCAAACAAATGAAACTGAATTCACATTCATTACGCAGTATATCTTACACAATGTTATTGTCCGGTTGTGGGGCGCTGAACCCAAGTGTAAACGCCAACAGAGACGCATTGTTAATTTGTCATACCTTTGACATGTATTAAATTATTATGTTTGAGTAATGTATGAGGGCAGGTAGGCCTACCACCAAGGAGGAAGAAATTTTAGATACCTGCGCTTTCTCTGTTCTTCCTCTCACTTGCTTTCTCGTTTTCTTTCTCCTCTCTATCCCAGTGAAAAAAGTAAACACTGTTGGTTAGCTTACTGCTAACTTAACTTTTCTCTTGCCAAAATGTAACCTAGCTTCAGAGCCCCCTTCTTGACAAGCTAGTATAAAAAGCCTGATACCAACGGATTCCTCTGGTTTTCTAGTTTTATATTATTCCAATACTTTCATGAGAGCCCGCGCAACGGAGCAAATCGTCAGCTAATCAATTAAGGGGTCTGTCTGAATTATAGGGAGCAAAAAATAAAACACTAGCAAAAAATACCGAGGACATCACCTCGGTGTCTATATGGCCCTGTGTAATAGTAGCCTCGACAAACATTCGGACCGTAAATGTAACTGATGGAGAATTCTAAACGCAGTTAGCAGCAAAAAAATTACTTGCATTGACTTTTACATCATCTAATAACTACTAAAGTGGACATAAAAACGTATGTAAACATTGTAAATCGTTTCATAGTAACACTAACTGTCGTTAACCAGCTGGAATTTCATCTGTCTCATACTAGCCTACTTACGGTTCGTCTCTCAAAACGCTTGTAGTGGCGATTTGTAAAACTGCATCCGTATTTCAGAGGCTTTAAATAAAAACGTTGTTTCAAATATGGCTGTAAAATTAAGATTGATTTTTTCCCATCAACGTTATGAACACATCCATATAACATTGTTTACACTTTTTGAACATATTACTAGTTGATTTCACACATGAAAAGCACCATGGCGCCGGTCATCTTTAGGACTTCGCGTTTGGTCAAAACGGCCACGAAATTTTCGGCACTCCCCATATTCAAACAGAAAAGCCTCAGTCAATTTTAAGTTACAGATTATCCCGTTGGTTGGTTTTAATCCTTACACCTTCGTGAATTGCGTATGCTATGTGTTTTTTCGATTGATTAGATTTAACTACCTATAAATCGTTGAATGCTTTTGTCGGCTATGGCTAGGTCCCTGAAATAAAAAACTAGAGGGCAAACTATGGTGTAATACGTAGTCGAGGTGCTCAACTACTTCCCTAAACAAACCGATTTCAACTGTCCTTCAGGCCTTTTTTTTTATTTGAGGTCAAGTGTGACCCGCATCCTTGAAAATGCTTTCATTTGAGCTTGTCTGAGGAGAATCCTTGCTAGCGCTAGCTTGTTGCGTTCTGCGCCAGCTTACTAACGTTGCTGACTTTAGACACAGGATACATGTATAATTTCGATATTCCCTCAATATTTAGACGTTGGGGCTAACAAAATTGAATATTTCAAATATTCTTATTGATTGTGTTAAGATTAAACCATTTAGTTACATGTATTATATGCTGTGTATTAAACCATTTAGTTACATGTATTATATGCTGTGTATTAGACCACTTAATTACATATATTGTGTGCTGTGTATTAAAAGGACAATCCTACACATTCCGATCTGTTCAAGGTCTGTCAATGGTCAGTGTTACTATCTCGGTAGACTCTCTTCCCCTCTCTTAGGGCGCACTCATGTGTTTGGTACAACGACAAAATGGCAGAGGCGTGCCCGGAGGCCTAGGACTAGGCCTGCGCACCAAGAAGGGAGGGTCAAAAGTCTAAACCAATGACATCTCTCCATCCAGTTGTCTTATCTTGTACTGTACCACTGTATAAAAGGAGGGCGCACCCCTCCCAGGTGGTGGCATTCGGTATACTGGAGCGGTGTGTGTGTGCCACCCGATGATATCTTCTGATATCATTGTATTTTGTCATCATTTGATATCATTATATTCTGGACATTCTTATTCTGTATTGATTACTTTATTGATTAAAGCTTGCTATTGCTTATACCTCTAGTCCTGTCGTCTCTCAGAACTGCAGGACATGACAATTGCCATAAATTACGTGATCATATTTTTTAATCCTACTGGCAAAACAAGGCTAGTTGAGAACCTGAGGCGGGAAGAGAGTTGCGTGTAAACTCTGTTTATAGTGGAGCACAATGACGGGAAGCTACTACGAATCGTCCCAATAAATAAAGCGACAAATACAAATATTGGCTTAAAAAAACTATTCAGCAATTAGTAAGATACCCTGTATTATTCGCAACATAAACAGTAATGTATTTATCTCGTTAATCTAATGGCCATCGATGTGCACGTCTTTCCCAGATGTCACATTTCAAGACGCCGAACACTTGCCCAGTCATTCATGCAAACAGTCTTAAAAGTTAATTGTAGTCTAACGTACCTTCCCTTCAAACTTTTAAAACCTCAATTTGCACACTGTCAAATGTGTGTAAAGATACAATCTAATAACCAATGGTATACTTTAGTCCCTAATCCAGTGTAACCAATGACACTCTATGCAATGCAAAATTTATAAATTAAAGTGCTTGATGGAATGCACACACCACTCGATCAGACAGTCTACACATCTAATGTCGTCGAAGGTATGCTATGCTCTTTATGAGAAATTAGTTGGCCCTCAAAATAGCATTTAATGATACAGTCTACTATTTTCTTTACAGATCACAGAATGGTGTGGCCTTGCCGAAAGAAGTTTACAAGGCACACAACTAGATTTGTCTAGGACAATCTAATTACGTGTGATTTTCATATGGTTTATCCCCGTCTGTATGCAGCCTAACACAGTGTCTGAGTAAAGTATTAAAGGGAATAATCAAACAGAACAAGCAATTGATTGCACCCTCACCAATGTTGTTCAGACATATATTATGAAGGATATAGACTGCAACAGCTCATGGCTGTGCCATTTTGATGAGAAATGGATAGTAATGTTACATCTACCATAGTAATATTATTGGGCAAAATGTGGGGGGTGGGAACAAAAGTAGTACTTTTCAGTGAGGGTAGTAGCAGTACGAGCTTGCCTTGAGTTACCGTATAACTTAACGTTTTACCTCAATAAATTAAAAGAAGTTATACATGAAGTATAAAACATTCTAAACATAGCCAACAATTCTCATCTGTCAGTGGTTTTCTAGTGCATTATAGGCTTAGGAATGTGATCAGTTGTTTAGAAACCACCTTGCCCTATCCAGCACATGAAATAAGCTTTTTAGATGTTGTTTATTGTCCTGAGCCTTGCATATTAATCAGAGAGCTGCCGACACTGAGGAAGAGAGGGAGTTTGGTTGTGCCCCATCAGATGTTGTGTCACAGGCAAAAAGTAATTTCCTCAGCCTGGCAGTGAAGCAGCAAACTACTGTTAGACAAAGGAAGGGTGAGAGCAGGGTTTGAGCATGGTTACATTACCTATAGCGCAGGTACCTGAACATCTTATAGGCAAGACAATAAGGCATGCTTTTGAGAAAGAGGAAGGAGGGAGGGTTTGGTGCAGGGCCCAGTTGTAGATTTGAAACAGCTGGATATATATCCTAGACAGGCAGACTAGATTTAGTTTCCATCTTAAATATGAGGGGGACAATGACTTGTGGTGGCTGCATTTAAGGCCAGAATATTTACATGGAGTTGTAGAGTTCGTATGTCAGTGCTGCAGGTATGATAGGTCAAACTGTAAAGCACATGTATAAACAGGTGCCCAAACTAAAATGCACAATGTATCTCCATGTTGTGTAACCACAGCTGTTACCTGAGCAAGAGAAATAGGTGCAACATTGCTCATTAAGAAAAATGAAACAAAATGTATTTACCACTACGACTGATTTAGCTGTGTTTTTCAGGTTGCAGAGCAGCCAAGAGATGAGACCACTAATACAAATGTTTTTTAAACAAACTTATCTGTATGTCAGTTTCGTATATCTACACATAAGGTGCTATGTTATATTATAGAATTAATTTGTAAAGCTAAGCTTTAATGCCACTGAGTGAACGTAAGACATCTTTTGGGGGGGGGGGGGGGGGGGGGTGACTGGGTGCACAATGACAACAATCTGGACATAGGTTTACCGTTTATTAACCATTTTAATGATACAATTAGAAACTAAATTGCCTCATTGTCTAGAGATATATGTTTTAACTGTTGTTATGAAACGTTTTTTACAAATGGTCAACAAGTACGATTGACATGCGAGTGCGACTGCTAACAGACCAGGCTTCATACGCAGTTTTAACAGTTGTAGGGGGGACAGGTCAAAAATTTTGCAGTGTGTTTTGTTTTTTCTTTTTTGATTATATTATTTCCCTTGTCCAGTAGTTTTGTTTTCTGCAGTCGGAATGTATCTACTGCTCTCCTAGCCTGAGATATCTGGAAAAAACAGCCCTAAGTTAGAGACTTTTTTTCACCACAGCGTCCTATACTTAAGAGCAGAGGATTTCGGTCAGGAGAACCATGGAACGTCCGTAGAACGCCATTGTTCTGCGTCACTGAAATATGAATTTTCAATGACGCTACCTGCCTTGGCGCTAATTTTGAGTGCTTTCCAATGGAAGGAGAAAGCGATTTCTCCGTTCAGTAATATCATGACAAGGGCTTTTGCCCAAACGGTCTAGACACAGTCAGGACGTCTCAGTTAAACGTCTCGATATAGCTAGCTAACGTGAGCTAAACCAAAGGCTAGGCTATTTTTTTTGTTTACCTCAAACTCACAGGCTCTTGTTCAAGTTGTTGTTGGGTTCAAGTCTTGTTAGATATTAACGTAACGTGTCTGCAAGTTTTATAATGCGTGTTTACAGTATTTAAGTGTTAGAGACATAACAATGGTGGATCTAGCTAACCTCAGCTCAGGCTAAAAAGTCAAAGAGCCTAGTCTAGTAGTCATCGTTACTACTATCCTGACACGATAGGGCATTGAGGTTTACATTTGCATAATATCCCAGCAAGCCCTCTGTTTAAATTTTTTTGGGGGGCAACCGTGACTTTGAACGCTAGACTCATTAATGACAACCCCTCTAATTTCATTGACCTGTATCTGGCACAGCCGGCGCCAACCACAGCGCACGAGCTTGAGCGGTGGCAGGGCTAATGTGGAACGCACTGTCGGTGAAAGCCCGACCCTGTTGAAAGTAAATTCAAATACTTAGAAATCTATTGAGACCTAAAGATGTCAACATGATATCCTTGGCTTGATGGAAGGGAGAGGGACGAATGTCCACACTGTGTGAACCACTGTCGGGATATAGGGGGATACATTAACGGTGATAGACCGGCCTTGTTAAAGAATAAATAATCGATAGTGCCAAAGCTAGTCAACTACAGTTGTTTCAATAAGTAATGTTTCCAGTATTTTCATAAAAAGCGCGAAAAATCTGTGTTAGGCCTGCGTGAGTACACTCACATCTCGCGCTGACACCACAAATTGGCTGACCACTCCATGCAAAAGGGCAAATCTCGCAAAATGTGTATCTTTGGATTTTCTTCAAAATCACACGAGAGTTGCAAAACATCCTCAGCTTCATTTTGAGACCCGCGTAATCGAGGTGCTCTGAACTTTGACCTAGTTATGCCTTTTACAGTAAAAAAAAAAATTAATCTCGATAGAACGCTGGAAAAATGCCATAGGTTCCAATGACTTTTTCAGAACTCACGTCGCCAACTTCAACCTGAAATATCTCAAAATGTGTATCTTTTGATTTCAATTAAAATTACATTTTATTAAACTAGAGGCTTTGAATTTTCTTTTAAAGGGACTGAAATAGAGGTGCTCGCATATTCAGACATACAGGTAAAGCTAAGAAGACTTCTAAACTAATTTACAAAAACTTGCCGTTTACCAATCATTATACAAAATTAATCAGTTGAAGGCACACATGTTCACAACAAGAATACATAGTTTGTTTTACATTAAATTAGTTTAACGCCTAGATATATTAAAATAAACAAGGTGATAGCAGTCGGTGCCGTTTTGTGATTTCGAACGTAAGCTTTACTCTAGCCCTGAACAGGCTCAACCAACATTCTATTCAATTCATTTCCTATGGGTTCGCGCTAGCGTTCTACAGCACGCAGGACCAACTGTCTTTTTTGCGTTCTGACTAAAAATACTGCGTTCTATTGTCCGCCCTAACAGTTGTAGAATTTTAGAGCTCTGTGACCGCGACATAAAACCACAAAGTCCTTTGACGATATTGCTGTTTTCCGAGTACCCGTTTTCAAATTTGTATCCTTAATTTAGAAAAGCAATTATATAAACTGTAAAGACAATCTGTTTCACCATCTAACTATCGCAAAATATCCATTGTTTTGCTAACGGTCTAGCACTACAGTAAGGTCAAAGTCGGCCGTATGACGTTCATGCTTTTTGACAACTTCGGTCGGCGACACGTAACAACTCGTAAAATTTAAAAACCTTTTTGACTCTAAAACTGTCACTTATAGAAACACTGACAATTTATTAATTTGTTTTTATTTCTAAACGTTTACCAAATAACAAAAAAATTTACAAATTCACTGTCTAATTACGTGTTTGAAAAAAAATTTTAACTCGTCTGTCCTGCCTAATCATAGCTACGCACAAGTCACACCGTAGACGTATAACGAGACTAATCATATTGTAGATGAAGAAGAATCATACCCTTGTGTATACTGCCATCTAGTGACCGCAATAAAATGTTGGTTAACATATACATGTATACATTTTATGCGGTCACTATAGATGGCAGTATACACAAGGGTATGATCTTGGTCCTTCAGTCCAGCTCCCCTCAAGGCTTTCTCTCTTCCCATTCATTGTCTATGGGCAAATTAAGCGCATAAAAGAGGCAATTAAAAAATAACTAGTGGACAGATTAATTAGCTGTGTACAAGCGCAGTCCGTGGCACTCAAACGGACATTTTGGCGTTGCAATGGAAGCGAAATGTTGACTGGGAGAGAGATTTCACGGGCATATACCACCATCTACCGTTGATGTTACGTAATTGCAAGTTGTTATGTTAGTAGGCTATACCAACTGTCTTTGCTTGTTGAATGACTGTCCGTTAAGTGATTGCCTTGTAAGACGCAATCATGTACTGTTATCCTTAAGTTTCACTATTATTTTTAGTCCCATTTTTCGGCACCTAACTACGGTGCATTTCGCTTCCATTGCAACGTCAAAATGTCAGTTTGAATGCTACGGACTGCGCTCGTACACAGCTAATTAATCTGTCCACTAGTAATTTTTTTATTGCCTCTTTTACACGCTTAATTTGCCCATAGACAATGAATGGGAAGAGAGTAAGGCTTGACTGGAATGAAGGACCAAGATGAAGCATACCCTTTTGTTTACCGTCATCTAGTGACCGCAATAAAATGTATACATGTATATGTTAAGCAGTTATTGCGGCCACTAGATGGCAGTATACAGAAGGGTATAATTCATCTTGGTCCTCCATTAGGGGCGTCAGAATTTGGATAACTAACTCATAAATAACAAAAACACCGCGCCAACAGTTCAGGACATCTGCATGAATGCGCCTGTGAGTATGTGAGGGGGCACCGTATCGTTGATTATTCCATACTGAGTTAGCTAGTTTCTAGTTAGCATTAGCACCTTGCCGTGCTCATGGAGACGCTTCCCCTCTCCTGCTGTAATGAACGACAAATGCATGGTGTTTCATGTTCACTAGCAATGTAGCAAATCAAGAAGTGAGCGTTATTGAAATAATAACTGCTTACAATAGTCAATGCAAACCACAAGGCATGCCGCATTGACTGTCAACACTATGTAGTGAACTAACAATTCGTAGAAGACAACAAAGGCATCGTACAAAGGCAACACAACACTAGATATAATTTTGGCATTATGGAACGTCATACGCTAAGCCATGTCAGCTTGCAAGTTTATCAAGACAAGACAGGGTGCGTGCATGTAGCTAAGTGGTCGATTCACGTGTTATTTTCTTATTATGTTTAATCGGTGTTTTGCACCCATGCATTGAAATGAATAGAGAGCGCAATACATCATGTTCCATCTGTATAGTTGTAGCGCTCATCGTTAAGTCTTGTTAGATATAAATTTATCTGGAACAATATAATACGTGTTTACAGTAGCCCTTTTGAAGTATTGGAGAAATAACGATGGTGGATCTAGTCGTGGATCTAGATCTTGTTTCGGAAATACAGTTAGCTGTTAGGATGAATAGAAGATATTGCATTATATTGTCATAAAATGCATTCTAATAAAATAGATTAGTCCATTCCGCACCGTGCATTCATAATATCGCCCATTTCCAATAAACTACGTTTATTTCTACAATATGATTCAGGTAATTAATAGTGTGTTGAAATGCACGTGAAAGAAGAAAATAATTCAATGAAGTTATAATGCCCAAGCTATTACAGGAAGAGTTTTACACAGCGCTATTTGGCTGACCCTCGATCCACTTCATTTAAGCTCTACCGTCATTGTGGATAGTCTGAGTGATTTTAATACTTATTAACTTTATTTAACACGTGCAAACAAACAGATCTTATAGAGAACAAAAATAAAACCAAAACTAAACGTAAGTAGGCAATTTAGTCATCGTATATGTCCGGCATTAAATTATGATGTAGCAGCCCTGCCAATCTAGCACCAGCGGCGCCGTAACGACTACAAGAATGGGGGGTGCAAGAAGGGGTGTTTTCCGGATAATCTGTGGTTGTGTCCTGCACACCTAACGCAGGCTCATAATGGGTAGGATATGTATTCTGATTTTAGTGAATTATGGGTGTTGGTCTCTCCTAAGAAAATGTGTAAGCTATTCAACAGAAAATTCAAATTTGTTAACATCTGTTAACAAATAGGGTCTGGACTGCAGTACACTTGTGCACGCTAAGGCAGTCAGTCTGATAACTGCGACGCATCACATCGCATTTGCTCAGGGAAATGCATTTTCTAGTTTGCATTGTTACACTACAATATTAGTTTGTCCACATATTCTACATTTGGAAGATAAACTTTATATATTGAAAAAATAAAAGAAGGCTAGAGTGCTCAGAAATTCAAATGAATATGATGAAGGTGCTCTTTGGTAGGGAATATAACAATTCAAAAATGAAAGAAGGTCCAAGGCACTCTTCTGCAGTGGTGGTTCTAAACCAATCTTACTGAGGGGTGGCCAGGCTGGGTCCAGTTGTTCTGTCAGAGGGGCAAATTTGATCCAGGACAAAAGAGAACAAACAGTGTTGAAGCTTTCAGAAATGTTAATTCGGGATATAAATGTCCTCTCTTTTCATTTTGATGAGAACTACAGAAAAAATTCAATGATATGCACTAAAATTTCTGCTTCAAATATTTCATTAACATACACTCACAGGCCACTTTATTAGGTACACCTTGCTAGTACCGGGTTGGACCCCCTTTTGTTTTCAGAACTGCCTTAATTCTTCGTGGCATAGACTCAACAAGGTGCTTGAAATATTCCTCAGAGGTTTAGGTCCATATTGACATGATAGCATCACTCAGTTGCTGGAGATTTGTCGGCTGCACATCCATGATGCGAATCTCTCGTCCCACCACATCCCAAAGGGGCTTTATTGGATTGAGATCTGGTGACTGTGGAGGACATTTGAGTACAGTGAACTCATTGTCATGTTCAAGAAACCAGTTTGATATGATTTGAGCTTTGTGACATGGCGCGTTATCCTGCTAGAATTAGCCATCAGAAGATGGGTACACTGGTCAAAAAGGGATGGACATGGTCAGCAACAATACTCAGGTAGGCTGTGGCATTTAAACGATGCTCAATTGGTACTAAGGGGCCCAAAGTATGCCATGAAAATATCCCCCACATCATTACACCACCACCACCAGCCTGAACCGTTGATACAAGGCAGGATGGATCCATGCTTTCATGTTGTTTACGCCAAATTCTGACCCTACCGTCCGAATGTCGCAGCAGAAATCGAGACTCATCCGACCAGGCAACATTTTTCCAATCTTCTATTGTCCAATTTTGGTGAGCCCGTGCGAATTGTAGCCTCAGTTTCCTGTTCTTAGCTGACAGGAGTGGCACCCGTTGTGGTCTTCTGCTGCTGTAGCCTATCTGCTTCAAGGTTCGACGTGTTGTGCGTTCAGAGATGGTCTTCTGCATACCTTGGTTGTAACGAGTGGTTATTTGAGTTACTGTTGCCTTTCTATCATCTTCAACCAGTCTGGCCATTCTCCTCTGACCATTGGCATCAACAAGGCATTTTCGCCCAGAGAACTGCCGCTCACTGGATATTCTCTCTTTTTCAGACCATTCTCTGTAAACCCTGGGAGATGGTTGTGTGTGAAAATCCCAGTAGATCAGCAGTTTCTGAAATACTCAGACCAGCTCGTCTGGCACCAACAACCATGCCACGTTCAAAGTCACTTATATCACCTTTCTTCCCCATTCTGATGCTGTTTGAACTTCACCAGGTCATCTTGACCATGTCTACATGCCTAAATGCATTGAGTTGCTGCCATGTGATTGGCTGATTAGATATTTGCGTTAACGAGCAGTTGAACAGCTGTACCTAATAAAGCGGCCAGTGGGTGTATAACTATAGTTTGATCAGATGGACAATGTTATGATATGCGTTATCAAATATATCTGCTGCAACCTAGTTATATTCACTGCAATTGAGTGACACTTGTAGTTTTTGTTGTTTAGATAAACCATAAATTAAGATATAAATAACCATATTCAGCCCCTCAGACTTACAATATAATCATGTGCACCATTTGCATTGATGAGACTGAGGAAATGTTTTTTGTAAACCAAAATGTGTTTATTAAGAGCTTTAGCCATGCCATTATAAAATGGGAATTATGTGCCCCTCACCACCTGTATTTGTTTAGAATGTCTTTCAAAATCCTCGTGCTCACTGGTTATAAAAAGAAAAGTTTGATAGTTGCAGAGAAAATGGTTTACACCTTCATGTCCCCTTTAAGTAAAGTTTGTAACGTTAGCTAAATTAATACTGAGCAATAACGCATGGTGCAATAGCCTAACATAAAACGTTAACATCACTAGAAATAGTGCAATAAATGTATAGACCCTTCGCTAATCGTTTCTTTAAATAGGCCGAAACAACTTTACACGATAGCCCAAAAAATTCTTTAGAAAAATAATGAACATACAGTTCGTCTACTTTAGCTTAGCCTTTATACGCATCTGGGGCAGCAGTTTTGTGAAACTGGCTGGCGGATATCTGCCTTAGTTACAGGTCTGCGGCCAGTGATGGTGTAACGCTCTAAGGAATCTGACTAGACTGCTAAGCTACATTGGTTTTGCCTTTCGTGCCAGCACCATATAATCGCAAGCAATCGATTTGTAGACTCTTCGTTCGGAGGGGGGCCACAGGGGGGTCCATGCTTAGTGTCACAGGGGCACTGGCCCCTGTTGGCCCCCCCTAAAACCGCCAACGCTATTCTGGCAAAATTGTTTTGTTAAAAAGTCTTTAATTAGTTGGCTATTTCATAATTAAATTCTCACAAATGTATACGCATTAAAAAAACAAGACACGATAAACAGCCCACGGGTATACTGCAAAATCTAATTAGTTGACCTTACTTAAAAGCATGCAAACCGATTGCCTTAAAAAAACAAGTGGAATAGGAATTGTATGTTGTACTTACTAATTAGTAAGTATAACATATAATTCCTATTCCACTTTACTTGGTTCCTATTCCACCTTGTTTTTTTAAGGCAATCGGTTTACATGCTTTTTTTAAGTAAGGTTAACTAATTAGAATTTACCGTGTAGCTGCACAAACAGCCTTCTTCTTCGGGGCGTCAATTCAACTTCTGGGATATCAATCTGTCCAGTTAGGAAGCATAAGTGACTGTGAATCGAATTCAACTGTTTTAGTTGCAAATTAAAGCAACAACAGGTGGACAGGAGAGGCAACAGCAAGACATCCATCCATTAGCTTTACCGCTTATCCTGTACAGGGTCACAGGGGGGCTGGAGCCTATCCCAGCGGACACAGGGCGAGAGGCGGGGTACACCCTGGACAGGTCGCCAGTCTATCACAGGGCCGACATATAGGGACAGACAACAACTCACACTCACATTCACACCTACGGGCAATTTAGAGTCACCAATTAACCTGCATGTTTTTGGACTGTGGGAGGAAACCGGAGTACCCGGAGGAAACCCACGCGAACACGGGGAGAACATGCAAACTCCACACAGAAACACCCTTGGGTCAGGTGGGGATGGACCCAGGACCTTCTTGCTGTGAGGCAACAGTGCTAACCACCGTGCAACAGCAAGACAACCCCCAAAAAGGGAATGGGTTTGCATGTGGTGGCCAAGGACCATTTCTCTATCCTGATCCTGCCTGACTGATTTTACTCAAGTTTTGCATTTTGCTAGTGCTCCCAGGTGGCATGAGGTGATACATGCAGCCCATTCAGGTTGGCCAGGTAGTCCAGCTCCTCCAGGATTGCACGTCCATACATCCACACGTGCTGTCCAAGAAGGTTTGCTGCATCTCCCAGCAGTCTCCAGAGTGTGGAGGAGATACCAGGAGACGGGCCATTACATGAGGAGAGCTGGACAGGGCCGTAGAAGGGCAAAAACCCAGCAGCAGTACCGCTATCTGCTCCTTTCTGCGAGGAGGAAAAGGAGGAGTACTGCCAGAGCCCTACAAAATGACCTCCAGTGGGCTACTCATGTGCATGTTTCTAACAAAACTAATGGGACCTGTGCTCATAGCCCAGCACTGTGCGGCTAGATTGGCATTTGCCAGAGAACACCAGAATTGGCAGCTTGGCACCCCGTTCTCTTCACAGATGAGAGCAGGTTCACACTGAGCACGTGACAGACGTGAAAGAGTGGAGATCTCGTAGCAAACGTTATGCTACCTGCAACATCATCCAGCATTACCGGTTTGGTAGTGGGTCAATGGTCTGGGGAAGCATATACTTGGAGGGTTGCACAAACCTCCACGTGCTAGCGAATGGTACCCAGACTGCTGTTAGGTACCGGGATGAAATTCTCAGACCTTATGCTGGTGCAGTGGGCCCTGGGTTTCTCCTGGTGCAGGACAATGTCAGGCCCCATGTGGCCAGAGTGTGTAGGCAGTTCCTGGATGACGACGGCATTGATTACATTGACTGGCCCTCACGTGCCTCAGACCTGAATCCAATTGAACACTTCTGGGACGCATCCGACGCCGCCAAGTAGCGCCACAGACTGTCCAGGAGCTCACTGATGCCCTGGTCCAGGTCTTGGAGGAGATCCCCCAGGACATCATCTGCCGTCTCATCAGGAGCATGCCCAGACGTTGTTGGGAGTGCATACAGGCACATGGGGACATACACAGTACTGAGCCACATTATGAGTTGTTGTGATGAAATTTACGCAAGTTGGATCAGCCTGTGATTTAGATTTTTCACTTTGATTTTCGGTGGGATTTTGAATCCAGCCCTCAATGGGTTGATGAGTTTCCATTGACCATTCTTATGTCATTTCGTTCTCAACGAATCAAAAGATTTTCAATTTGAATATTTTGTGCATCGAGATCCACTATGTGATTCAAGTGTTCCCTTAATTTTTTTTAGCAGTACACACTCACACTCACACTCACACGTTTCAGCTCAACTTACCTTGGCAGTGTGGTCCACTTTGACTTTAATGATTTTCCAGTAGTTACAGCCTGTGTTTTGTTCCAGCCAGGATTTACGTGTGAAGTAACGGCCCACTCCAAAGAGCCTCAAGCTTGCAAGAAGGGAGAAAAGTCTACTCTCCCGTCGCACATCCTCCCAGGCTAGAACAGGGAGAGTTTTTCCTGTGTGGGGACGCTTCATGGTTTCATAGTTGAGAGCATACTTTTGAGATTCACGTGGCTCGGCTTTTAATTCACGGTATGCACATACCTTACGTGCCATCTCAGCTATAAGACGGATGCGTTTCTTTTTCACCATTGTTGCAGAGATAGTGTGTTCTCTTTCAGGTCTTTAGTGAGGAGTTGGAGCGTACAGGATCAGAGATGAATCTAAGGATTAAGTTAAAATATGATTTATTATAAAGACAATAACCTAACCAAAACATTTTATATATCATAAAACAATATGAATATTTGTATGAAAAACAATAGAGTATAATATTCATTAGAATATTTTGTGTTTGAATTTCAGTGTTTCCGCTATGTACATTCTGCAGCGGCGTCCCGCCGTCGCAGAATCATTGCCGCCATGGCTTCAGAATTGTATTAAATGTCATTAAGTCGCAGTTACACGACTCTGCGCAGTCCGCCCTACTAAACTCAACTGAACGGTCATCTGCTCCACCCACTTTGCTCAACTGGAACAAGACAGGACATCAAATGAGCCAAGCCACGATTGTCGCAAACTCATGACAATCAAATAAACAGCATTGTACAGCATTTTTTCCTCAAGCGACAAACAGGGTAGAGGTTTGGACTAGGCTACGTTAACAGATAGCTAGTAAAATCTACTTTTTCTTGTTAACGTTAAGTTTGATAGATTTTACTTTTTAAATAAACATTCACACTTTTTTTCTGTATTGATGTTCATAAGGGCTGGGTATCGGCACTGGTCTCCCGATTCGATTCGATTTCGATTTATACGGTCCCGATTCAATTCAATATCGATTTCGATATCAATAAATTGGAAGCGATAACTACAATACCAAGATTCCTCATAAAATATTCTAATAATCTGATGATTTTAACTGCACAGGGAACCATTTAACATATGACGTGGTGAATTACAGAAATCCATCCATCCATCCATTTTCCGACGCTTATCCGGGACCGGGTCGCGGTGGCAGCAGGCTCAGCAGGGTATTCCAGCCGTCCCTATCCCCAGCAACGCTTTCCAGATCCTCCTGGAGGATCCCAAGGCGTTCCCAGGCCAGACGAGATATATAATCTCGCCAGCGTGTTCTGGGTCTACCCCGGTGTCTCCTACCAGTAGGGCGTGCCCAGAAAACCTCCAACGGGAGGCGCCCAGGAGGCATCCTAATCAGATGCCCATAACACCTCATCTGGCTCCTCTCGACGCGAAGGAGCAGCGGCTCTACTCCGAGCTCCCTCCGGATGACCGAGCTCTTTACCCTATCCCTAAGGCTGAGCCCAGCCACCCTACGGAGGAAACACATTTCAGCCGCTTGTACTCGCGATCTTATTCTTTCGGTCACTACCCAAAGCTCATGACTATAGGTGAGGGTTGGAACGTAGACCGACTGGTAAATCGCGAGTTTCGCCTTTCGGCTCAGCTCCTTCTTCACCACGACGGTCCGGTACAACGCCCGCATTACTACTGATGCAGCACCAATCCGCCTGTCAATCTCACGCTCCATTTTCCCCTCACTCGTGAACAAGAACCCGAGATACTTGAACTTCCTCGCTTGGGGCAGCAACTCACTCCCAACCCGGAGAGAGCACTCCACCGTTTTCCGGCAGAGAACCATGGCCTCAGACTTGGAGGTGCTGACTCTCATCCCGACCGCTTCACACTCAGCTGCAAACCTCTCCAGTGCATGCTGAAGGTCACAGTCTGAAGAAGCCAACAGAACCACATCATCTGCAAAGAGCAGAGAAGCAATTCTGAGGTCCCCAAACCGGACACACTCTTCCCCCAGACTACGCCTTGAGATTCTATCCATGAAAATCACAAACAGAACCGGTGACAAGGGGCAGCCCTGGCGGAGTCCAGCACCCACTAAAATCGTATTTGACTTTGTGCCGAGCATACGGACACAACTCACTCCGGTTATATAGGGACCGAATGGCTCGTAGCAACGGCCCCCGGTACCCCATACTCCCGCAGTACCCCCCACAGGACTCCCCGGGGAACACAGTCGTAGGCCTTCTCCAAGACCACAAAACACATGTAGACTGAATGGGCAAACTCCCATGCCCCCCCCAAACAGCCCCGCAAGGGTAAAGAGTTGGTCCACTGTTCCATGACCAGGACGGAATCCGCATTGCTCCTCCTGGATCCGAGGTTCGACAATCGGTCGGAGTCTTCTTTCCAAAACCCTGGCATAAGCTTTCCCAGGTAGGCTAAGAAGTGTGATACCCCGATAATTGGAGGACACCCTCCGGTCCCCCTTTTTAAAAATGGGAACCACCACCCGGTCTGCCATTCCAATGGTAAAACAGAAAGTATAAATGGGAAACACTGACAACTGGGCTAAAAGAATGACAAAAAAACAAAAACCTTTTATTTAAGCAATACTGATACACTACAGTGCTTTGGAATCGAAAATAGTGTCTATTCCTTCCCTGTACTCCATTCACATAAACCCCTATAATAGGGGACCTATTTAACAGGCATTCTCTTAAATAATTTTTTTTTAGCTTATGATACAATTCTATGCCGCTTACAGAAGTACAGTGTCCATAAACGGCATTTCCCATAATGCATCTCGATTTTGTTACCTGCGCATTCAGTTGTTTCCAACAGCGCCATTCTAGCCAAGTGATGGGGTCGTAAAAATAATATGAACAGTACCAGAATGTCCAAGAAACAAAAAGTTTAATGCTTAATGGAGACCAGCCGGAATGTCTTCTTTGCTACGAGACAGTGCCCAAGGAATACAATTTACGGCGGCACTTGGACACCAAACACGGAACGAAGTATGCTAACCTTAGCTACCAAGAAAAGCAACGAGAAGTCCAAGAATTAAAAGGCAGCCTGCATTCTCCACAGAATGTTTGTAAAATGCCACACCACTATCATCTATCACACGATCTCAGCAGAAAGCTGTTGGAACACAAACTATTTATATGCCACAAACTGCATGCTATATCAAAGCACATTTATGTTGTACCATAGTTCTGCCCCTCTCAACTGTGACCAAAAAGTTAATGTAATAAAAAGTGCATGATAATATTTGTGATGGTAAAAAAACAACTTTATTATTCACTTGAAAATGTTGATTGTTGATGGATGAGGGTTTCTTAATCTCATAAATTCATGGGAATTCATAATAACACGGAGAATTTGAAACGTGAGCAAATGAAACGAATGCAAAGACAATTATGTAATATGATAAATAGTATATATACTTAGTCTTACAGTTACAACCGGCCCTTTGAGGGCAACCATAATGCTGATGTGGCCCGGGATGAAATTGAGTTTGATACCCCCGTTTTAACTAGTTGCATGATCAAATATTTGTGACGTGAGAGTTACTCAGTCACACTAAAGTAAACAGAAGAGACTCTCCTCTGAGCATCAACGGGCAACCTCATGGGGAAAATTGCCCAGACAGATCCTTAGAACATTTCTGGAAAAAAAAATAATAATAAAAAAGGTTAAGCCTGGTTATACATTTTATACAGTGTGCTATGTAAACATCATTGTGTAAAATAAATCTATTTATTACCGAACAATTCCCTGGAGTGCACACAAAAAGTAGGGTTTTAGGATACTAAATACAGTTTCTGTTTTTGCAAAAGAAACCGTCAAATGTGTTTTGCACAGTTTAATAGGGAATCATATTTAATAGGATCTGTAATTATTAAACAATACTTGCATGTTATGAAATGTATTCTTATAAAGAACGTGAACAGTAGTTGCAAATTACGTTGAACTGATCATTTTTGATTAGCGTCCAATTTGACAATTTTTATTTGGTTTTAGTCTTTGACGCTTTGTAAAAATTGTAGATTTAAAGTCACATTTTCATAATTTCTTTTGTTTAGTTCTAGGCAAGGTGTAGTCAGTTTTACATAGTTACATTTTAGTTAATGTATAAGTCCTAATGGGAATTGACATAAATGGCTCTATGCACAATTCTACACATGCAGCCACTTGAACACCCACCGTCCTATGCAACTTTCCCATCCAGTTTGTGGAGACTCATGGGGAAGTGTGTCCAGCCAGCTGGACTCCAGACTCCCGCACGATTAAGCCAACTCCGGATGGTTCAAAAGAGTACTTTGAGAAAGTCAACTAGAGGACACATCCATCATGACTGTTCAGAAAATGAATACAAGTGTAATGGATGTTAACCGTAACTGGCTTATGCAAACTGGCTAAACTGAATGATGAACTGCTTGGAGGTGAGTGTCACTGCTTCCAAAGTGGGAGCATGCACGTATGACACGTAAAGTCATCATCATCATCATCATCATCTTCATCCGCTTTGTCCGGGGTCGGGTCGCGGAGGTAGCAGTTCCAGCAGGGCATCCCAAACTTCCTTTCCCGGGCCACATTAACCAGCTCTGACTGGGGGATTCCAAGGCGTTCCCAGGCCAGTGTGGAGATATAATCCCTCCACCTGGTCCTAGGTCTGCCCCGCGGCCTCCGCCCAGCTGGACGTGCCTGGAACACCTCCCTAGGGAGGCGGCCAGGTGGCATCCTTACTAGATGTCCGAACCACCTCAACTGGCTCCTTTCTACGCAAAGAAGCAGCGGCTCTACTCAGAGTCCCTCACGAATGGCTGAACTTCTCACCCTATCCCTAAAGGAGATGCCAGCCACCCTCCGGAGGAAACTCATTTCCGCCGCTTGTATCCGCGATCTCGTTCTTTCGGTCATGACCCACCCTTCATGACCATAGGTGAGAGTAGGAATGAAGATAGACCGGTAGATTGAGAGCTTTGCCTTCTGGCTCAGCTCTCTCTTCGTCACAACGGTGCGATAAAGCGACTGCAACACCGCACCCGCTGCTCCACCTCCGGCCCATCTCTCGTTCCATTTTCCCCTCACTCGAGAACAAGACCCCGAGATACTTGAACTCCTTCACTTGGGGTAAAGACTCATTCCCTACTTGGAGTACACACGTAAAGTCACGTTTGCCTAATGTTTTCAAAATCAATCAACATACACCGATCAGCCACAGGGGTGTAGCACAAAACTAGAAATGCCTTTCCACGAGAAAATGTAGATGTGTAATTGAGTTTCCACCATCAGCGACCAGGCAGTGCAGGTGGCCAGCCCCCTAAAATAACCACTGCAGCACTACTACGTCCTCATGTGTTGGTAGACAGCGCTGGACTGAACACAAGTGTAAACGCCCACTTGGGGCCAGTTGCAACATCTGACTTCTTCCATTCATATAAATATTGGGAACTATATGTCATATGTAGTCCTCTTTAAATTGTATGGGTAATTAGAAGACAGATAAGTTAAATATACACAAGTTTGGCTGGTCCATGTCAATTAGTCTGTGAGTAACAGAGAAATGCAAAAAGTGTTGCAACGGTCCCCAGTCTCCCCTACGTCCTCATGTTAGCTCAACCTTCGTTTTAAGGCTTCTAGCGATTCTATCACAAGTGGACAGCACTGCAGACATAAAATCAGCAGTAGTCTATTGTCTTAAGTGTTAATGCTTGTTCAATACTGATTATTTTACCATTGAAATACATTTCAAATAATCTTAATGAAACTGTGCTGCCTCCTGTTTAAATAGCCTACGTGTATCAGCCAATCTGTTTTGTTCATTCAGACACTGCTATTGCACTGTTGAATTTGGCCGTTTCAATCGCGCTACAGTAACAAATAAAGGAGTTAGTTTTGCAGAAAGCAATTATTTATGGTGCCTTTAAGGGTATAATAGCTACGCACACTTCAGCTAGCTAACGTCCACTTAAATAAATAATTAAACTTCAATAGATGATAAAAGCATGTTCATAGTCTGTCAGACCAGGGCTGTATGCTTACTTTTTTCAGTGGTAGCACTGGTGCTAGCAAGCTAAAGATTTCAGTAGCACAGAGAAACATTTAGTAGCACACACGGTTGGGCAATTCAGTCAAAAAATACCTGATTTACTTTTTGAGGGAGTGGCATAGGCTAACCAACTACTACACCATATTACAGTAACTAAAACATGATTTACTGTAGCCTACGTGATTATTTTTTGAGGGGGGGGGCTGTCATTATTAACATGTAGTTTCTTATCAATGTTAAGGTTGATGAGTTAGGGAACTGCAAGGACATTTCAACATAAAAAGCTACATCATGGTCAACTTATTTCTTGAAGTGTTTATTTATGTCAATGTAATACTTTGTTCCTGTGAAAGTGACGCCCCTGCAGCTAACATTTACGAGGCACTCCTGCTCGCTGCTGTAATCTTGACTATAGTATAGGTTACATAACGTAAACAAGTTCACGATGTCTATCTAAAATATATTCTTATCTTACAGGTTGTAGTCATGGCTAACTCATTTATACATTTAAGGGCAACTTAATTGGTTTATGTGATGGGATCTTTTGCATGGTTGATTCTAGGGACGTGGAATGTCACCTCTCGGGTGGGAAAGGAACCAGAGCTAGTGCGGGAGGTGGAGCAGTATCAACTAGATATAGTTGGGCTCACCTATAAGCATGGCACTGGGTCTGGAACCAAACTCCTGGAGAGGGGCTGGACTCTTTTCTTTTCCGGAGTTGCCCAGGGTGAGAGGCGCCGAGCAGATGTGGGGATTCTCACAAGCCCCCGACCGAGCGCTGCTGTGTTGGAGTTTTCCCCGGAGAACGAGAGGGTCACCTCTATGCGACAGCGAGTCACTGAGGGGCAAGCGCTGACTGTTGTTTGTGCTTATGCACCAAATGGCAGTTAAGAGTACCCGGCCTTCTTGGAGTCGCTGGGTGGGGTCCTGAAAAGGTTACCATCTAGGCACTCCAACGCTCACGTGGGTGACGATAGAGAAACCTGGAGGGGGGTGATTGGGAGGAATGGCCTGCCCGATCTTAACCAGAGTGGTGCTTTGTTGCTGGACTTCTGTGCTAGTCATGGAATATCCATAACGAACACCATGTTCGAGCATAGGGAGGTTCATAAGAGTACTTGGTACCAGAACACCCTAGGCCGTAGATCGATGATAGACTTTGTGGTCGTATTGTCAGACCTGCGGCCGTATGTCTTGGACACTCGGGTAAAGAGAGGAGATGAGCTGTCAACTAATCACCACCTGGTGGTGATTTGGATCAGATGGCGGGGGAGGCTGCTGGACAAGCCCGGTAAACCCAAACGTGTAGTGAGGGTGAATTGGGAATGTCTGACTGAGGCCACTGTCCCTGAGGTCTTCAACTCGCACCTCTGGAAGAACTTCTCGGGCATCCCGGGGGAGGTTGGGAACATTGAATCCAAGTGGGCCATGTTCAAAACCTTCACTGTGGAAGCGGCTGCTAGGAGTTGTGGTCAGAAGGTCGTCGGTGCCTGTAGTGGCAGCAACCTAAGAACAAGAGGACACCAGCGGTGAAGGAGGCCGTCAGGCTGAAGGAGGCCTTTCGGGCTTGGTTGGCCCAGGGGTCTCCTGAAGCAGTAGACGGGTACCGGGCGGCCCGAAGGGCTGCGGCTTCGGTGGTCAAAGAAGCAAAAACTCGGGTGTGGGAGGAGTTCGGGGAGGCTATGGAGAAGGACTTACGTTTGGCCTCAAGGAAGTTCTGGCCGACGGCTTAGGTAGGGAAAGCAGGGCTTGGCCCAGGCTCTGTTGAGACGGGGCGGAGAACTGCTGACCCGGACTGGGGATATCGATGAGCGGTGGAAGGAGCACTTTGAGGAACCCCTTAACCTGACCAACACGTCCTCTGTAGAGGGGGCAGAGTTCGAAGACGGGGGAAGTCTCACCCATATCCCTGGCAGAGGTCACTGAGGTAGTAGGATTTTGCCCATCCAGTCTACATGTGTTTTGTGGACTCAGAGAAGGCCTACGACTGTGTTCCCTGTGAGTCCTGTGGGGGGTACCGCGGGAGTATGGGGTACTGGGGCCATTGCTACGAGCCATTCGGTCCCTATATAACCGGAGTGAGAGCTGTGTCTGTATTCTCAGCACAAAGTCAAATACGTTTTCAGTGGGTGTTAGAACGGGTGACAAGGGGCAGCCCTGGCGGAGTCCGTTTGTGATTTTCATGGATAGGATCTCAAGGCGTAGCCGGGGGGAGGAGTGTGTCCGGTTTGGGGACCTCAGAATTGCTTCTCTGCTCTTTGCAGATGATGTGGTTCTGTTGGCTTCTTCAGACCGTGACCTTCAGTACGCACTGGAGAGGTTTGCAGCCGAGCGTGAAGTGGTCGGGATGAGAGTCAGCACCTCCAAGTCTGAGGCCATGGTTCTCTCCCGGAAAACGGTGGAGTGGTCTCACCTTGTTGGGAGTGAGTTGCTGCCCCAAGCAAGGGAGTTCAAGTATCTCAGGGTCTTGTTCACGAGTGAGGGGAAAATGGAGCGCGAGATTGACAGGCGGATTGGTGAGCATCAGCAGTAATGCGGGCGTTGTACCGGACCGTCGTGGTAAAAAAGGAGCTGCGCCGAAAGGCGAAGCTTGCAATTTACCAGGTCGGTCTACGTTCCAACCCTCACCTATGGTCATGAGCCTTGGGTAGTGACCAAAAGAATGAGGTCACGAATACAAACGGCTGAAATGAGTTTCCTCCGTAGGGTGGCTGGGGTCAGCCTTAGGGATAGGGTGAAGAGCTCGGTCATCCGGAGGGAGCTCGGAGAAAAGCCGCTGCTCCTTCGCATTGAAAGGAGCAAGATGAGGTGGTTCGGGCATCTGATTAGGATGCCTCCTGGGCGCCATCCTTTGGAGGTTTTCCGGGCACACCCTACTGGTAGGTGGCCCCGAGGTAGACCCAGAACACGCTGGAGAGATTATATATTTCATCTGGCCTGGGAACGCGTCGGGATTCCCCAGGAGGAGCTGGAAAACGTTGCTGGGGAGTAGGACGTCTGGACTACCCTGCTTAGCCTGCTGCCACCGCGACCCGGCCCTTGATAAGCGGTGGAAAATGGATGGATGGACCTTTCGCATGTGTGATATGTGCAACATGCAAATATTACTAACAGCTGGCACAAAAAACACTTTCTCGTCAATGTAGAACTTATACTAGAAGCGGCAGTCAGAGCAGTGCAGTATTACGTGTACTTGTAACTTTGCTTTAGTTCGTGGTGTTTCGTTTAAATTAATGGATACCAGTGCAACCCACTACATATCTCGAATCACACCGTATCATTTTAAATAGCATGCGATCAAAACTGTCACACTGTACAGCCTTGCGACATTAAATCGACAGTAGTGCTGTCTTCAGTGTAAATGCTTGTTTAATAGGCTATTCGTTTTACCATTTTAATAAATGTTTTTATGAAACTGCTGCTTGCCAATTTGCCGTGTTATTATCCATGCAGTATCTTAATTTTCACAAAATGTATGTTTTGTTATGTTGGATTTGGCCGTTTCAATCCTGCTACACCGGTTACATTAAACAAAGATATTTGTTTTGAAGCAAGCTAGACATAAGCTAAATGGTGCCTTTAAGACAGTCATAGCAACTCACACTTTTGGCTAGCTAACTTTGGTTCACTTTGCTTTCCAATTCAATTATTATTTTTTAACGTTAAACAACTTACAACTTGACTCACATTCAGTACGCAGTGTCTTATGTTGTCCAGTTATTTGTTTATGCCAAGTGCCGGTGGAATCTGGTGAATTACGACAAACTTGGTTTGACTTGTAGAGCTATCCTTAGTCAATGCTGCACTCACTCGGACTGGAGCATATTGCGCCTTCATTCAAAGTCCACCAGAGGGCCTAAACTGTTTCCCCATTCATTGTCTATGGGCAAATTAAGCGGATAAAAAAGGCAATTAAAAAAGTGGACAGATTAATTAGCTGTGTAAAAGCGCAGTCTGTGGCACTCGAACAGACATTTTGGCTTTGCAATGGAAGCGAAATGCTTAAAACTGCGACCGCAGTTAGAGTGGGAAAAACAGGGCTAATAATAAGAAAGTAATATAGTAAGTAAAAATAATAATGACTAAACGATAACAGTAGATGAACAGTCTTATGACGCAATCACATAATTATGGGCCCTATACACAAGCCATATCAGTGGGCCCCCTTCCTAGCCCCATTTTTTGTTCTTGGGTCAATGACGTGACGCCTACTTTTTTTGTCCAACTGCATTTTTTGCCTTTTGAAAAATGTCTAAACACATAAGAAGACAACACATATATCTAGTACCTTTCCCATATACGTACTCACTTTAACTTTTCCAAAACTTTGTTATTGGTAATTTTTCTGTTGTTTGAAGTGTCACAATATCATGTGGTGCAACCGTCCAGCCATGACTTCTATTTTGAAAACTTGTTTAAAATTACTTTTAATCTATTGAGATGCATCTCCTGCCCCATTTGGCATCATTTCAAACATGTTTTCTATTAATTGACAAAATTACAAAGCATCTGCATTTATATTTTCATCATAATACACAAACGAATGTTGTCCGAAGACGTTCATTTTATGAGATATCATCTGGTGAGACCATGAAGAAAATGCCATTTTGGGATTTTTATTTTGAAAACAATTCAAGTACAGAAACTGACATCAGAAAGGTGCATGCCAAGGACCCAAAGAAACAACAGGTTAGTAGGTCTTTCTCAAATATGGAAGAAATGCATATTTTTAACTACTGGAATGTAGTTGCCACATTTGGATGTCATGTGGTATGACTTCAAGAAAACTATTAATATTAGGTTTTATCTGCAAATCTACATTTCTATGATAAATTTGATAGTGGTCTTTGGTGGGAAGAATGGCTGTTTATCTTAGGTGGTCAATTCTGTGCCTGTAAAATTTGACTAAACCTGAAAACATGTGGTGAAACCAAGTATCATGTGGCGCAACCACTGCAGAACGTTGTACATGATAGATATTTGTCCTGCATTGACAGTTTCTGCATTCTGCATTTTTATTTCATTAATTATTCATAAACACACAGTTCTTTATTTTAGTATAACTTTATGTATGATTTTGCATAGCTTTGTCTGCAATTTCAAAAATTTACCCTGATATTTTGGAAAGAACTTTTATTTATATTTAATGAAATGCCAAAACCATTTACCTACAGCATGAAATGTTATTTGGGTAATTATGCCATAATCAATGATTTATGACTATTTTAACCTTGACAGATTTGCTACAGGTTGCTCATGTCTGTTGGACCGCAACTTTCAAACAGTGCCACAGATTATCGATGGGATTGAGATCTGGACATTGACTTGGCTACTGTAGGATATTAACCTTTTTGTTGTTTAACCACTCCTGTGTTGCTTTGTCCTTGTGCTTGGGATCACTGTCCTGCTGAAAGGTGAAGTTTCTCCCAAGCTTCAGTCTTTTAGCAGACTGAAGCAGGTTCTCTTACAGTATCTCCCTGTATTTTGCTCCATCTCTTCTTCCTTAAATTTAACAAAATACCCAGTCCCTGCTGATGAAAAGCAACACCACAGCATGATGCTGCCATCTGTATGGTGTTTCTTGATGCACGGGCAGTGTTAGGTTTGCACCACACATACGGCTTTGAACTGTGGCCAAAAATCTCTCTTGGTCTCATCAGACCACAAAACCTTGTCCCACATCTTAGCTGGGTCACTCTCATGCTTTCTGGCAAACTCCAGACGTGCTTTGATATGGTTGTTCTTGAGTAATGCCTTCTTACAGAAAACGTGAGTTATTCTATGTTTCAGAGGTGTGGCCAATTGTAAGGCCTACAGTGTCCTCGTTAGGGCAATATTTTTCATTTGTGTCAACTTGTAGTTTCCAAAGCACAGAGGTTGAATACTTATGCAAACAGCATATTTCAGTTATTTATTTTTCTTACTAAATGTTTCTAACATAAAACTAATGTCACTTTAAAAAAATCAATTTGAGGGTCAGTCTCTTAAAATAAAATATGAAACAGAACAAAATCTCAAAGTATCATTTGTAATCAAGACAAATCAGATACGTTTCAAGTGGGTTGAATAGTTTTGCAAGCCACTGTACATAAAATGTGATGAATTGTGTCTTTCCCACAATCACTGTATAGTTCACTACAAAGCTCTTAAATGTGTCTTACTCTTTTTATGAATGTTTTTATGAGTTATATGAAATTTTCTGAACATTGTAACGTTCATGACAAAGCACTTTTTAAAAAACCTTTGGGATGAGAAATAAATAATGTGTATGGAAGTGTTTGTGTTCAAGAGAATTCTATAAAATCACAAAAAAAGCTGTTCTATTCTGTTTTCTGTTCTATTTTTGTATGGAATTTATTGTGTGTTGGTCTTTTTAAATAGAATTTAACCGATTGTATCATTTGGTGCGACCATACATCATGTGGTGCAACCAGTAAGTGCAATAACTATATTCAATTAAAAATAGAGTATCATATTTTTGTGGCTGGAACATTCATCACTGATACAGTATGCCTAAGTGGATGCTGTCTGTTTAATAATTTTATCGGTTTTGTGGGTTTTAAAAGAAAAATAGGTCTGGTAACTACTTAAAGAGGGAGGCTGTGCCATTATAGAATGTGAATATATGCTCATGATTAAGAGAAACTCAGAATAAATGCAAACATTGTTTTTCTAAACATTATACAATAATAATGAAACCTGGTTAAAATGTTAAGTATGTTAAGGAATTATATTAATTGTAAGATAATTCACGGTCTCACCACAACATTTTTTAGATCGGCTATTGACCTTGCTTAAAAATCACAAAATTCCTTTAACTTAATGTTTTTGTTTAAATGCATGTGTACACAACATTCCAAATGTTTGAAAAATTGCCAAAGATATCCTTTTTTTGTATTTAAAAATTGGTCTATTCAAAATCCTTATCCGTCATTGACCCGCTTACAAATAATTGAGCATATACTGTGCTCATGAATCTGTAGTGGTTAGGAGTGTAGTCACTAATGAACTGTTCATATCACATTTAAACAAGTAATAATAATCTGTGATATATCCTTTAGTGTGCACAGTTTGAAATCTCACATTTCAACCCTCCTTTATCAACATACTGTAGCCTACAATACTTTACTATGGTTAAATGATGTATGTCTTCAGTAATATCATTAGGCGATGACGGACCTGCCGCTGCTCTGCTGTCTGTGGCTGTTTCTGAAACTGAGGGCCATGTGTTTCATTATGTTAAGCTTTGCTAGGTAATGTTGGTAGATATAATGTAATATGATGTTGTAGCTATGATGCTGATTCATTTATCATTATTTTGATCATCATTTGAATGATGTCTATATAATTAAAATGACTTTGCACTACCCTAGACTACATTTGCGGTATTTTATCCTGCCAAGTTTAAAATTAATTTTCACAAAAATGTTCACAGTTTTTCCAGGGAAAGGTCATTGCTCCTTTCCAAACTGGTCCACTCTTGCAGTCTGTAGCAGTGTTGCGTAACAGGCCCACATTGGTTACATTGTGCCCAAAAAAAGGTTATATTCTTAGCCTTGCACATCATAAGGATATTATTTAGTTCTTAATTAAACAAGGTAAACAATGTCACGTTTTTTTGTTGCCTAGTCGATTGTATAAAGGAATATTACTTCTGATATGACAATACATTGCATTGCTAGCATATAGGCCTACATGATAGTAAAAATAATTACCTGTTTGATTGATTGTAATGTAGACGTATGTAACGTAAACCATCCCTTTTCAATATTAGCAAGCAAAGGACTGTACAATATAGGCCAACCTAATTTCTTACCATTGTCTTTTTTTCAAATATCACGTTGTTTAGCATCATCTTTCGGTGAAGTAGGCCATTGTAGCCCATTTGCTTTATATTTGTTGTGAGATAGCGCACAACAGTACAGCGCTTAGCATGACTTAAAACATTCAGACTAAAGCCCCCAATAAGACATAGCAGCGCCACTAGACAACTCGTTCAATCGGTGGTCAAAGTTTTTCCTACAAACAGCAAGTCAAAAGAGCCGACAAGGTGAATGAAGGAGGGGATTTTATTTCACCTATGGGATCATGTCTGATAGTCCGTCAGACAGGGTGTTGTTATATTTTGGTAGCCACGAAGGGGAAAACTTGACTGTCGGGCTAGTGATTTTATCAGTCCTGCAAACTTGCTCCAAGCTAGATTCCTGGCTGACTGCCTTCAGTTTTAACTGCAGATTTTAGCTTTAAACCATTCTGTTTTGTACCTTTCTTTTGAAAAAAAATAGTTAGCAGTTGTTTTCCCTCATTTTGCTTTCCTTCTCATTCCTTTCATTCTTTCTTTTTTGGTGCCCCGATTTCCCTTTCTTGGGACCAAACCATTTTGGAAAGACATGCTGTGATCGGCAGTCCCTTGGTTTGATTAGGACTAAACAATTTTGGCCTTGTGTGAGAGGGGCCTCAGAGACCACTAGGCCAATTTTTGTGACACAAAGTTTCAGTTTCTCAATTGATTTATTTAGTCCATTTTTATTTAGTTGTGACATCGTTATACTAATTACTTTGAAATAACAAATTGCAAACAAAAACAAACTTTTCATTCCTGGCTTCCGAGGGCCCCCACCCCCTTTGGGGCCCTGGGTACTCAGTCCCACGTTGACGCCCGAGATCAGCCACAACATTAAAACCACCTGCCTAATATTGTGTAGGTCCCCCTCGTGCCGCCAAAAAAGATCTGACCCGTTGAGGCATGGATTCCACAATACCTCTGAAGCTGTCCTGTGGTATCTGACAACAAGACGTTAGCAGCAAATCATTTAAGTCCTGTAAATTGCGAGGTGGGGCCTGCAAGGATCTGACATCCCACAGATGCTCGATCGGATTGAGATCTGGGGAATTGAGGCCAAGTCAACACCTTGAACTCTTTGTCATGTTCCTCAAACCATTCCTGGACAATTTTTGCAGTGTGGCAGGGCGCATTATGCTGCTGAAAGAGGCCGCTGCCGTCATGGAATACCGTTGCCATGAAGGGTTGTACTTGGTCTGCAACAATGTTTAGATACGTGTCAAAGTCCACATCCACATGAATACCAGGACCCAAGGTTTCCCAGCAGAACATTGCCCAGAGCATCACACTGCCTCCGTCGGCTTGCCGTCTTCCCATAGTGCATCCTGGTGCCATCTCGTCCCCAGGGTAAATGACGCACACGCAACCGGCCAGCCACATGATCTAAAATAAACATGACTCAGACCAGGCCACCTTTTTCCATTGCTTTATGGTCCAGTTCTGACGCTTACGTGTCTATTGTAGGCGCTTTCGGCGGTGGACAGGGGTCTGCATGGGCACCCTGACCGGTCTGCGGCTACGCAGCACCATACAGAGCAAGTGTGTTCTGACACCTTTCTACCATAGCCAGCATTAACGTTTTTATGAATTTGTACAACAGTAGCTCTTCTGTGGGATCGGACCAGACGGGCTGAGGCAATACGGTGCTCAGTCTCAGCCTCCTCTTCCTCGCTCGGGTGGTACAGTGCTACGGGCGGTTAAGGCGCTAATGCTGCTCGGTACATTCGCATATTCACTGGCCTGGCTTTGCCGGATATGGGGGAAAACATTTTGCGTTCAAGTTTTGCACATTTTGCTGCATCGGCCTCAATACCGTGTCTTTTACTTAAAGTCATCGTCAACTTTTATAGGCAACAGGCGTTGCAAAGGCCAAATGGCATCCTTGTTTATTCATACATTCCATACTTTGTAATGAAGGCCGTCTTACACTTGTCTTCCTTGGCAACCTCAGTCTGCCAAGTAGCCACTCTGCAAGACGAGGGTTGTGAAGACTGTTGCACCTTACAAGACATCCCTCAACTTTTGGAAGTCGATTGGAGTCTTTGGCACTGATGGCATTCATGTCTAGACAACATAGTACTAGGGCTGAATGATTCATTGATTTCAAATCGAAATCGCGATTTGAGACAATGCAATTAGCAAATCGCAAAGGCTGCGTTTTAAGTTAGCTCGTCTAATCAGGGTTTAAATGGTCAATACTTATACAAATGCATGCCATCCTCGTGTGACAGTCATGCTCACCAATCAGAAGTGACCTAATGCGACTACATATACGCCCACCAAGGACACAAAACCCAAGGAAAACAAGTGTTGTTAATTTAGCGTCATTCGCTACATTTAGCGATTTTTTAGACCCTCCTACTCTTTATTTCTAAAAGGCAAATAGCGACAAATCTAGCTACCTATTCAGACCATCAAGGAAAATGTGAGAAAGCTATACAAATCTATAAACTGTCATTTATCCCCATGCATTCTGCTCAGAGTAATCGCAGGTTTGAGCGGACAGCTCTCTCTCCTTCACTCCCTCGCAGGCAGCCAGTGTTTCAGGCAGGAGATTGTCTACAGAAAGGTCCTATTTTCTAGATTTGTTTTATTACTTTTTTAACTTACTTAACAGTGACAGCTATTGAGATAACTGTTCTATGTTTGATTGTTCTACGTTCTATGCCAATATTAAACAAAATACTGATTCATTGCTGAAATCAATTCACATCTTTTCAGTTCTCATCCTTGCATTAAAATATAGTGCAGGTAATATTTTGATGGTATCTCAGGTGGTAATGCTCCATCACATGTTTTAAATATATTACACAGTGAATATTGAACTGAAGCTTTCCTTAAAAATATATATATAAAAATCAAAACGCAATCGCAATATCTGTCCCAAAAATCGCAATTAGATATTTTCCCCAAATCGTTCAGCCCTACATAGGTACCATGTTTCTTCCTTACCAAAACAGGTGAAGCCCATTCTGAGTTTGAGGGAACCACTACTCCTGTATCCAATATCTCCCGCAAGAGCTGTTCCTCTTCACTTGGGTTGACTGCCTGGATGAGCAGTTTCTATTCTATGGGTAATGGCTGAGAATCTGCCAACATCAATGTCGTGTTGGACTGATGTTTTAACAGCAGATTGATGAGCCTCTCTCGATGGTCCAAGGTTAGGGCCTCGGAGGATGCTGCAAACAGGGTCTGTAGATGTTCGAGAAGTTCAAAAGGACTAACTGTATTGACTCTTCTCGTCTCGTTTACAGCCGTTGTGGTCACATTTGCCAGGTTTGCATCGCCTCTGTATGAGAACCTCTGACTACCTACTAAATAAGGTTACAGTTGTGAATGAGTAGATAACTCACATCACAAATATTTTATCACGCGACCAGTTAGAATATTAAAATATTATAGTAGTCACCACTAATGTTATTTTTTTAGAACTAGAAGGCATTTCTTTCAATAAAAATAAACTTTGGGGCATAAAGCAGGACCTGCCATTGAGACAAAAAGTAACATTACCTTACTAGCTTCCTCGTCATCACGCACATTTTTCTTCTAATCGTGGAGCAATATTTTAGCAAACTTCTGAAAACACAATCAGGAATATTTTAATACATAGCTTACATAAACATTTTTGGCTTCGTTTATTGAAGTAACATTACCAGTAGGCCTATTGATTTACTGACTCGAGGTTGCTAACGTTTGCCTGAACATTATTCCCCTATTATTAATGAGTTGGCCATGGACATCAATAGAGAATATACACTCACAGGCCACTTCATTAGGTACACCTTGCTAGTACTTGGTTGGACCCCCTTTTGCCTTCAGAACTGCCTTAATTCTTCGTGGCATAGACTCAACAAGGTGCTGGAAACATTCCATATTGACATGATAGCATCACTCAGTTGCTGCAGATTTGTCGGCTGCACATCCATTATGCGAATCTCTCGTTCCACCACATCTCAAAGGTGCTCTATTGGATTGAGAGCTGGTGACTGTGGAGGACATTTGAGTACAGTGAACTCATTGTCATGTTCAAGAAACCAGTTTGAGATGATTTGAGCTTTGTGACATTTGTGACATGCGCGTTATCCTGCTGGAAGTAGTCATCAGAAGATGGGTACACTGTGGTCATGAAGGGATGGACATGGTCAGCAACAATACTCAGGTAGGCTGTGGCATTTAAACAATGCTCAATTGGTACTAAGGGGCCCAAAGTATGCCAAGAAAATATCCCCCACACCATTACACCACCACCACCAGCCTGAACATTTGATACAAGGCAGGATGGATCCATGTTTTCAAGTTGTTTACGCCAAATTCTGACCCTACTGAATGTCGCAGCAGAAATCGAGACTCATCAGACCAGGCAACATTTTTCCAATCTTCTATTGTCCAATTTTGGTGAGCCCGTTCGAATTGTAGCCTCAGTTTCCTGTTCTTAGCTGACAGGAGTGGCACCCGTTGTGGTCTTCTGCTGCTGTAGCCTATCTGCTTCAAGGTTCGACGTGTTGTGCGTTCAGAGATGGTCTTCTGCATACCTTGGTTGTAACGAGTGGTTATTTGAGTTACTGTTGCCTTTCTATCATCTTCAACCAGTCTGGCCATTCTCCTCTGACCATTGGCATCAACAAGGCATTTTCGCCCAGAGAACTGCCGCTCACTGGATATTCTCTCTTTTTCAGACCATTCTCCGTAAACCCTAGGAGATGGTTGTGTGTGAAAATCCCAGTAGATCAGCAGTTTCTGAAATACTCAGACCAGCCCGTCTGGCACCAACAACCATGCCACGTTCAAAGTCACTTAAATCACCTTTCTTCCCCACTCTGATGCTCTGTTTGAATTTCACCAGGTCGTCTTGACCATGTCTACATGCCTAAGATGCATTGAGTTTCTGTCATGTGATTGGCTGATTAGATATTTGCGTTAACGAGCAGTTGAAGTGAGTGTGTTTATTTAAAGAGTAAAATCGAATTAAATCTATCCATCCATCCATCCATCCATTAGCTTTACCACTTATCCTGTACAGGGTCGCGGGGGGGGCTGGAGCCTATCCCAGCGGACACAGGGCGAGAGGCGGGGTACACCCTGGACAGGTCGCCAGTCTATCACAGGGCCGACACATAGGGACAGACAACAACTCACACTCACATTCACACCTACGGGCAATTTACAGTCACCAATTAACCTGCATGTTTTTTGGACTGTGGGAGGAAACTGGAGTACCCGGAGGAAACCCACGCGAACACGGGGAGAACATGCAAACTCCACACAGAAAGGCCCTTGGGTCAGGTGGGGATTGAACCCAGGACCTTCTTGCTGTGAGGCAACAGTGCTAACCACCGAGCCACCGTGCTGCGAATTAAATCTAATTAAAGTAAATCTAATTTAACGTTAGCTAGTTAAATCAACTTTTTTTTTCTCTGGTAACCTAGCTTAGTCTGCTCATCTGCCCTGTTTGTCCATCTGTCCGAGGAGAAAAGGCTGTACTTGCGATGCTGTTCATTGTCAATAGTTTGCGACAACCTTTGCTTGGCTGATTGACATCCTGACTTGTTCCATTTGAGCAAAGTGGATGACTGTTTATTTGAGTTAAGTGCGGCGGACCTCGCAGAGTCGTGTAATTGCGACTTCACGACATTTCATAAAATTCTGAAGCCGTTTCAGCAATAATTTTGCGGAGAATATACATAGCGGAAACACTGACCTATTATATTATAACTTAAGAGTTAAAATGCCATTTCCCACTGACACTGAGAAATCTACCGAACAACTCGAGACCCAGTACTGCCTCCTGCCTCTTTATTACGCCAGAACACAACGCAGAACAACAGTAACATCATTAGGTGCAACACACGGGTTACATGCACCCCTCCATTTAATTGTCTAGGAACACGGGCTCACTCTGTAGAAAAAAAAAAAGTTGACTCCCACGATTGTCCTCTTGCAATTCGCATTCTGGGTAAGGGCGTAGGTTTAATTTGAAAAGTGGTGGGGACATAAATTTGGCAGAGTCCTATCCCAGAAAACGTTTACATTTTTCATCATATTTCCTGAAAATCTAGGCTACTCAGGGGCGCCTCTTGAAATTTGGTATTGACAACCACTACGTAATACACTGTCACTGACAACCATATGTCTAGTTTTGGTCTTAGTCTTGCACATGTGATAAATAATTTTTCTAACAATTACATCAGAAGGACGTACTCAATGAAATAACAATAAAGCACACAGGTCTCTCTCTGTCTCTGATACCTGTGTTGTCAACCACTAAATGATGCACCTTAACTTAAAAAAGGCCACTCTGTTAATGCACTTAAAATGAGCAATGGGAGAAATTGGTTTAAAGCGATGCTCAAATCAGAAGGATGTGCTCTTTAAGGTAACATTGCAGCTCATAGTGCATATTCTTACCTGTTCACTCCTCTTTCCCTGCCTGGCCTGGGCCTTCTCTCTCTGTCTCTCTGTATTAAAGGGGCCCTATTATGCACATTTTCAGGTTCATACCTTTATTTAGGAGTTCTACTAGAATACATTAGTTTCAGTAGGCCTACATACATTGCATTGAGATAAGGTATTATGTTACAAACTTAAGAAGGAAAAGAGCAAAAAACAAATCAATCACATTATTCTATATAAATACAATTGTCAACAATTAATCAATTCCAGATATAATAGGCTACTTTTACTTTAGCCAGCATCTTACAACTCCTACTGTCACTGCTGTTTGGTCATAATTGATGGGTCTTAGATATGATATGACGTTTATAAACTGATTTCACATGAACCAGTAAGCTACAGCTCAAAAAAGACAAACTGTCACGAAGTAGCTTGACTTCAGCTTGTCGTTTTCAGTGAGCTTGGCATTTTCCCCCTTCTCAACCACATAACCATTCATAAATTGGTCTCATGTTCCAAAACAAATCCAAAAGCACAATGTTTAATTACGTAGCGGCTGCAGCAGTATTGGCATTGCTAATATTATGTTAGCATAAAGAAAAGATAACCATTAGGGGCCAGGGGCCAACCGTAAACGTTCAACTTTGTTATAGAACTTACTAGTAGTCAAAATAATAACGTCGCTGTTAACTTTAAACAAGTAGTCCCAGAGCCCTAATGTCAACGTTATACAAGTGGAATTTGGAATTGGAATACGTCAATTTTCACCAAATTAGCCGGTAGCTAGCAGCAGACCGGTGGCAAGCGATTGTTTAGAGTTGATCATCATCATCATCATCGTCATCCGCTTTGTCCGGGGTTGGGTCACGGAGGTAGCAGTTCAAGCAGGGCATCCCAAACTTCCCTTTCCCGGGCCACATTAACCAGCTCTGACTGGGGGATTCCAAGGCGTTCCCAGGCCAGTGTGGAGATATAATCCCTCCACCTGGTCCTAGGTCTGCCCCGCGGCCTCCGTCCCGCTGGACGTGCCTGGAACACCTCCCTAGGGAGGCGGCCAGGTGGCATCCTTACTAGATGCCTGAACCACCTCAACTGGCTCCTGTTCTACGCAAAGAAGCAGCGGCTCTATTCCGAGTCCCTCACGGATGGCTGAACTTCTCACCCTATCCCTAAGGGAGATGCCAGCCAGCCCTCCGGAGGAAAGTCATTTCCGCCGCTTGTATCCGCGATCTCGTTCTTTCGGTCATGACCCACCCTTCATGACCATAGGTGAGAGTAGGAACGAAGATAGACCAGTAGATTGAGAGCTTTGCCTTCTGGCTCAGCTCTCTTCGTCACAACGGTGCGATAGAGCGACTGCAACACCGCACCCGCTGCTCCAATTCTCCGGCCCATCTCTCGTTCCATTTTACCCTCACTCGAGAACAAGACCCCGAGATACTTGAACTCCTTCACTTGGGGTAAAGACTCATTCCCTACCTGGAGTAGAGTTGTTTAGAGTTGATGGTAGGTTGAATTATGGGTTGAATAGAAGGACGCAGTGAGGATAGCACGAGCGTGTGTGTGTGTGTGTGTGTGTGTGTGTGTGTCTGTGTGTGTGTGTGTGTGTGTGTGTCGGAGTTTGACACACACACACCGGACCGTAACAGCGCAAGCACAAATTAATCAAAAACGAAGTAAAGACTTTCCGCATAGTTTTTTTTTTTATATACTAGTTTGGTACAAACATTTACCCGCCAGCATGGTGGCGTAGCCTTCCTAGATTTACTCGCCAAACAGAAAATCGACCCGTCTGTGGCGAGTATTAATTTCGGACCCTGATTGAGGGCATGCCAAACTAGCTGCTAGGTGGGCAATATGCAAATGTGTGACTTAGTGACGTAGATTAGTTACGGATGAAAACGCCGGACTACAAATGAGGCGTTTCAGGCAGTTCATGAGCAGTGTTTTTTTGTGAGAGTAGCTCCCTTTGGCGTGCACTATGGGCTTTGTAACTTTTCAGACCTTTTACACGCACAAAAAGCTATATAACATACTAAAGGAAAGGGAAAAAACTAAAAAGCATAATAGATTCCCTTTAACAACAAAGCTAAATGAAAATGAATGGAACTCCTAATTTGCTACACAAGTTATGAACATGAAGGGAACGTCTGATTGGCAATACAATAGTAGATAAGTTAACTCACCAAGCATGTGTTTACTGGCAAATTTTATGTTCAATTCTGACGAAATACGATTCTGACGAAGAGTTTCAATCTCCAGAAAGTAATTAATTGTAACATTAACTAGACTAGAGTAACCCAAGGCTTTAGCCACACAAATGGGATTTTGCCAACAGGTATAATGCCAACCCGAGTCATAAGTAACAAATAACACAAGTCACCCTACAGCACACAACACACATTTAGTCTGCTAGCTAACTACGTTATCTGTTAATGTTAGCTCAGTAAGCTATAAATGTAACTATTCTTGTTTGTACAGCGCTAAAGTTTGCAAGACTAAAACAATTCCTGGTCTGTACACTCAGAACAGCTGACTAGTGTCTTCCATATTACTGAACAATCAGCGTTACTAGTTTAATTTGATACGGGTACAATAACGTTGCATCACAGAAGGCAATGCACCTGCAGCTGCGACAGACAGCATCTTCTCACCTCTGTAAGGCTCTAAGCACGGTGTCTACATCCAAAATTCACTCCAGCTATCACATCGCTGCATGTTTAGGCAGGGCAAAAGCGATGTGAAACTAATGCGAAACACCAACAGAAATAATTTCTCATCCAGTTGGGACATGAGGGATTAACCAGGGTATATGCAGGAATCCAGAGGTTAAATATTTTAAGACTTCAGCGCCACTTTGAGCTGTAAACGGTTACACCAGTGACACACCTTTACCTTCAGTTAATATACACTGATTGAAACTGCAAAACTAACAAGTATTTGTTCGGGATAACTTCTATAGATAATATAATAATCATTACTTCCGTTCAGTCACTGTGCCTTGACTAGTTTAGAGATTATTTCCCTCTCACTCGCTATCTTCTCTAGTCTCTCTCCTTGGAAGAACCTGCTCTCTCGCTCTCATCTTCTCACACTCTGTGCTCTGCTTGTTTCATTCTCTCCATTTCTTGTTCCTCCAAAATATTTTTTTTATTATTAAAAACCTTTTCAGTTACATCTCTATGAAGATTGTAAAATATGGAAAACTGGTGTTTATAATAGTCTGCCCACAATGTATGTCATCTTTATGTATATTTAAATTGACATACATTTGAAATGCATTATTTCATTATATTTCAGCAAGACTTAATATATTTTAAAGAGCAGATACTGCCAGGGAGGAAACACTGTTATAAACATCAGCTCTTCTATCTATTCTTCCTCCCTCTCCATCTCTTTTTCACGGTCTCCTCTCTATTCCAGTGAAGAAAGTAAACACTGTTGGCTAATTTACTGAGTTAGCCTGCTAACTTCTTCTCTCGAGTCTCGCATCCTATAACTTCAGTGCATTATTTAGCCCCCTTTCCGACAAGCTAGTATATCAAGCCTGATTCATGATACCAATAGATTCCGTGAAATTTCATACGGTGCCAATACTATCACGCTATCTTAAATGAGCATGGAATGCAACGGCGCAAATTGTCGGCTAATCAATTGACCGGTCTGTCTTGGGAAAAACCAATAGAAAACGCTAACAGTAGCGCGTTGGTCAATCTGACAGGGACAGCAGTCAGTGGGTTAGCGTGCGCGAGAAATGTTAGACCATTTCATATGACGTCACATTTTGCAGGATTCTATAACCTAACAAGCCTACACAGAAGAATCCCACAAGCGCCACGCATTATTACTATATTTACGCAAACTTTTAGTATACAAACTCTTTGGACAAATCGTCTAGGTTCACACTGAAAAAGTTGCAAAAAAAATGAATACTTCGTAAAATGTCAATAAAGACTTAATACTTTTTAAGGGTCTTAATTTTCACTAAATTGATTTATTACCTTTTGATATTTTTAAGACCCCGCGGACACCCTGGATTAACCCTTTGTAGAGCCGATGAAAATTATGTTTTGATTTAAAACGAATATGCAATATTATCAAGAAAGTAGTGGGGACAGTTTTAGGCAATCAGGAAAGTGGTAGGGACATGTCCCTACCATAAATTACACCCATGACTCTGGGCCTACATGAAAATAATCCAATAAAGTCACTTATAAAGCGGGGTTTAAGGTTTTCATAAGTGTAAAAAGAATAAAATACAGACGACGTTTTCTTTTACAAAACACGTTTGATAAGTGACGATATTTGGTCATTTTGGCTTGTCATACAACGTCAAAACTCACGAGTCACGTTGACCTTGTACAGATGTCGTTGATAAATTCAATGAAACATCCGGGAGGGAAGCTAGGTTAAAAGACAGATCTGCTCTAAATCCAAATTTCTTCAAATTATTGTTTTGGAAAGTGCAAAATTTGTAAATATTAACCTCTGATAACAAGCACTTGGATGAAATAAACTAATCGTGACAATAAAGCCAAGAGGAGCTTCAGTAGTCTTGTCTAGAAGCCTGTCTACGGAGTAACTTGACCTAAGTTTTTAATCTACAATTTTAAAAGCACTTTAATTTTTCTAAGAAATTCTGACCTGTCTACCTTACACGTTTCGCACGGACTCGACACAACGTTGCTTCAGCCATACATGTTACCTAAATTATTTATAATAGCATAAACAATTTAGTTCAAATAATACATGAAACGAAAACCAGAAAACATCCTGTACATACTTGTAAGATCCAGTCACGTTAAAGAAAATGTACATGTACTGTGCTGCTTTTCTTACCTGGTTGCCCGCAATCACACCAGGAGTGCTTCTTCTTCGAGGTTTGAGGTTTTACGGCAGTTGGCATCCTGCATTACTGCCACCTTCAGGTTTTATTACCTTACTCCCCCTGTCTGTCCATTAACTTAAAGGGGAAATGAAATGCTCAAGTAAGTTCCAGATGATGTTTTGTATACATATATAATAACATTTTGTGCTCTAAAATGTTTAATAAAAGTCCGAGGATAATAAAATTAATATAATATACAAATAGCTCCTATGCCTCCTGAAGATTGGGCGCTGCCATTTTGAAATGACGTATGAGCCCTACGTCATTTGCATGGTTGCAGTTCATACTGGTAACGTAGGCCTATTCACATAGCATTTTAACCCACAGGCAGAACAAAGACTGGCCATTTGTCTTCAAACGTATGTAACATGAAACATGAACTAGACAGGACAAAAGAGCATATTCTTGTAAATGCTACTGCATACTCATATGATCCAAGACGAAAACCTGGAACAGTAACTAACCCTAGCGAAAGTCGCGACAAGGTGTAGGACAATGATGAAGTTGCGGTACCGGGCAGGAACTACTGGATAACTGCTAGTGGTGTCGCTGTAGAAACTGCAGGTGTGTGCCGACTGTCATCGAGTCCAAATGCTGCCATTAAGCACATTTAGACAATACATTTTAAAACGTATTATAGCCTAAATAGAGTCAATTCCAAATGCTTCTCACAGTTAGAACATCCATTCATAAATATTATGAAAACATTTAATTTGTACCAAGCAACTATAAGCAAAATTGTGGAATAATATAATATGGGTTTTACCAGAGTTTGAAAAAACTAGTTTTACTAGTTTGCTGACTAGACGGGGAAATGGTTTTGCGCACAAACGTTTGTGTGCCTCTAACAATATTGCTGCACTGTGTCACAATATGGTGATGGCACCTCTGATATCAACGTACAGTATGCTATATATTTTCTATTTATCTGGGCGGTCTTAACCATATGAAATGGCAAAAACGGTGGGCAACAATTACTTTGAGTTTGACTAATGAGAGGCTAAAGCGTTCACATTATTACCGAAACAAATTGGAATAATGCCAAGCAACAAACTTAGGAACAGGACCTGTGGTTAAGAAGAATACAATGAACAGAAGACATTTTTCTTTAATTTAGAAGAGAAAAGAACTGTAGACAAAAACGTCCAGTTTATTCTGTACTAAGAAATAAAAACGTAGACCTAGATAATTTCCAAGTTTAACGTTCTATCATTGCCTAATGTTGAATAGTAACGGCTGTTTCGCATGATGACCCGTTTTGGGCGTTATTAAGCAGATTGATATTATGGGTCAGTGAAGATGCAATGCTGATTTGAAATACATTTTATAAATTAAGTGGATATTAAGTGATGTTGAGTGAATAGGTTTCTGCTTTGGTCTGAGGTCTATTTAAAAACGCATGAAAACATATTGGGTGAACAAAATGGTTTATTGGTTTAAAAAAATCTTATAGTCTACAATTAAGCTTACAAATAGATCAAAAGTCGACCTGCTGGTTTATAGCTTTTGTTAATGTCTTGCTAAGAAAACAGCGTATTATAGCTACAGGCCTATTTAACTTTGTCTGGTTTTAGAGAGCCATGAAAGTTCCTGCTGCACGGAGAGGAGTGCTTGTTAGGCAGATTGTCAGATACTTTCTCACAATTTTAGAGGAAGTAATAAATAGACTACTAGAAATAATTTATGATAATAAATTACACAACTTTGCTACTTCGAGGGCCTAATGTTAGATGCGTCCTATTCGTTAAATTCAACTTGACAGAAACGCCGTCCAAAATCGTCGTCAAAACCACTAGAGGAACATGCAGAACTGGAGACCGAGATGCAGCCTTTGTTCTGGCAAATAATAAACAAATTTAGTCAAACTGACAAAGTGGTTGTTTTCTAAATGTATTAACATTTATTTAATATAAAAAAAAATGATGTGAAGTTGGACCTGTGGTTATCCTAGTGACCGCGTTAATGTGCCCAACCCCGCTGTGTGCCTGCGGTAATGCGGTAACCGCCTCAGCCATAAGCTAGACAACTCAAAAATTGATTGTACTGCCTCTGGTTTAGGCTTTGCTGTCTTGGTCTGTACTAATCTCCCTAAATCATTACATTGATGCTCGGAGACATAGTTTTGAGTTTGGGAAATAATCTCTAGGAAAGTCTACATACACGAAATCCAATGGCAACAGGAGGACTGGCACGCTTTTGCTATGGCAATATATGATAGTGAACACATTGGGTATTATTAATTATTGCACCCAGGGGCAATGCAATGTGTTCCACCCCCTTTCTTCGTTTCTGTTGTCATCAATAGAAGTCATATTGTATACGCGCTATGGCTCGACAGTACACTAGCTGGAAGTCACCACAGAGAAAGGCCTAGTTGACACACTAACATGCGTGTGACGTCAGACGTCACGTGACACAAAATGTCTGCGCCCACGGTGAAAAGTCTCGATTTCATTACGTTATTTGTCTTAAACTGTACTTTGAGTCAGTTTGATGTTAGGAATGTTTTTATGATTTGTTTATAGTATTAATATTAGTCTAACTTGCTATTAATATAAGCCGTTGATCTGCCTGTGCTCCAGGGTGCGTTGATCTGCCTGTGTATGAGTGCCTCATAAATGAACTGAGGGCCGTAGCTTTCTTACATTCACATAAATAAATACTTACAAATAGGTTGATAATGATGTAGCTTCTTATGTTGAAATTTCCTTGCAATTACCTAACTCATAGTTTCTTATCAATGTTTAGGTTGACATGGTAATAATGCCAGCCCCCCACCCTCCAAAAAATATCATGTACAGTAAATTATTTTTAATTTACTGTAATACTGTAATACAGTGGGTTTTTTACTGTAATATTAGACAATGAATGGGAAAAGGGTAAGCCTTGACGGGAGATAGAATGAAGGGCCAAGATTAATCATACCCTTGTGTATACTGCCATCTAGTGAACGCAATAAAATATTGGTTAACATATACATACGTTTGCGAGATAATAAATTTCAAGATATCCTAACGAATAATGACATAATTGCATGCATGTAGATTATAGTTGGCATAGAAGCTAACTACTGTCGCGTCCCGCAGTTCTGAGAGACGACAGGACTAAAGGTATAAGCAATAGCAAGCTTTAATCAATAAAGTAATCAATACAAAAATAATAAGGAAGAATATGATGAAATCAAAAGATAACAAAGGGCAACACCACGCTACACCAGTCTGCTGTCCTACACACACGCACAGACACACAAACCCAGTCTACCGAATGCCGCCACCTGGGAGGGGTCTGTTCTCCTTTTATACAGTGGTAGAATACAAGATCATATGTCAACTGGATGGAGAGAAGTCATTGGTTTAGACGTTAGACCCTCCCTTGTTGGTGCGCAGGCTCAGTCCTAAGCCTCTAGGCACGTCTCTGCCATTGTTGTAGTCGTATCAAATACAGGCGTGTGCTGTGAGAGAGGGGAAAAGTCTACAGAGATCGTAACAATGACCATTGACAGACCTTGAACAGATTATAATGTGTAGGATTGTCCTTTTAATACACAGCACATAATATATGTAATTAAGTGGTCTAATACACAGCCTAAAATACATGTAACTAAATGGTTAAATCTTAACACTACCCAATACAATGTGATTAGTCTCGTTACGATACGGCTATGGTGTGAATAACTTTAATGGTGTAATTTAACTGCAGTATCTCAAAGGCCACAGAGACTCCCTAACTTTGAATCTTAACTCTGTGCAAAGGCGTTTGACTACAGAGACTTACGTAACAATAACCGCGATGACGAGCATAGTGACAAAGGGAGAGATAGAGTTAAGGCAGAATAAGTTCTTCATAAAGCTTTTTACATCGCTCGAGTTAGTGTACGATGGACTCACCATAGCTCTACATCAAGCAAGGTTATCAACCTGCACTTGGGCTATTTGTAAGACACTGCATACTGAATGTGAGTTAAGTTGTATTTGTTTAACGTTAAAAAATAAGTGTGGTGACTTGAATTGGATAGTGGCTGATGTGCGCTGTATTTTATTTATTTTTTTAAAGAGAAGGCTAACCTTCACAATTTGGATGTTTACGATATTTCCATGGAGCTAGTCTTAAGTTAAGGCACCGAAAGTGATAGCTTACTGGTAATACTGCAAAAGATTAGGTTAGGACACCTCACGCTACCGTGCTCAGCCAGACGTAGTGGGAGTACCGTCAACATTATGCCGTGGTTACTGCTGCTACTGCATGTGAATTCTATTTGTTTAAGTGGACGTTAGCTAGCTAACTATTATACCCTTAAATGCACCATAAATAATTGCTTGCTGCAAAACTAACTCCTTTATTTGTTAAGGTAGCGCGATTGTAACGGCCAAATTCAACAATACAGTGTTAGAATGAACAGACTGGCTGATACAAGTAGGCTACTTAAACAGGCAGCAGCACAGTTTAATTAAGATTACTTAAAATGTATTTCAATGGTAAAATAATCAGCATTGAACAAACATTAACACTTTAGACAATAGACTACTGCTGATTTTCTGTCTGCAGCACTGTCCACTTCTGATATGATAGCCAGATGCCTTAAAACGAAGGTTGAGTTACACGAGGACATAGGGGAGACTGGGGACAGTTGCAACATTTTTTGCATTTCTCTGATACTCAAAGAGAAACTGACATAGACTAGCCAAACTTGTACATATTAAACATGTCTGTCTTCTAATTACCCATACAATTTAAAGATGACTACATATGACATATAGTTCATAATATTTATATGAATGGTAAAAGTCAGATGTTGCAACTGGCCCCAAGTGGACGTTTACACTTGTATTCAGTTCAGCGCTGTCCACCAACACACGAGGACGTAGTGGTGCTGCAGCGGTTATTTTAGGGGGCTGGCCACCCACACTCCCTAGTCGCTGATGGTGGAAACGCAATCACATCCGCATTTTCTTGTGGAAATGCATTTCTAGTATTACGCCACCATTGCAGCGCCAAAATATCCGCTTGAATGCCATGGAGTGTGCTTGTACACAGCTAATTAATCTGTCCACTAGTTATTTTTTTATTACATTTTTTACACGCTTAATTTGCTCATAGACAATGAATGGGGAAACAGATTAGGCCATCTGGTGGACTTTGAATGAAAGAGCAATTTGCTCCCGTCCTAGTGAGTGTAGCATGGACGCACGATAGCTGTACAAGTCAAACAAGGTTCATTGTAATTCACCAGATTCCACCGGCACTTGGAATAAGCCCATAACATTGACAAGACACTGCACACTGAATGCGAGTTAAGTTGTATTTGTTTAACGTTAAAAATAATTATGGTGCCTTGAATTGGAAAGCAAAGTGAACCAAAGTTAGCTAGCCGAAAGTGTGAGTTGCAATATGACCGTCTCAAATGCATCATTTAGCTTTTTATGTCTAGCATGCTTCAAACTTATTTAATGTAATCGGCGTAGCAGGATTGAAACGGCCAAATCCAACATTAGAGCTCATTTAAAAACTGGGCTGTCGCGACTCAGCTGCGCCTATTTAGTGATACCAAGTTAAAACAACATTGAAAAAGAAAAACAACTAACACAACTCGATCATTATGTAAAGTGCAACAGGCATTTAGAATGTAGGAACGGTGCAAGGACCTGAAATTCTGAATTGTCTCGCTGAACAGTAAAGGAAAATCAATTGAAACTTAGGTACACGGACCATTACAAAACATTGTTGGTTGTGAAAATGAAGATACCACATGGTTGATAACACTGACAACTGGCAAGTAGCAGTTTCATAAAAACAGTTATTAAAATGGTAAAATGTATAGCCTATTAGACAAGCATTTACACTGAAGACAGCAATACTATTCATTTAATGTTGCAGGGCTGTACAGTGCAAGTTTTGATCGCATACTACTTAAAATTATTTGGTGCGATTCGAAGAGATAGGCATCTCTTCAACTACTCATCTCATCTGGTGGTGAGTTGGGTCAGGTGGTGGGGGAAGCCTCTGGACAGACCTGGTAAGCCCAAACGTGTAGTGCGGGAGGCCTTCAACTCACACCTCCGGCGGGGCTTCTCTGGCATCCCTGTGGAGGCTCGGGGCATTGAACCGGAGTGGGCGATGTTCAAAGCCTCCATTGCTAAAGTTGCGTCTGAGAGCTGTGGTCTCAAGGTCTTAGGTGCCTCAAGGGGCGGTAACCCTCGAACATCCTGGTGGACACCGGTGGTCAGGGGAGCCGTCCGATTGAAGAAGGAGGCCTTCCGGGATATGTTATCCCGGGAGACTCCGGAGGCAGTTGCAAGGTACCGACAGGCCCGAAGGACTGCAGCCTCGGCCGTGGCAGAGGCAAAGCAGCGGGTGTGGGAGGAGTTCGGAGAAACCATGGAGAAGGACTTTCGGTTGGCACCAAAGCGGTTCTGGAAGACCATCCGACACCTCAGGAGGGGAAAGCAGGGAACCATCCAAGCTGTATACAGTAAGGATGGGACGCTGTTGACCTCAACTGACAAGGTGATTGGGAGGTAGAAGGAACACTTTGAGGAACTCCTGAACCCGACAAACCCACCCTCTATAGTAGAGGCAGAGCTGGAGGATGATGGGGGATCAGCATCAATCTCCTGGCGGAGGTCACTGAGGTAGTCAAACAACTCCACAGTGGCAAAGCCCCAGGGGTGGATGAGATCCGCCCTGAATACCTCAAGGCTCTGGATGTTGTGGGGCTGTCTTGGTTGACACGTCTCTGCAACATCGCGTGGCGGTCGGGGACAGTACCCCTGGAGTGGCAGACCGGGGTGGTGGTTCCTCTTTTTAAGAAGGGGGACCGGAGAGTGTGTTCCAACTACAGAGGGATCACACTTCTCAGCCTCCCCGGGAAAGTCTACGCCAGGGTGCTGGAGAGGAGAATTCGGCCGATAGTCGAACCTCGGATGCAGGAGGAACAATGCGGTTTTCGTCCTGGTCGTGGAACAACAGACCAGCTTTTTACCCTCGCGAGGATCTATGAGGGGGCCTGGGAGTATGCCAATCCGGTCTACACGTGTTTTGTGGATTTGGAGAAGGCGTATGATCGGGTTCCCCGGGAGATACTGTGGGAGGTTCTGCGAGAGTATGGGGTGAGGGGGTCTCTACTCAGGGCCATCCAATCTCTGTACTCCCAAAGCGAGAGCTGTGTCCGGGTCCTCGGCAGTAAGTCGGACTCGTTTCCGGTGAGGGTTGGCCTCCTCCAAGGCTGCGCTTTGTCACCTATCCTGTTTGTGATATTCATGGACAGGATCTCACGGCGTAGCTGCAGGGGAGGGGGCTGCGGGTTGGTGGGCAGAGGATTGCATCACTGCTTTTTGCAGATGATGTGGTCCTGATGGCATCATCGGTCTGCGACCTGCAGCACTCATTGGATCGGTTCGCAGCCGAGTGTGAAGCGGCTGGGATGAGGATCAGCACCTCCAAATCTGAGGCCATGGTTCTCAGCAGGTCTACTCCAAGTAGGGAATGAGTCTTTACCCCAAGTGAAGGAGTTCAAGTATCTCGGGGTCTTGTTCTCTAGTGAGGGGAAAATGGAACGAGAGATGGGCCGGAGAATTGGAGCAGCGGGTGCGGTATTGCAGTCGCTTTATCGCACCGTTGTGACGAAGAGAGAGCTGAGCCAGAAGGCAAAGCTCTCAATCTACCGGTCTATCTTCGTTCCTACTCTCACCTATGGTCATGAAGGGTGGGTCATGACCGAAAGAACGAGATCGCGGATACAAGCGGCGGAAATGAGTTTCCTCCGGAGGGTGGCTGGCATCTCCCTTAGGGATAGGGTGAGAAGTTCATATATATATATATATATATATATATATATATATATATATATATATATATATATATATATATATATATATATATATATATATATATATATATATATATATATATATGTATATATATATATATATATATGAGCCATTATATATATATATATATATATATATATATATATATATATATATATATATATATGTGAGGGAGAGAGAGAGAGAGAGAGAGAGAGAGAGAGAGAGAGAGAGAGAGAGAGAGAGAGAGAGAGAGAGAGAGAGAGAGAGAGAGAGAGAGAGAGAGAGAGAGAGAGAGAGAGAGAGAGAGAGAGAGAGAGAGAGAGACTCGGATATATATATATATATATATATATATATATATATATATATATATATATATATATATATATATATATATATATATATATATATATATATATATATATATATATATATATATATATATATATATATATATATATATATATATATATATATATATATATATATATATATATATATATATATATATATATATATATATATATATGTAGAGCCGCTGCTTCTTTGCGTAGAAAGGAGCCAGTTAAGGTGGTTCGGGTATCTAGTAAGGATGCCACCTGGCCGCCTCCCTAGGGAGGTGTTCCAGGCACGTCCAGCTGGGCGGAGGCTGCGGGGCAGACCTAGGACCAGGTGGAGGGATTATATCTCCACACTGGCCTGGGAACACCTTGGAATCCCCCAGTCAGAGCTGGTAAATGTGGCCCGGGAAAGGGAAGTTTGGGATGCCCTGCTGGAACTGCTACCTCCGCGACCCGACCCCGGACAAAGCGGATGAAGATGATAATGATGAAGAGATAGGCTATGTAGTGGGGTGCGCTGGTATCCGTTCATTAAAACAAAGTCACGAGTAAATGTAATGATCATATGCTCCGACTGTGCCACAATGCCTCTTCTACATTGACGAGAAAGTGTTTTTTGGGCCAGTGTTGTTAATAATAAAATTTGCATGTTGCGCATATCCATGCAAAGGGTCCCGTCACATAAACCAAATATGTTAAGCCGGTGAACCAGTCGCCCTTAATTTAATTAGTAAACCAACTAACGTTTGCCATCACTACAAGTTGTAAGGTTACTTTACATAATAACGTAACCTATAATGGAGCTTTAGCTGAAGTTCAGGCAGTCAGCTCGGAGTCTGGCCTATGACGAGAACTCGTCATACTGTGCACTACCACACAAACCAATCACACACATCGCTTGTTTTGCTTTGTAGAATGTACGGAAGCTAAATAACCACGATCGAGAATGTTCGCTAACAAGAGCAAAATGGTTCAAGTGTACGGTCTAAAGAAAGTTGTGACTGTTATTTTTAGTGTAGGAGCTGGACTGTTGAATACCGTGTCTTATCCTTGACCATCTGTATGTTTAAATCTTTACCAGGTATGTTTACTGTGTACTTTTTATAATGTGTTTTTGATATGCTAGCTAATCAGTTGTACGTTTGCATTGAGTAAATGGGTTGTGATGTGGGTTTATTAGCGTTAGTAGGTGGGTCAATGACATAAGGATTTTGAATAGATCAATTTTTAAATACAAAAAATAAGGATATCTCTGGGAATTGTTCAAACATTTGGAATGTTGTGTATACATGCATTTATACAAAAACATTAAATTAAGGGAATTTTATGATTTCAAAGGAATTTTGTGATTTTTAAGCAAGATCAATAGCCGATGATCTAAAAAATGTCATGTGGTGAGACCATGAATTATCTTACAATAAATAGAATTCCTTAACATACTTAACATTTTAACAAGGTTTCATTATTAGAGTATAATGTTTGGAAAAACAGTGTTTGCATTTATTCAGTTTCTAATTCATGATCATATATTCACATTCTATAATGGCATAGCCTCCCTCTTTAAGTAGTTAACAGACCTATTTTTCTTTTAAAACCCATAAAACTGATTAAATTATTAAAACAGACAGTATCCACTTAAGTATACTGTATCAGTGATGAATGTCCCAGCCACAAAAATCTGATATTCTATTTCGAATTGAATATGGTTATTGCACATATTGGTTGCACCACATGATATATGGTCACAATAAATTCCATAAAAAAAAATAGAACAGAAAACAGAAAAACTTTTTTATTTTTATTTTATAGAATTCTCTTGAACACCAACACTTCCATACACATTTTATTTATTTCTCATCCCAAATGTATTTTAAAAAGTGCTTTGTCGTGAACTTTGCAATGTTCCGAAAATTTCATATAACTCATAAAAACATTCATAAAAAGTGTAAGACACATTTAAGACCTTTGTGGTGAACTATACAATGATTGAGGGGGAAACACAATTCATCACGTTATATAGCCTACAGTGGCTTGCAAAACTATTCAATCCCTTTGAAACTTATCAGATTTGTCTTGATTACAAAATTATAAATTTTGTTCTGTTCAATATTTTATTTCAAAAGACTGACCCTCCAAATAATTTTAAAAAAAAAGTGACATTAGTTTTATGTTAGAAAAATAAATAACTGAAATATTCTGTTTGCATAAGTATTCAACCCCCCTAGTGAGGGAAGCCACAGAGAGGCAATCACATTGAGGAAGCTACAGAGTTCAGTGGCTGAGTGGAGTGAAGGTGCACCAGTCAATCATAAAGAGCTCTGCATAATACTGGCCTGAAGCCATTACTCAAGAACAACCATATCAAAGCACCTCTGGAGTTTGCCAGAAAGCATGAGAGTGACCCAGCTAAGATGTGGGACACGTTTTTGTGGTCTGATGAGACAGAGAGAATTTTGGGCAAAGTTCAAAGCCCTATGTGTGGCGCAAACCTAACACTGCCCGTGCCTCAAGAAACACCATCCCCACAGTGCAGTATGGTGGTGGCAGCATCATGCTGTGGGGATGCTTTTCATCAGCAGGGACTGAGCATCTTGCTAAAATTGCAGGAAAAATGGATGGAGCAAAATACAGGGAGATACTGCAAGAGAACCTGCGTCAGTCTGCTAATAAACTGAAGCTTGGGAGAAACTTCACCTTTCAGCAGGACAGTGATCCCAAGCACAAGGACAAAGCAACAAAGGAGTGGTTAAACAACAAAAAGGTTAATATCCTACAGTAGCCAAGTCAATGTCCAGATCTCAATCCCATCGAGAATCTGTGGCACTGAAAGTTGCAGTCCACAAGCGTCATCCAACCAACATGAACAACCTGGAGCAAATCTGTCATGGTTAAAATAGTTATAAATCATTGATGAATGCATAATTACCCAAATAACATTTTATGCTATAGGTAAATGGTTTTGGCATTTCATTAAGCTGTACAAATAAAAAGGTTCTGTCCAAAATGTCGAGTAAAATTACTGAAATTGCAGACAAATCTATGCAAGATTATACATAAAGGTATACTAAAATAAAGAACTGTATGTTTATGAATAATTCATTAAATAAAAATGCAGGAAGAATATCTATCATATCTATCTATCTATCATGTACATTATTCTGCAATGGTTGCACCACATTAAGTTTTCAAGTTTAGTCAAACATTACAGGCACGGTATTGGCCACCTAAGATAAACAGCCATTCTTCCCACAAAAGACCACTATTAAATTTATCATAGAAGTGTAGATTTGCAACTAAAACATCAGTATCTTTGAATTTTTGTCCGACGATTATGGAATAAACTGCATGCACCTGACGTTTTGTGTGAGAATCTTTCATGTAAGCTGACACACTTCTCTACCTTGAAGAGGATCTAGACCTACCTGAGGAACAGCATGACATAGGATCACCTGAATGCTCTGGCTATGCTCTCTATCTAGAAAAAACAAATCAAAAACATCTCTGACTTTAATAATTAAGTAATTTAGAGGTTTGCCATTCAGAATGACCAAATTCCTTTACAAAAAACATGCCAGACACAAAGTTCCCCTGACCCCATTTGTTTTTGTAGTTGACTTTAGTAAGATTTTTTCATGTAAGGATGCCTCGTGTTTAATATTGCCATTTAATAAATACTATTTCACAGAACACTGGGGTCCTGCAGTGAGTGTTTAATTGTATTTGTGAAGCTGACTGAATATGGTACAGCCCCACCTAAAATATTTTTCACCAGCCGCCACTGCATGGCACTACCTTGCTACTGCCTGTGAAATTGATCAGAAATGCCCACTAGCTCGCAGCCTGGTTGACAAGGCGATGCAATTGGGGTGAACCAAGCGAGAACAGGCGAGCTCACAGCCTTTGATGTAAGGATTGAAGCAGTGGAGAGAACCAGCGGGTGTAATGTTGTAGTAATGTTTCAACGTAACATTAGATCTGACAGGGATAATAATGCAGCTATCAAGGGGCGTGTGCAATGTTGTTTACAAAGTGTAGTTTTACAAAGTAGTATTTTATTTATTCGTTTTTTTTCTAGTCTTGGCTGCCCTTTGGCTTTTTAGCAACTTAAGCGGCCGCCTAGTTCGCCTATGCCACAAGCCGGGCCTGTCAATGGACAATTTATCACACCACTATTTTTTGTATTTATGGTTTGTCGATTTCTCATGGTCATATGTATTGACTTTTTGTGGCAAATGATGAACATTTGATTAATCGCAAAATAATATTTGGAGAAATACATGTCTTAATTATTTAGTTTTTACATACATTTCCAACCATGTAAAACCTTTTTAAAACGTTGCTTACAAACATCCATTTATAATTAGATTTTTTTATAATGTAAGGATAAAATGCCCAATAAAATGTATATTAGTTCCTTCTACATCAGTTATCTAACTGGAAGTCTGATTTTTCTTTTTTAGATAAGTATCCAGAGTTGGAAGATTATCCAGAAAACTGTGGATCATGTTTAAGAAGCTTACTGTATATCTGAATATACTCTTAATAGCTAATACACAGTAAACAAACAAACAAAACAATGACACATTTGACAACAATACCAGTTTATCCATTTATTATTGTTTGAGACTCAGGCCTTAAAGTCATTTATAGTTAAGTGTTATCCACAAATTCCAAAAGCAGCCATTACTAAGGCAATTCTTAATCCTTATTCCTTAGAACCTGAGACTGAGAACCCCTAAAAAGTCTGCTGTGGATCCTTTACAACAATGATCTTATCGTCTTCTCTAGACTAAACTTATTTAAATTGTCTCTTCCTGACCTTTCTTATAATGGTGTAGCTCTCCATTCCTTGCCCTCAGTAAGTGCCCTTGGTTGGTGAATAAACACACTATAGCGGACGCACTGATTGGCTGCGGCCCTCACAAAGCCACTGTTCGCAGTCATAGTGACAGCCTGCAGTGAGTCACCGGTCCCAAAGATCATAAGTGATCTGTGATTGACTTTGGAGCTGGTGGTAAGACGTTGGGTGCGTTCTGAAGGCTGGTCTGGCACCACTTTCACACGGGAAAGAAGATCCTTGGCACGGGCCTTCTCACCGGGCCCACCCAGTGTGTTGAGTATCACCTTAAAGTCCTGTATAGCCGAGAGACATGCATACAGCTCCTTACCGTGCATAAACTCCTCCAGCAGTGGTAGTACTTTCACCTGCCGCTCCTGAGCAGCCTGTTCAGTTAGTACCTGCTCCTTGAAGGTAAAATGGCAATGACCGTGGCTGAGGGACGACACATAGGTTATAAGTGTTGTGATATCAAGGTTTGCTCGTTTACACTCATCCACCTTGATCGCGGTTGGAAAGGCTAGACTGGCCACAATGGTGTCCCTGTCCACACTTGTGTGATTTGAATCTAAATCGATATCGTCTTGATCAGAACTGACATTCTCTTCAATTATTTGAGACATTAAATTGTCACCACAGTTGGCATCTTTTTCTTCCTCTTCCTGTGCAACCATCAAGTTCACTGCTACAACATCTCCACGCACAGAAATGCCCATCTTCCTGAGATGGTCAGCCATGGGGCTGGAGACTCCATTGTAGAAGGCGAATATGATGTGAGGATTTCTGTACTGGACAGGCTGCTGGCGACTTGCTTTGATAAAATCCTCAGCTTGGCTCATGATGCTCTTGTCCCCATACTGTCCTTGGCCCTGCCAGATGTTATGCAGGGCCTCAGCCTTCCGACCAATAGCCTTAACCCAAGTGTGTCCCATGTTGGCTACAACATCCACCACCAGAGACTGTTTGACACCAATGGGGTCCTTGTAGCCAAAGACATGTAACACGCTCACCACACCTTCTAGACTCTCTGCTGACTCCACAATAGCCTTAAGGTGGGTGAGGTTAGTGCTCTGCAAGTGGGACTCTTTTATCATTACCTTTCCAGCCTTCACCTTAGTCAAAAACTTTAGCTCAGCCCGCAGTTTACTACAAAGCTTGGCCCTTCCTTCAACATTGCAGGTCTGCTGTTCACAAAGCTGGTCCACACGATCCAGTAGATCCTTGGCCGCCCAAATTTGTTCTTGCAGCATTGATTGCAAGGCCATGGCTGGCACATTATTCCTTAAAACATAGAAAGAAATTAGTTTGATAACATCAGCAAAATAATGTATTCCTATGTCTAAGGACAAAAGACACTTGATTATCATTTTAAAGCTAGGTACTAATAATTCAGTTTATTATCACCAAAATGACCACAGATCCAGTAATTAAAAATGAATTAACATAATCTAAATCCAAATATTTTATAGAATTCAACTCTATAACTATACAGTAAAATGTAACTGTAGGCCTACTAGAAAAATTTTTATATATTATGATTTTCACATCCGTTAATAAAATGCTGTATGAGCAACACCTCTTTGTAAATATCCTTTTAAGGTGGCCTAATATGAATTACCAAACTAGCAATTTCCGCTGCATCTCTAAACTGCTCCGAGCAGTTTATGTCCGTGGTTAACTCGATTTATTTATTTATTTTTAACCGTTATTTTACCAGGCAAGTTATTTTGAGAACGAGTTCTCTTTTGCAGTGATGACCTGTTCCCGTAGAAAGACCCCGTAGAAAGATGTTAACAATATAATAGGGCGCTCTATACCGCTGTAGTCAAGAAAATTGCGCTGCGTATAGCTGTAAAACTGCTGGAGTGGACACAAATATTTTGTTTGTGTCGGTCAGTCATTTTGATCCTCCAAAATGAATACTTAGTTTAACAACATATAGGCTAAGTGTTAATATACAAGAAGCTCTTGCCAATTCAAAATTAGTTTTAGTTAATACAGTTTTTGGAAGCTTACTAAAAATCATAAGCATAAACTGAAAATCCTGTACTTTTAACAGTTAATAAAAAACGTATAATAGCCTATAAGCTCAAATGCGCTTTCCTGTGGGGTTGCATCTGAGATGACTGTTCGAATGTCATTGCATTCATACAGCCTATATAGGCGCTTTAGGGAGTGTGTAGGCTATAATTTAATAGCCTAACCCGAATTGCTCTCACATGTTGGATAGATTATTTTATGTATCCTTACTTCTCAATTATATTAGAAATGAAACAAGAGGCCGTAATGCAAATAAAACACATTGGTTAAAATGATAAATAATAAAGGTTCCATTTTTTTAATTTGGAAGAGTAAAGTCGACCGTAGTTGCAGAAACACGCACATACGACAAGAACATTGGTACGACTTTAGTCTCTGCAATGCGCTGCCAACATTCAGCCGTTAACATTTATTTTAACTAATCAACGTGCTCGTGCTGTCTTCCGGGATCAAAAATACAGAGCATGAGCCATAGGCCAAAATATCTGCCTACGTTGCCAACCGCGCCCCTTTTATGCAAACTCGCACAAACTCCATGGAGTTAACACCGACTTAACTAAAGCCTGGTTTATACTTCTGCAAAGAAGAACGTAAACGTCTCTGCGTAGCTTCGCAGAGAAGGGGTTTCTGGGAAAGCGTAACTCACAGAGGCCCGCCGATGTGTTGACGGGGAGTCCTCCCAAATCCTAATAGCGCATTCCGCAAAGTATCTTCTTGCGTCAAACAATCGCTGATTAGTTGAGCAGGGAAGGAAGAGGGAAGCAAGAAGATATCCGGTAATATTTTGGTTGGAAAACACACACAGATCGCAATTACAACAATAGAGCCGTTTGAAGAGCGACTCGCAAAGAAGGTTGGCAAATAACAGACATTTGTACAACCCCTCTGCCAAAAAAACGACACTATCCGTAACGTTTCTTCAGTGTTTCTTCTACGTTTTCTTCTGTACATTCTGGATTAGAAAGTGCGACACTGCCTTCCAGTGAACCTGTAGAACAATGCAGGCAAACTGCTGTCCAAATTTCAGCACGACAGATGTTAACGCTGAAGTATAAACCAGGCTTTAACCACACACACACACACACACACACACACACCTTAATTACTTCCATAGTAACGTTGAACACCCATTTGGATAATCAGAGTTTGTCAACTCTGACTTTCCTTGTTAACCCAGAGTTAGATCGGTGTAGTTTAATCTCCCTTTGTAGTACAGGCCTTTGTTGAGAAACTCACTGCTGTACTGTGCCACTGGATACATTTTTTTAAAAGTAGCGTGAAGAATCTTCAACCTCGTGGCTAGAGCAGCTGTCACTACTAGATTATTTTAAGTGATTTTTTTTTTCTATTCTGCACCATGCCCAAAATTAACTAAACTAAACTGAAACCTCTAAGTCATGGGTTGAAACTAGACATCCATTGCCCTACATTCGTATCTATACTGACGTCATAAACCCTGTGAAAATAGCAAAAGATCAATTAAAACGTATCTTCTTAAGAATGTTCTTGATTTTTGCAGATCTGTCAAAAAGTCTATGAAGAGCATACATTGACCAAATCGGCCTTGAGTTAAAGCTCCAGGCCTACAATTTATCATACAAAATAACAAATTGTCTCTAGAGCAAATTGTTTTAATCTTTGATGAATGATTTTATAATGAATGATTAACTGAGCACCTTTGCGTCAATCAGCTCCAAGGGGGTTAAAGAAAAAACATCTTCAGGGTGAGGATGACCCCAGAACCACCTAGTAAGGGCTTAGCCCCTCTAAATATGTCTTTTGAATGTACGTCCAATAATTAGTTATTAAGGCAAGTAGGTAATTAAATTGCGCTATCTTAGCACACAGACTAAGCCAGCGGTTGCTGTTAAAATCTAAATTAGGTAAGCACACTAACTAATGACTAGGGCTGCAACTACGGAAACCCTAAATGGCCATAGCTTCTTATTTTATTTACTCTAAATTATCTCGTTATCACGGGAAAACAATGTTTTCTCGAGATAGTTCTTTATGTCCGTTTTCCTGTAATAGAGTTAATTGCATTTTGTTTTCTCGAAATCCCGAGTTGTTTATGTCCGGTTTCTCGTGATAACGAGTTCATTTAATTTGGATCGTTATCTCGAGATCGAGAAAAATTATCCCGCTATCTCGGGAAAACAAATTACATTTGTTTACATAGATAATGACATAAATAATTCGAGATCAAGAAAAAAGTTGTATAACTCGTTATCACAAGAAAACAGACATAAATAACACGAGATCTCGAGAAAACAAATTCTAGAGTAAACAAATTAAATTCTCATTATCACGGAAAAACAGAGTAAATAAAATATATGAATGTTTGGCACCTTAGTGCTTTCGTATGCAACAACAAATCGATAAAATCGATCAAAATCTATTATTAAAGAATGGCAAAGAATTTCATTATCGATTCGTTGGGTCTGTTGTCACATGCTTTGTCACGGAGCTGGCTACGTCCATTTAAGAAAATTAAAAAAAGTTATACTATAAGCCGTTTTTTTGGCATTGACTTGGTACCGAAGTATCGATTCTCGTGACATCCCTAGGCCAGACCAACCAATCAGATATAAGTAAACTTTTATTATTTCTACGTAGCATGTTTATAATTGGCCAAATCGACAAGGACAAAAAAAAAAAAATAATAATAAATCTGTTATTTTTAAAAATTTTATGATGAAGCTGGTCAGGTTGGTGGGGCAGTCGGAGCATTTGGTTGGGCATTGTCAAAATACAAAAGTTAAATATACAGCATGAAAAGAGCTGAGGCTCATAATGCTAGCAGCAACTTAAAATATACGTATTTTCCTTTTTGGAATGAAAAAAGATCCTCATAATCCATAGACATCAGGGGTCAGGGGTAAGTCGTGTTCGCAGCTTGTTTACAGTAAGGCCAGCTGCTGAAAATACCTGTTCTCATGTCGCCGGTATTCATAGTAACGTCAATCGACCTGTTGAGTTAGTCAGAACAGCATCACAGTGGTGGCAATTCACTTCGTTTTTGTGTGTGAAATTTTCCCACTCTGGACTTTGTTTTAGCTTGTTTCATAGTTGAGCAGCTCATCCTCTTCGGTCTGAAGTTAAGCTCATAACATCGCCCATACGCCTCAATAGTTGAATCGCACGCTGTGAATTTCAACCAAAACTGAGACCCCAAATTGATCAATTTAATCGTTTAATTTGAAACTATTGATTGAATAAATTCTTAATGAAGATTTATCATTCGATTAACAACCCTACTAGCAAGCTAATTAACACTGCCCGGTCCAGCTTGAACGTTCTATGAAGTCCCATTTAATTCAATATTGCATGACAACAAGTGTATTTGGGTAACTAGCTGGTCAACGTCGGTGGTAGAGCAGGAGGGATAGCTAACATTAGTCTACCTAGCCAATTAACATTACACGGTGGAGACAATCACTTATTACAATTCATGTCAATTTAATAATTAAGCTATTTCAAATTGTTAATTTGCTGAAATTAGATCGGAGTAAGACGCTCAGTTTTTGTTTTACGTTTTAATATTATTTTAACAGCTCAGTTAAGGTCTGCAAAATATCTATTTTTGGTGTACCTCATAAAAAATATCATATCTAGCATATATCTTTTACGCTTGCTGTATAGCATGCAATGAGGTTTCTGTAATCTGTGTTTATACTGTCAATTTGTAATTAATTTAGTTTTTTGAATAAAATTATGGAAAGATATTTTTTGTTTTTATCAGATTCATCGATTAATCGAAGAAATAATCAACAGATGAATTGATTATCCAAATAGTCGTTAGTTGCAGCCCTGCTAATGATGAATGTAGAAAAATGATTTTTTATTCAGAACGGTCTACAGTAATTTCGGGACGGTTTATATTGTATTTCGGGACGTTTCTGGGAGGATGGTGAAGTTAAAGTTGAAATTAGCCTTTTCACACGCTGTCACTCCCTATATTTCTCACGCATTCACACATTTGCTTTTGGGAAGCCTAAACCGCTATTGCAGACCATTGAAAAACGCTGAAAGTGGCGCTTTGCATGGCGCCTATACGCAACGCCTGCAAGTGAAATTTTTTTTTTTTTTTCGGACAGTACTCAATTTTTTTTACTTCTGCAAAGCGGCAAGCCATGGATGGCTGCAGTCAGAGCAAAGCGGCGATCCAATAGGAACATTTGAGAAAGTTGTAGTCCAATGTTAATTTTGTGTTGGTTGGTGAAAGAATTAGAAGTTATGAAACTGAGGGAATGCCTGTAAATAGTTATGTTTCTTCAAGTACGAAGACGAATAAATGTCTGACGCGTGTGGTGACGACCCCAAGCAACAGCGCAACTGTACTCGTCTCTCATGATCACGCAGAGGTTTTCGGAAAAGTATGCAGCCATTGGCAATAATCTAATTAAATATAGGCCTATTATAAAACCAAATAAAAACTAACTTGCTCATAGGCCTATAAACAAATTAATACATACTAGAAACTAGCCTATGCCAACATCTTCGCTAGCGTAGTTGTAATTCTGTCAAACTCCCAGATTCAGTGCAGGTAATGGTTAGGTTACATGAGCGCAGAGGCACAACACTATGCTAAGGTTAAATGTTCTTGTCAAATAATAATAACTAATAATTAATGCTGATGCATAATGAATTATGTTGGATAGGCCTACTATTTCTATGTGCTATTTGGGATAAAAATCAAATAATAAAAAAACAAAAATAATAAAAACACAACCCAAATTGATTTCCATGGTAACGATCGAAAGTTCCAAGTATTCGGGTCAGCCCTAATAAATACATATAAATTGTATTGTCAGTGATATAAGTCACATTTAAGGGTCAACTATAGACCTTTGCATGGGCCTCCCCCTGGGCCTTGGGCCGGGGTCATCTGTACCGTTTGACACCCCCTGACGGCGGGCCTGTGCATAGGTAACGTTATCTAACTTAATAGATTGTGGAAGACATCCCTCACACTCTCTTTTTGAAAATAAAATGTCCTCCTCCGTTTTCTTTAATTTGGGGAGTTTGGACATAATGTCTTAGGGACCGTGTCTACTGAACGCGGCTAAAATGCTTTTTCATAGGAATTGGCGCTTTCAAAAGGAAAAACTTTGATCCGCATACTGATAGGCTATATGTTTTAGAGGTTTGGTTTTCAAACCTGCACATAGATTAGTGAAATAAACAGAAGGCGGAATTTCAGCTTTTTGCGCCGTGACTTGCGTAATCAAAAGCGGTGATGCCGCAAATATGTGAATGCAGGGTCTGGCTTTTTAAATTGGTTTGAATGAGAGCGCGAGAGGAGAGGGAAGCGAGAATTGGAAAGGGGGACTGGGAGCTTGAGCAGGCGCTTTTTCCACGTGGTCCTAGTGCGTGCCAAACTTCCAGTTTTTTGGGTGTCCAATACAGCTTTCTTAAAAAGTGGGGACATGTCCCCCAGTACGCCCCTGGCTCTCAGCTAGGCTGCACACTTTGTCACTGAGGCTAATATACAGTGCCTTCTGTAGTAGTATTAAGTAGTGAGTCGAAGAGGCATTATGTATGAATAAATAGATGTAAATAAATATGTTCTAAAGTTTGTCATTTTATAAAAATAAAAAAATAAAAAGAAATTACCAATTGACATTCAGAGGAAACACTTAGACGGCAATTCCATGTATTAGGGCAACTATTTTCAAAGTGGAGTAGGCATACCCCCAGGGGTACGTGGAAAGACCTAGGGGGGTATGCAAAATTCCGGTTGAATAGCCAGCTACAGTCTCACTACCAAAAACAAATGCATCCACCCTAGTACAGGCTTCCAACAGAAAGTGTTATCACAATGTCTATTATGTAATGAGTCGTTTTCATAGTCGTCTATTTCAATTAGGCCTACAAAACCACCGGCAGTAGGTGTGAGTCTCGCGCAGGGTCTTTCAACACTGCTGGAATGCATTTCTTGAATAGCTTTTCTTGAATAAGTGTCGACTAAACCTAATCCCACCTACACAATCCATTAATTATGTTGAAACACCAGTGACTAATCTCTCCCGTGAAATAAGTTCCAGTCACAATTTATCTGCGAGTAAGCTAGCTACCGTGCTTAATTTCGGAAATGTTATTGGGAAGTAGGGCTGCCGCAATTAGTCAACATAATCAATGTGGTCGATGCTAAACGACGCATCGTTTTTTATTTTCGGAATGTACCTTTGATTTCTAAAACACTTAATTTTATTACAACAAATGTGTTTCTTCAAAATCACCACATGCACAACGCCAGTCGTTCATGGCTCCAGTCATTGGTCAGCTCCATTCAATCTTATAGTTTTGCATGTGTCAAGTCATGGCGGCTGTAGCAGAGAGTCACTTGGCCAATATTTTAGTTTTGAAAGGCGCTATGTAAATAAAGTTATTATTATTATTATTATTATTATTATTATTATTATTATTATTATTATTGTCGTCTGCGACAGCGGTTCAGTTCGGTGTAAAAGTTTCCTTAGACCCAAGGCTTCGAAAGTATAAAAATAGCCTACTTCTAAGTATCACAAAAAAATAAGGTAAAGTTTCGATGGCATACCACAGCAGTGTTGGGCAAGTTACTTTCAATATGTAATATATTAATAGTTACTTTCATTTGAAAGTAATAAGTTACTTTACAATATTTCAGTCTGTGTAGAGTAACTCATACTTACTACACTACCTTTGTGTTACTTTCACATAAATAACCATAGAAATACGATTAGGTATAATAAAATGGAAGAGTGTACAATACAACACAATAGACCTAGACCCTTCTATAATGTAGCCTATGATAATATGTCAAGACAAAATCTATTTTTCTATGCAATTTTTATTAGGTGTGCATCTTCACTGGTCTCACAATTCAATCAAGATTCCCCTGCCAACAATTCTCGATGCAGCATAAATTTTCTATGTGGCAAATTTTTCCATCTAATAACACTAGCAGCCAGTCAGATAAGTGTTTCCGCTACAATACATTCAACCCCTGCTGTTACGAAATTGTTGTCAAAAGCAAAACGTTTTTTGTTTTTATTAAGAGAACGCAAGTCATCACAATTTGGATGTGGTGTTAACGTTATACCCATGGAGTCTAAACTGCATTTAAACTTTGTAATAATCCAAAAAGTCCTGTGGGGGGTACTGCGGGAGTATGGGGTGCCGGGGTCGTTGCTACGAGCCATTCGGTCCCTATATAACCGGAGTGAGAGTTGTGCCCGTATACTCGGCACAAAGTCAAATACGTTTTCAGTGGGTGTTGGGCTCCGCCAGGGCTGCCCCTTGTCACCGGTTCTGTTTGTGATTTTCATGGATAGAATCTCAAGGCGTAGCCGGGGGGAGGAGTGTGTCTAGTTTGGGGACCTCAGAATTGAAAAAAGAAGTCACCCTCGCTGGAGGTGGCAGCAGCGGGTTGAGGATTGGGCAGGCTCTTCTGTAAGGGAGCGGCACTCCGTAGTGAGCAGGAGCTTAATGTGGCATCTCCTGGCTTCTTTTCTTCCCCAGCGCAGCTTGAACTGCTGCCAGCAACGCATCCTTGGAGTCGAGAGTCGCGGCAAATCAACCTTTGATTGCTACTACAATAATGTCAGGCAGTGCAGTGGTAATTTGCGATAGGCCAGTTTCACTGCCAGGGTTTTGGCCATTAGAATTTCTAGCTCCTCACCATGCAGAATGTCTAGTGTGACTGAAAGGCTTTATAATGGAACGGTATTCTTTGATAAACTGGCATTCCCTATCATTCATACATTTAATCTGAAGCTGTGTGCCAAGGTTATTGATGTCGGCAAGGGGCATATCTATGATCCGTGCATAGGCGCCATCAAATGAGTTTTACCGTGTTACTGTGGGGACAATCAGTTTTCTATCACTGACCTCTTCCAGGCACTCAGAAGCGACTGTGGAGTGGCTGGCCTTTATCCACGGTGCTGAACATTTGCCTGTAGCGCTACGATACACAGCCCTCTATTCTGGATTAAATGCCAGCCATTTCTCAATCTTATTGTTCGCAATTAGAGTAAGCGTATGGGCTGTGCATCTATGGTGGGAAGGTAGTACACATTGACCGTTTCGGGCATTATTATCAGTGGTGAGCACACTGTGGAGGTCTGTAAAGGTCACCTCGCCATCATCCTCGTCAGACGAGTCTACTTGCTGTTGATGCTCCTTGAATGCCTTAACGAAGTTGCTTCCATTGTCCGTCACACACGCTGTCACTGTATTGTTGGTCAATCCATATTTGGAAAAAATACGTGTGTCGGCCCCTGAATCTTTACCAAGCTATCGCCGCCTTCTCTTGTTTCAAAGTACCTGCATCAATCCAGTACACCGTCACCCCCATGAAACTTTTGTTGTTGGCACTCCATATACTGTATCTGCTGTTGTTGATACATACTGCTGCGCTTCAATTGTTTTCTTCAGTTCCTTTTCCATTAAAGCATACGACTTATCCAACTCTTTGGCGAAGGTCTTCCTGTCTGGTAGCAGTGCATGCTGAAAAATTAAGAAGATAGCTAAGTATTAAACTCGTGCTATGGTTAAAATGGGCATGGGACGGCTTGTATAATAATAATAATAATAATAATAATAATAATAACAACAACTACTAGAAAATGCGGCAAATGCGGATGTGACGTGTCCAGTGATTGGACTGAACGCCTTACCGCAGCACAAGTGGACTGTGCTACAGACCCCTTTTGTTGACAGGTTTTTTTTTTTAAAACGTGTCTTGGGCGAGCGGCTCACCTACCCAGTTGTAAACATTTAGTGAGTTGTAAACGACAGTTAGGCTTATGCGTTTTTTCTGTGAATAACTATTAGTAACCTATTAGTATTCAAAAACACACCAATTCCTGACTGATCATTAGTTTTGTAATTAAGAATCATTAGCCTTTTTTATAATTTTTATGTATTGACACCTTCACTTTATATTTTTTCAATATACACAGGATAGGATGTTATAATTATTATGCCATACTCCAAGAGGAGCACTTCAAAAGACAATATTTTAGAATGGACTTGGGTTGAGAGCAGATATGTCATTGGGGTTTTCAAGTGGGCACCCTCCATCCCGGATGTTTCGTTAATTTGAGCCCACAACACCTCCAGAAGGCTTAACGGTAAGCAATGACGTCTCAGAGCCACCCCCCTCTATATCCGCTCTCGGCACGGCCAGATATTAAGAAGAAAAAAAAACGTTGTTTATTAAACCGAGAGATATCCCTATACCTATCCCTATTACCCATTCCTGCAGGCACTTTCTGCCAACTCTGCAGGGATACTTACCACCTGAAAAGAAGATAATCTTTCCCTTCTCTCCTGCAGGCTTGAAAAATTACGATCTGCAGGAAAGACTTACCTTTTATACCTTTGTCCTGAGATTAAACCACTTTTTATGTTTTTTTTAACATGATGTTCTTTACTTTTGTGACCATATAGGATCCTTCCTTTTCAGCCACAGCCACTGGCTACTTCTTTCTGCTATATCTGATATAGCTTTTATGGTCTGGCGCAATATTTGCCGCAGATCCCTAACTCCTTAAATAGTTTGGTTGTTGATATTGCCACAAATCCACGGCATCAAACTTCCACAGGACACACCTTTGTTCTCCAATCTCGCTGTTCTGCCTCATCTGCTAATTCGCTATAGCGTAGTTTCTTTCCTTCATATGCCTCGTCTATTGCTTCTTCCCACGGGACTGTTAGCTCTATAAAATAAAGAATTTGCTGTGTGTTGGACCAGAATAATAAATCTGGTCTTAAGTTGGTTGTTGCAATCTCTGATGGGACTCTCAGTTGTTGGCCGACATCAGCAAGCATTTTACAATCACATGCCTCCTCAGTTGCCCTGGGTTTTGTTTTGCCCTATAACTCTTCTTTCCCGGTACTCCCTCCCTGACAAAGCGAATGTGGTGCATGTCGCCCTCTGCTCCAATTGGCAGGGCATTAACTGTTGAGCACTCTATTGCTTTCGCCAAGCATTTTAGTACTTGATTGTGGCACCAGGTGTATCTTCCTTGAGTAAGGCTTGTCCTGCACCTAGCCATTATGTGTTTGAGATTAGCCGTCCCCCCACAGAGGGGGCATGTTGGATCCTCACCTACCCATTGGCTAAGATTTGTTGGTATTGGCAGTACATCATAGGTTGCCCTAACAATGAAGCTAATTCTTTATGGAATCCATTCCTCACAAGTCCTTTCAGGTAATTTTCCTTTGCTCTACACTTTCCCAGTTCATCCATCGCCCTTGTTTTGCTTGTGAGACAGTTTTGGCGCTCCTTACTGCTTCCTCTTGCTTACGTATCCGTTCTATGACTAATTTGCGTCGTTCCAAAGGGGTTGCTTTTGACCATCTGTGTTTACTTGTACCAAGTCCAAATCCTCCTCGTCCATGTTGTACTTGCCCTACTATTTCCGTATGTTTAAGGGCTACTTTTGCCTGCAGTACTGCCTCTTTTGGATTCAATTTCCGTCCTGTTTCTAATGTGGGTGCTGCTTTTCTTACTATACTATCTTGGGATTCCGTAAGTGTCATTTCTAATCTAGCTTTAGTGCACTTAAATTCCTCTGTAAGCCCGGTAAGCGGCAGCTCCAGGGCACCTTTCCCGTAAAGAGCCAGGCTACTAAGACACCGTGGTACCCCTAACCATTTCCTAGCATAAAAGCTGATTCTTCTTTCTAGCTTTTCAACTTTAGTGATGGGTATATCATACACTGTCAATGGCCACGAGCCGGGGTAGAAGTCCAAACTGTAGGCACCATAGTTTTAGCTTTCCTGGCAACCCTGACTTCTCAATGCTCTCTAGGCCTCTGTTCAATTCTACCCTTAATTCCTCCACCTGCTCAGAGTCTTTAAGGGTAGCGTTGTACCACTTTCCGAGACTTTTGACAGGCTTTTCGATCACGGTTGGAATCGGATCCTCATCTATGAAGAAAATTTTGTTCCACAATTTTCCCTTAACAACTGATATGCATCTGGATTTTCTTTGTTTTACTTTCATTCTAGCCCATTTAAGGTTATCATTCAGTTTGCTTAGGAGTCTTTTAGTACACGGAGCCGTTGTCGTCAATATTGTCATATCATCCATATATGCTCGAATGGGAGGGAGGCGTAATCCTGCCCTTACCTTTTGCCCAACAACAACCCATTTTGATGCTCGGATTATTACTTCCATAGCCATAGTAAATGCCAAGGGTGAGATTGTACATCCGGCGATGATGCCAATCTCCAGACGTTGCCAATCGGTGGTAAATGTCGGTGTATCAAAACACAACTGAATGTTCTGAAAGTATGCCTTAACCAAGTTTAAAATTGCATTTGGTACCTTAAAAAACTCAAATGCAGACCACAAAAGCTTGTGGGGCACAGACCCAAATGCGTTTGCAAAGTCCATGAAAATTACAGGATTTTTTTTTCACGTTTTGCCACTTGAATTTGGTGCCAAATCATGCTAGTGTGCTCCAGACACCCGGAGAAGCCTGAAATGCCTGCTTTCTGTACTGAGGTATCTATTAACTTGATCCTTGAAAGGTATTCGCTCAGTCTTTGTGCTACTATGCTAAAAAAATACTTTCCCCTCCACATTAAGCAAGCAAATTGGTCTGAACTTGCTAATGTCACTAGAATCTTTCTCTTTCGGAATCAGGACTCCTCTGGCTCGACGCCACGATCTGGGAATGATTTGTTTTTCCCATGCTAGCTTCAGTAGTTTCCAAAGGAAACGTTTATCAAGCCCTTAAATTGACTAGAAAAGGCATTTCCCTGAGCAAATGCGATTTGATGCGTCGCGGTTATTAGACTGACCGACTTAGCGCGCGCACGTGTACTGCAATCCAGACCCTATTTGTTAACAGCGGGCGCTTACTGCTGCAGTGGTGCCGGAACTGGGGAGGCCACGGGATCTTGCATTGCTAAGGCTGGTAACTTTTTGGGCCAAGGTTTATGAGTTTGCTATATAGGCTAGACCTACATAATTATCTGCTCACACATGTGAAGAGCGACTAGCATATTATGAATGAGCAAGCTTTTAAGCTTTTAGACTTCATGCTCAATACCGATTTGTACGCAGTTCATGAGTTATATGTCAACACCGGTCCTCCCGATCTGATTACATTTTACAATATAGCACGTTCACAAAAAATTATTCTAACAAACAATGCAAATGTGAATTTACTGTTGAATATCTTACAAATTTTCTGAGGAGAGACCAACACCCATAATTACTTTCACTAAAATCAGAATAGATATATCCACTATGAGCCTGCGTTAGCCCTATAGGAATTATCCGGAAAACACCCCTTCTGGCACCCCCCATTCTTGTAGTTGTTACGGCGCCGCTGCTGCTAGATTGGCAGTGCGGCTTCATCATAATTTAATGGCGGACATACACGATGACTAAGTAGCCTAATAACGTTTAGTTTTAGTTTTATTTTTGTTCTCTAAGCTCTATATGTTTGCTCATGTATTAAATGAATTTAATAAGTACTAAAATCACTCAGACTATCCACAATGACGGTAGAGCTTAAAGGAAGTGGATCGAGGGTCTGCCAAATAGCGCTGTGTAACATTCTTTCTGTAATAGCTTGGGCATTATAACTTTATTGCATTATTTTCTTATTTCACGTGTATTTAAAATACACTATTAATTACCAGAATCATATTGTAGAAATAAACGTAGTTTATGGGAAATGGGCGATATTATGAAGGCACGGCTTATGTTATTAGAATGCATTTCATGACAATGTAATGCAATATCTTCTATTCATCCTAACAGCTAACTGTATTTCCGAAACAAGATCTAGATCCACAACTAGATCCACCATCGTTATTTCTCCAACACTTCAATAGGGCTACTGTAAACATGTATTATATAACTTGTTCCAGATACGTTTATATCTAACAAGACTGAACGATGAGCAATACAACCATACAGATGGAACTTGTAGGCCTACTGCGCTCTCTATTCATTTCAATGTATGGGTGCAAAACACCGATTAAAAATGTAAGAAAATAACATGTGAACCGATCACTTAGCTACATGCACGTACACTGTCTATTGTCTTGATAAATCTGCAAGCTGACATGGCTTAGCTATGACGTTCCATAATGCCCAAATTGTATCTAGTGTTGCATTGCCTTTGTATAATGTATATGTCTCTCGGCCAACCTGGATAGTCTGCGGTCAAAAAAGACTGACTGCCATAGGCGTCAGTGTAGGCGTCATATGTAGCCTAGAAGGCTTCCCTAAACTTGTAGTCTAATAAATAATAATACAAATAATGATGACCTAACAGCGTGGTTGGTTACATTAGTAATAGAAACGTGAATCAAAAACCGTATTGGCATGGCTAACGAAACCAAGGTTTATGTTTAAATGTTCAGGATTGTCAATACTTTAACCCAACAATTTCTAACACCAGCCACATCCATAGTTGCAGTGCATTGTTTGCAATTATAGTGCATAATTATTATGAGGGGATTACTGGTGGCTCCTGTTGTGGCCAAATTTGGGCATCCTAGCGGATGTTCCGGCCTGGGATGTGGTTCAGGGGTGAGGGGACGGTCAGAGTGAGGGCCAGGTCACCAAAGAGACAGTATGTGCCTTTTGGAGACACTGAAGGCTAGAAGTTTGGGTCATAACATTAAGTCATGTCTTAGTTTCCTGTGTACGTGTCTTTAGATTTGCTGATTATGAACATGTGATCCATCTTGTCCAATGGAATGATCTTATCTTATAGACCTATATACTCGTTAGAACCTTGTCAACTAATCAGAACTTACTATGTCGTTAGACTGATCAAACTGTAGTATTTTCTCTGTGTACAGACTCTGACTCAGACTCTGTAGTCATCAATAAAATTGTACTTGATCTTTTCATGGTTTCTCCCTCTCATTAATTGGTTATTTTCTATCATAGATTGAAATTATCCATAACAATTGGCGACGAGGATGAGGATGGATATCTCCTTGGCGTGTCTCCACAGGGCTGGCTAGCCGCAGGCTGACTCCAGGAAGGAGAAAGACGGCCGCGGAGTCTGTGGGGAGATGACTAGATATTCCATAAAACAAATTTAGAGGTGAGATTCCAAAAACAAAACAATCATGTACTAAATTATCTAGGTAACATGTGGGAATACTTCACCCCAATAGGCCAAAGCCTAGAAGTAGCCGGAGAAGTAACTAATCTCTGGGGGGCCGTAGTAGTCCAGTTGTGGTGATTAACTGCAACAAATTGTAGCTGGAGAATTAACCAATCTCCGGGGGCTGTGGTAGTCCGTGGCCCAGTGCCAACTAGTGGTATGCGAGAGTATACTGAGAGAAGTAATTAATCTGTGTCGTGGGGTTTCATCGCCGCAAAACGTAGTTAGGTAGAGGTTTAACTAAAATAGAGCTTAACTTTAAATAGGCTAAAGGTAAAAGTAGATGCGTGACTATATAGATGTCTTACCCAAAATAGGTTCAATTTGGATAAAAGGACTTGTAGATTTGTCTGCATACTGAATCAACACAGAGTGTTAGAATTCTTGGGGTGTTAGAATTCTTGGGGAAAACCTAATGTCAGTGTGTGTTTGTGTGTTAACTGAGTGTTAAACTTGTCCTGTGACAAAGTCCCCAGGTCGTATCAACGGAGAGCCATGGGAAACGGACAGACAAAGGCGGTTCCTAAATTGGACAGTCCTTGGACTGGTCCTATTGCGATGGTGGCCCAGAGGATGGGTGAGAGTAACATTTTGCAAGTTAACTGGTGGAACAAGTTAACGGGAGGGGAGTTTCCTCTCCAGGGAACGCTTGAGGTTTCTCTCACTCCATCACAGGAGGCTGTGTATTGCATGCGAGATTCAGTACCACACATAGCCCTGTTTAAACAGCCTGATGTGTTTTGGGACAATAGTGCTTCATGGATCACAGAGATGCAAAATGTAAAAGATTGGAAAGAGGGAGAGGGACAAGATTTTTCTCCCTCAGCTCAATGTTTTCATTTCGAGTTGAAAACAGAGATAGCCACTGTGCGCAGTGGCGGTCTGCCAACTTTTCAAGGTTCCACACAGTTGGTCTCTTCCTTACTTGGTTTAACAATGGAGGAACAGGCCCTTGTCTCTCAAGTACCTGACAAACTGTGGGCGAAAGACAAGTATGATGTGGGATTGATAAAGGGGGCACAACCTTTGGTTATCAAACCAAAGGGCACTTCTAGATCCAGAGGGAGCACAATTTCCCCTTAAAAAGGAGGTGGAAGGAGGCATTCGTCCAATCCATGAGGCCTTAGTTAAGAGTGGGGTAGTCGTCCCGGCTCCTGATTCTCCCTGTAATTCACCGATATTCCAATTGAAAAAGTCAACTGGAGGTTGGCGTTTCATTCATGATCTCCGTCTGGTAAATGAGTCTGTCTTTCCAAGGGCACCTGTTGTTCCTAATCCAGTAACCATTTTGTCTCAGGTACCACCGGAGACACAGTGGTTCAGCACGATTGACCTCACAAATTCTTTTTACAGTGTCCCCGTAGACCGTGATTCACAATTTTGGTTCACATATACATTTGGGGGCCATAAGTACAAATTGACATGAATGGCTATGGGTTATGTTGGGAGTCCTGCTGTGTATTCTGAAGAACTATCTAGGAATCTTGAAGGCTAGATTCCCAGCGAAGGTAGTATGTTGATCCTCTTTGTACATTATCTGTTAATCTGTGGGAAACTGAGGAATCTTTGCATGCACATACTGTGTCTTTGTTAAAATATCTTGCAGAGAATGGACACAAGGCGGCGAAGTCAAAACTCCAGTGGGTAAGAAAGACAAGTCACATATCTAGGTCATAGGTGACCCTGCAAGGCCGCAGTTTGAATAATAATCTACTGTTGGCTATTCAGCAATTCCTAAGTCTGTCAACGAAAAGCAAAAGATGTGCCTGTTAGGGGTAGCTAAGGACTATGTTGCTAACACAACCAGATCTGTTAAGCTGGACTCCGAATGGAGAACAGTACTTGTGTACACTCAAGAATCTTTGCTAGCATCTTTTCCCTGTCTGGGATGACATAACCATAACAAACTTTTTTTCTCTTTCTCTCAGAGAGACAGCTTCATGTGTGTAGTTCTTACACAGGAACATAGAGGAAAGCAGATTTAGATGGGTTATTACTCAAAAAGCTTGGATGCTGTGGCTCGAAGTCTCATTCCATGTCTGCGTTCTGTGGTTTGTATGTCCCGCTTGATGCGATGTTACATTTCACACGCAGTACATGCACTATTTTTGCAAGCCAAGACAGCATTTCTTCACAGATTGCATTCTCCAGTATCAAAATGTCTGCTGATGATGGTACATGCTAATCTAGAGTGCTGCATCGCACTGTTGTTTCATCTACTCTTAATGCCGTCTCTTTCATAGAGGGAGATCCTTATGATTGGGTAAAGGCAGGGGAGTTCTCATGTCGCCGAAAACGGATCTCACTGACATTGCTTATGAGAATGCTGATAATCTGTTCTTTGTTGATGGTTCAGTGCAGTGCTCACAGAAGGGGTGAGCCTATGGACCAATCACTCACAACGAGACCGGAGAGTGGACGCCTAGACATCTTTTGCCAGAAGAGGCTGAGTTGTATGCGCTCAGAGCATGTGGACACTCTTTGGGTAAAACACTTGTCGTTATACCAATTTATGCCATGTCTATGCTGGTCATATAACTTTAATTTCTTATGGAGTCAGAGGGTTTTTTCACCTCTACTGGAAGCCAGTGGGCAATCATGCCCTTGTGAAAAAACATATTGGCTGCCATTCAACTTTCTCCCTTATCAGCTCTACCCATTTGCTCTCCAAGATGTCTCCTTGCTTCAACAAGGGACAGACGCTCCAAAGGGAGGGGGGGTAGAAAGGGCAGTCATATCATTGGGAGAGCCCATCCACCCGAAATGCCCATAGTATGTGTATAATTGATAAATTATAGGAAAGCTGACAGTTAAATTGTCGAATATTAGTAGAAAGCCATCCTTCTTGAGGTTTCATTACATAACAAATTCATTTTAAGACTTATGATATTTGTTTACATTTTTGGGTATGGTTTCTGAGTCAGACCGATTTAGTTTGAGAGTGCCAGAGTTGTTTTACGTTTAGTTTGAACAATATCAGATGTCACCACTATCTGTTTTTGTTTCACTTTGTTAAGGAACATTCGGCTATGGGTCGTTTTGATTTCTCTACAGTAAGTGTTTTATTTTCATGTAAAACTGAACCACAGGCTTACTAAGAATATACATTGATTAAATAATAGCCAAAAGGTTGTTATATGTCACTAACAAGTGTCTTTTTGTTTTCTTCTCTCAAGCTAGAAGGTAGTTAAGCCTCTGGACACCTGGGACTTGATCAATCCTGGGCTTCCAGAAATGCCTGTTATTTTTGAAGGTGTGCTATTTAGCACTATTTACAAGAATTATTGGAGACAAGTTGCCATAAGTTAATTGAAAATCCAAATTAACCACTTCGTTTGCTTAAAATTGGAATAAGACATACTCATGCCTAGGTGTCACCGACTCCTCTCTGTATTGGAACTGGTGGGTGCACACTCCTTTTCCTGAAATAGAGACGAGTCCAGACTTTTACCAGGCTAAGAGTACAACAAATTGTGACTGAATAATGCTAATTCCAGTCTCCCTGAAGGAGAATAAAATTGCTGCAAGTGTCAAGAATATTGGTGTAAAACCATTTTCATGTCAATGCCTATACTGGGTTGTGTAGCTTTGTGTTTCTTGTCTTTGGTTTTCAGAAGCTTTTACAGCCTCTTCAGAAGCCATTGTATCTGTGAGTAATTATAAATCACAAGTTTTAATATTTAGGCTGATATTCATATTAATTGTCTGTTTTGATGCATCCACTTGTTCAGTTCTGTACTATTGTGACTTTAGTTATAAATCAGATTATAGAGGGAGCTGAAATAAGATTCGGAGTCTTGGACTTTGACTGTCCGTAATGGCTGTGATTCTCCTCTGCTACACCATTGAGGATTGATGATTTTCCAGATAATGAAAATATCCTTTTTACAAGTTCTCAGTTCTTCTCAACGTTCTGGACAAACACAATAGCTGAGTACTGTTTTGTCATTTTGACAAATTCACAATTGTTTTCTGATTTTGATTAAATATAGTGTCTAAAGAACTCAAATTGAATCAAAGGGGAGTATATATATATATATATATATATATATATTGCATCATCAGAAACAAATTGGTATAAGTGTTTGAACTCATCTGTATGCTTGTGCTAGGCACATCTTCTGTTGAGCTCTTGAACGCAAAGATGACTGCCACACTGCTTGTTTGGTTCTTTCTGTATGCTTGGTTTTCTGTTCCTGATTAGGGGAAACATTCCCAGTGGACGCAGACATTGGGGGAAGTTCCACAGAGGGGACAGGGAGGTCCAACCTGAGGACATTAAACCACGACAATGAAGGAGACATGGGAAATCATTTCCATGGATTAGACCATGTTGAACTATTGCTTTTTCTCAAGACTTTCCATTTCCAAACTTGTGAGACACAGCGGACTATACTAGTGCCACAAACATCAACAAAGATGCTGGGACTGGTGAAGCAGTTCAGGCACAAAAGGGGACACACTCAGAGATAGACGGAGCCTGTTAACAACCAACACAGTGGAAAGAGGCCAAAGAGGCCAATTGGTGGGTTCACCTGTCCCACTGCGAGCCAGCCTGGTATGCAGAAGGCCAAACACCAGAGACAGAAGGAACATCAGGCCCCAGCATGGAGGACTGAGACGGGTAGTATTATCTATGAAAGTGTCTTGTGTTTTTCATTCTCTGTTCTCTGATTCCAGGAGAGTTCTCTCCTGCAGCTGGCGTCTTGAGGCCATGAGAAACTACCGCCACCGATTGGTGACGCTGTTCGTGAGACAATGGATAAAAAGATCCACAGGGTTCACTCCAAGAGAGCTGAGAAAGATCAACTGGCTGAAAAGATCTTGCAGATTACTGCCAATGGGCGGCAATCACGAGGTTTCTAACCTCTGCCAGACCTCATACACATGCACACACACAAACCTTTTCTCCCCTTTTCATGACATTTCACTCAAGTTTGATGTGACTCAGTGACAGTCATTGAGTCACCAGGGCACTCAGAGACTGTTCCAGATTCCAACAAGTGAAAGCCAGGACACGCACAATTAGAGAGACAATCTCAGGGCAGCGTGATCCTGAAATTGGGACAGGACATGTTCATTCTTTACAAGAAGGAATCATGTGTTGTTGCTCTTTTTCCTAGGATATTTTGTGTGTTGAAGTTCACTTCATCCGAGATGGTGCTAAAATATCTTCATCTACATCTATATCTATACACATACTGAGAAATCTGTTAAGGTGCCTCTATAGGAGGTTTGTGAAGTTTGGCCATTCACATGTTCTTGATTCTGAATGTCATTCACACGATTTGAATAAGTCCCTATGATAATGCAATTTGCTGTTGTGCTAATCATATGTTTTCTTTTCTATGCCTGTCTGGTGGCCTGTGTCAAAGCACTCATGGGCCGCCTTTCAGGAGCAGCAGTTCAGGCAACACTTGTCCTCCCTAACAAGGAGGATCCAGCATTCAGGATGGGAATTCACCCATTTCTGACTGATGGTTTTGACATATCGGATAACTGATATGTTTTCTGGGACTAGTATGCCACGCCGAGTTGATGATGTCAAGATAGTCTATGATTAGAGGCCGGGGTCTTGCATTTTTTTTCTCAAAAGGGTTTTTGCTGCCCCTTCGGTCTGTGGATACTAGTTTGTTATTTTTTTCGGGTTTTTTCCGGGTTTTTTTTTAAATTCTTTTGATAGATTACTTTGAAATTAATATGTTATTGATTTCATATTTTGATTTTAATATGTAATTTCTGTATTCCGGTCAAGGTGGGGCATTCGCCATGATCTTCCCCTCAGAGACCTGCAGAGTTGAACCACTTCCCCTCACGTGGCTGCAAGACCCTGTGACACAATACCTGGTGTCCATGCAAATTTTTCTTGTATTGTTGAAGTGTGAGATTTTTTGTATTCTCAAAGGCAGGAATGTTGTGGCCAAATTTTGGCATCCTAGCGGATGTTCCGGCCTGGGATGTGGTTCAGGGGTGAGGGGACGGTCAGAGCGAGGGCCAGGTCACCAAAGAGACAGAATGTGCCTTTTGGAGACACTAAAGGCTAGAAGTTTGGGTCAAAACATTAAGTCATGTCTTAAGTTTCCTGCGTACGTGTCTTTAGATATGCTGATTATGAACATGTGATCCATCTTGTCCTTGTTTATCTTATAGACCTATATACTCGTTAGAACCTTGTCAACTAATCAGAACTTACTATGTCGTTAGACTGATCTAACTGTAGTATTTTCTCTGTGTATAGACTCTGACTCAGACTCTGTAGTCATCAATAAAATTGTACTTGATCTTTTCATGGTTTCTCCCTCTCATTAATTGGTTATTTTCTGTCATAGATTGAAATTATCCATAACACTCCGGTACTTGATAAAATAGCAAAAAGTAATAGAAATAGTTGTCTTCTTCACAACAAATAATTTTACATGGCAGGCACTCACTGCGTAGACATATTCATCTAGGTTAATGCAGTAATTTACTTTGAAAATAATATAGTAATAACAATAGCAATAATATTATCCTGTGTCCTTGAGTTACTAGAAGGGCGCTTATAAATCCCATGTATTATTTTTAAAATAAGTGGTTATGTGAATAGGCTCTGCTGGCAATGGAAGCATAAGTTGCTAGCTTGACATTTCTGCTTGCTATTGAAAGTGAACTATGTTCTTGTGGTAGCTATCTACATACATGTTTAATCAACAAATCAGTTGACGAGAAAGAAAAAACCAATGCCTTGTGTCAAAAGCTTTGGAGAACCACTGCACTGTGCTAGACTAGCTAGCTAGAGCCCACTACACCAACCTGAGCTTGTGGATGAGACACTCGACTGGCACTCTCACGTCCTGACTCATCTGCTGCTAAAGCAACAGGAGATAACTTTCCCTCCTCCAAATCCTCTAGCCTTGCTCTCACCTTGATGCCTCACTGTCCGTTTTCTTTTTTTTAAAGCATTATATCAATTATGTTGATTGTTGTCCTTCTGAATTTGTTAGCTAGCTAGATGCCGAAATGACAAGCGCTGTAACCAGGGCGCTCTCTCTCTCACTCTTTCTCGTGCTCAAACTAAATGTGCGCGTGCCAAGTAATGTGAAGTAGATCTGGGCCTTGAATTACACACACAGGACATAGCGTACTTGCGTTTTTGATCAACACTATTATATTATTTATGCGAGTTTGGAATCACAGATGAATAGATCATGGGCAATGTTTGATTTTTTCTTACATAAAAAAAAAGATCCGGGGCTCTTCAAAAACAAGCCTAATGACGTCCCTGTATTCATCCATCTAGTGACCAAAATGTTGACTAAACAGATATGCAGGAAAAGACTACCACTCAGCCAGCTTTAATATAAGACGTTTTTTTGTTCTTTATGAAGTTTTCTTTTCTTATACTCCCAGTCAGAAAGTTTTTGTCTTTTAGAAATGTTTTATTGCCGATGACTCGCTAACTTGTCACTTCTGTTAAAGTCAACATACAGCCTTGGCAGTTGTGGCAGATAATAAGTAGACGGGGAAAAAGTAGACCAAACGTGAGACTTTAAAAGGGAAGGTTACTGCCTTTTAATCACATATTTCTCGTTGTGACGGGGAATAACTTAACTGTTTCAACCTTTTTTAGCTATAGTGTTGTTTGAACTTTGAACCTTCAAATAATTTTTATCGAGAGAAACAGAGAAACGTCACAAATGGACCTACAGTCAATCAACCCTTTGCTGATCACGCCGGCAAGAGGCATGCACCACCCTAACCAGAAAAAAAAAATACAAATACACAACAATATTCGTGGCCATATCAGAATTTCATTAGGTTTGTGTGTGTTAGTGCTACTGTGCTTGTTTCAATTCAAATCAACTAACCACTCTTCATGCTTGAGCGGGCGGCAGAAAAATTCCAAGGAGGCGGATTGGGAGTGCCACTCTAGACAGCTGCCTAGTTCGCCTATATGGTAAAGGCGGCCCTGGCTGCAGTTAACAAGCCAAGACAGTCAGTACAGCCTAACATAACAACTTGCAATTACATAACATCAAAGCTAGATTCAGACAGAGGGTGAATAGAGGTGCTGCAGATCCAGGCAGTTTGGATAAAATAAATTGTTTATTGAACGTTAAAACACGTAAACCTATTCTAGTAGAACTCCTAAATAAAGGTATGAACCTGAAAATTTGCATAATATGGCCCCTTTAAAAATAATAATTAAAAATATAACACGTGAACAGATCACTTGTTACGCGTAAATGCGATAATTTCGGAGATTTCAGTCTTGACCAGGCTCGAATCCACTCCCGGCCTATTTTTCTAATTTTATTTGTGTGGTCGAATATAAAATAATTTTGTATCTTAAAGAACTTATAGTTGTCCTGTAGCCCACCAAAAACCATTCCATCGTCAAATCAGCTTTGAAAAAGTCAATTCATTTCATATTGTAGGTGAAAATGATGACATTTGACACACTGTTCTAGAATATATGCCACAGTTTGCAGCGCCCCGGCACGCGCAAGCGCATTGACCCAAGACAATACAGGCCCGTGTTAAACTAGAACACGGCATTCTTGTGATTCTGTCAAAGCTCGAAGGAAGTTGCCGAATTGCATTTTCAGGGGTGAAGCTTCGTCTAGTAACCTCTCTCGGGCACTCAACATTTCTCCAAATATGAGTATCTCATCCAGGAACTTTTTCCACACTAAAACTTAACATAATCTACCGTCTACCGCTGACATACTGCGTACAAATATTTGGTCAAATGTCGTACGTTAGGAATGAATCATCGGTAATTTCGAACACAGCCCAAATAACAAATCTTCGTTGTTTCAAGTCTACGTGCTGAGCAGTAATTGTATACCTTACCTCGGTGCTGCTTCTTGTTTAGCCACTTCTTGGTCGTAGTTTTCCTATTTGGTGATGAACAGCTGTTCGCGTCCAAGTTCAACTGTATTGACGCTACTTGGTCTAAACCGAAACTGGGTTGTTAGCGTGAAGGTAGCGACGACTAGCACAAATTTAAAGCTGGTGACGTTATATAAAATGTGCTGTTAGAGTGGGTCAGGGATGACGTATTTTTGTAGGTTAACCCGGAAGTTAGCCTCGTCATGGGTTCATTCGACAAAAAGCAATTGGATTTTTGACTATTGCAGAAAATAAGCACTGTGGCAAACAAACCTTTATGCTTCTTACATGTTTTTTTCAATAAGATAATCTACACAAACTTCAAATTTATGATTTTTGAAGCGTAAATGCAATGGTTTATGGTAAGTGCATGGCATAGGAAATTCCACCCATCGCTATTAAGGGTCATAGAGCAATTATAACTTAAGTAAGCTTACCAACAAAGCAAAATGTTAATGAAGAATGTTTTGACAGGTTCTTTGAAATAAAAAAGTTGAAATTTAAAAAATAACTTGTGTTTTTTAGATGAAAGTCATTTTAGGTACTGGCCCATTTTACCTTAACCAGTCAGCTAAAAGGGGTCACAATTGTCAGCTGAAATGGGCCACATGGACACAGACTCTTACACAGAAATTGAGGGTGCAAAACAGGTTCACAAGTCTAGATATGTATCCAGACAAAGTCGGTTACCCCTGTATAAATAAAATAAATAATAATAATAATAATAAAATTATGCATTGCAGACAGCATGGCAGGAAGGTAGGCAGAAAATGCAAAAAGACAGGGAAGAGAGGGAAGATGTCAGTACAACCTCTCTATTCTTGTGGACATTGCTCTTAATGCTTCCTTGTTATCATGTTTATGCTTCCTTGTTATGTTTTTATCATGTTTATATAAAGAGTAATGAAGCGCTGTAAACGCAGATATTGGTTTGTACTTTTGTTAGATATGACACCGTGACTGTGTATGGTGTGTCAGTGAATAAAGTCAGAGCATGAATGACTTCCACCGTACGTGAATTGTGTGCTGGTATGAAAGTAAATAATTTGGTGTACGAAGGTTGACCTCTGTTGAATGTAATTATTGGGTCTGCATGTTCAAGTCAGTTTATTTGAACTAATTGTGGCGTTTGAGATAAATGACAAATAACCTCGTAAGACAACACTTGAACAGTCTAATTTTGCAATCTAGGATACTGAAGGTTATATACATTACTGTGCAAAAGTTTTAGGCAGGTGTGAAGTCTTTAAAGTTAGGAAAATATATATACCCGTATATAAAAAAATATAAATGTTAATTGTTTATTTTTGATCAATTCACAAAATACAAAGTGAGGGCAAATCAAATCTGTATCAAATCAACATTTGGTGTGACCACCCTTTGTCTTCAAAACAACATCCCGTGCCTAAAACGTATGCACAGTACTGTAGGTAACCTCCTCCACTTGCTGAGAGTTCTATGACCATTCATACCGGATTTGTCCTTTTTTCTTTCTTTCTTTCTTTCTTTCTTTTCAGCAATTTTTGATTCTTTTTGTGTCTTTTTTTCTTATTTTTCTTTTTTTCCTGTAATAATTTTTTCATAGCTGGCCACCGCTTACACTGCTTGCAGTTATATTATGTTCTTGGATTTGTTCTTAACTGGATTACAAAATGTATTTTGGAGCTGAGGGTCAGAACCGCGCAAGGCAGACATCTTTGTACTTGAAGAAACATGACGTAATGTAGCGTCGGGTGTAACTCCCAGAATGCCTGGCGAGTAACTCTTTATTGTTGTGGACAGCGCTCTTAATGCTTCCTTGTTATGTTTTTATCATGTTTATATAAAGAGTTATGAAGCGCTGTAAACGCAGATATCGGTTTGTGCTTTTGTTAGATGTGACACCGTGACTGTGTATGGTGTGTCTGTGAATAAGGTCAGGGCATGTCGCATCCAGTTTGCTGGTATGACAATAACTAAATAGATGAACAAAGGTGGGTCTCTGTTGAACTTTGCCAGGTCACTGATGCTGATCGATCTTAATATTGTGTCTACTCGTTCAAGTCAGCCTATGTGAACTATTTGAGGCCTTAGAGCTAAATGACAAAAAACCTCTTAGGACGCAGTACTTCAACAGTCTAATTTTGCTATCTAGATTACTGAAGGTCATGTAGGTTGGTGGGTGTGCAACCTCCTCCATTTGCTGAGAGTTCTATGACCATTCCAACCGGATTTGTCTTTTTTCTTTCTTTCTTTCTTTTCTGCAATTTTTGTTTCTTTTTTTATGTTCTTTTTTTCCTGTAATAATTTTTCATAGCCGGCCACCGCCATCACTGCTTGCAGTTATATTCATCATTATTATTATTATTATTATTATTATTATTCTCACCTGAACTCAGCTTTCCTATTCGTAAAAATGCACCAAATTTGGCACACATGTCCAAGTCCTCTCAAAACGACACCCCATGCCATGACTTATCATTGTTCCTGTTGGTGGCGCTATAGCAGCAGTTCAAAGTGTAAAAAAAAAATCAATAAAAATCGACCATAAGTGTTACATTTATGAAATCTTCAAAACTTGTCCATTGCAGTTAGGTTAAACTTTCATATACTGGCACCCATTACAAATTAAGAAGTCCATCACTCTGTTTTTTTCAGAAACTGGTGGTCTACCTAAAGGGTCTAGGTCCAAAAGAATATATCCAAATCGCATCAAAATTACAGGGTAGCATCTTCAGCTGCTCATCATCAAATGTCTAAAATATCTCGTTGATATCTCTAAAAATGAGCTCACAGCGCATCAAAATGTACTACTGTTATCTCTACTGTACATTCACTTTGTCATATCTCACTTGGTTATTAAACAATCCTCATCTGAAAAATATAAAATATCCCAACATTAATGACATGAAGTGTGCAAATTCTCAGTTCGTTATCTTAAAAACTGAATAAATATCAGAATTTTGTGTTTTTTTCATATATTTCAATCAACTCCTCCGAGGCCGTAAAACCAAATTACACCAAAATCACTGTATATCATCCTCAGATGGTTTACTACAGAAACAAGTTGGGGATTTTTGATATTTAAAAAATTGAGCTCACAGTGAATCGTCAAATGTATTACTGTAAACAGTATTGTACATTTTGATTTTTAACTGCTTCAATAAGAAAGAACGGCTCTTTTACCGAGGTGATGCGGTTCCCTACGTTCACTGAAAAGAGCTGTTCAAAAAGAGCAGTTCGTTCGCGAACGACCCATCACTAATTCACTTACTGTGATCATTTTAATTCGCCTAAAAGCAGTTGCAATATACTCCTTTACTCAAACGTGATGTGTTGTATTTAACCAAAAAAATCACAATAGATGTAACTTTAAGATGTATTTATTTAAAATCAGGTTGTCCCATACAGCCAAATAACAATCACACTCGAACTACAACTAAATCACACAATATTGCAGTATAAGCTGTCTAATAAACTGTTGTTTTTTTTATTTATTTATTTGACTGTAAACTGAAAAACCCAAAACCAGTAATAATAACACGTGAACCAATTCAATCATTTCTGTTTTCAATGCTACGCCTAGCATCACGTGAAAAGTGAACGAAAGACTCAGAAGAAGGGACAGGAAACAGAAATGAGTAGTTCACCCCTCGAATGGGTCTTCTGGTCTAAGTCTTTCGTTCACTGGTCACGTGATAGCTGCACAGGCTAGGCACGAGAGATCAGGAAACATAAATTAGCAGTTCACCCTTAGTAGCCAGGACAACCCCAACAGCTACAATGTAGTTAACGACAGCACGTTCACACAGTGAGGAAGAAAATCGCGCTGTGTATTGTTTTGAAACTGTTTGAATCGACACAAATATAACGTTTTTGTTGGTTCTAGTCTTTTAAGTCATACAAAAGTAAAACGTAGTTTCACAAACGGGCACAGAAAAATGTAGTGCTGCTCTCGCTTAAGCCAAAATTCCTACCTATTCCCATCACATTTGACGGTCAAACTTGGATTCATTTTTAACAAAACCCCTGTCAGGACATGACCTTAAGCGAACCCGTCAATCAGTCGAATATAACTTATTTAAAATCAATTTCATATACTTTTTTTGACTACGTGCTACCCTAAATGAGCTCGATCGCACAAACCCTTTGAACACCGACAAGACAAAGGCCTCCTTAAGAAACTGCAAAAAAAAAAAAAAATCCATCCTAGGAAAATGGAGATACACCCCCTTAAAACCATGCGCCCCATCCATTGCTTTCTAACTGCGGTAAGATAACATGCGGTTTGACTAACTAGCAAAGATGTTTGCATTTAGAATTGTGATCGTGTGGGTTGAAAATCGATTTTACAAAGTTACTGTGATATAGTTATGTTGTGCTATTGGTATTAGCAATATATGATATATACTTGAAAGGGAAACTCACTGAGTGTTCAGTTTATTTTAAATGATGCATCCATGTCTGAAGCAAGCTAACGTTAGCTACACAGTGTTATTAATGCTGTAACATTATAGATTATAGAAACGTTTAATGTAGCCTACCCTTTGTAGACATATATTTTAATGCTCAAGTTAACTTAAGTTAGATATGGAATAATTCAACTGCAGCTAGGAGCAATGAGATCGTTTCTTTCTTGCTTTTAGGTTTTGTCCATATCCTGGCCTTTCACGAGGCAGTCTTTGATCTGCCTGTTATTTAGGTCTATTTAAATAAAATGATATTCCAGGATTTATCAAAACGAACTGAGATGTCAATGCCTAAATTAATGGTAAATGTTAAACCCATTATTGCATGTTATCAAAGCAGCACTTCAGTGCGCAATGACTGACTTATTTTGTCTATGCTTTACAGACTAATATTACCAACAGATTTTAGAAAACCAACAAGACCCTAAGATGATCTGTAGCAGATGCTTGCAAGTTCCAGGCGAACAAACAACCAAAGCGACAACGCTTGGCGAAAGCGAACTATTTTGCTTTCGCTTGAAATATACTGGAGCCTTTAAGCTGTCTGTATGAGGCTGATGTAAGGATCAGTGGTATCTGGTCAAAGTTAACCTTGTGCGGTGAGCACCTGATTATACAGAATCCTGCAGGCTTCATTAACTGACCATATGCAGGTTTTAGACTTGCAAGTTTGGTTCTGGATAGGCGAGCCTGCAGGTGCCAGAGTTCAGTTTGGTTGGTTTGTAATAGGGGGTTTCCCGACTTTTAAACATAGGCCTATGATTAGTATACTTATGCTATTCAGGAGCTTTTCATGGATCTGGTTTGCAGCATGGGTTTGTTTGTATGTAAACATTTAAGTTTTTTCTATATCATACATCCTAGACTGGTTGCCACAAATAAAAGAAAAACGTTAACACTAGGCCTACTGCTTTTGTCGTTTTTCTTCCAAACATGTCTAACCCTTTTTACTATTGAAATCTATTAAATAATTAAATTATTTAGTATTCATTTGTAAGTAGGCCTATGGATATAATCAGATCAGAGCTCCAGGTGAACCACATAATGCAACGTCGTCATGATGGAAGTGAAGATGGTATCTTGGTCCAATCAACAGCATAGGCTATAGCCTACTTATGCGCTGGTTTTATAAATCTATAAATTATTCATCTACATAAGTTCACTGTATAATAGAATAGGGTAGGCCTATCTATTTATATTTTAGCGTGGCATGATGTTAAGACAGATCTGTTACCTAATGCTAATGCGGGCTACCGGTTTGTTTGTCCGGTAGTAGTAGCCTACTAGTACTAGGCTAGAATTTTGGAGCCTGGTGCCTGCATCCTGAAGCCTCAAGTCATTTGACGCAATTTCTGTTTTCAGAGTACACGTTTTAAATATTGTACCCTTTATTTAGGCAAACGATTATATAACATGTAAAGATAATGCGTATTACCATATACAGTGCATCCGGAAAGTATTCATACCCCTCCAATTTTACCCCTTTCCACATACCCCTTTCCACATTTTATGTTACAGCCTAATTCCAACATGGATTAAATAAAAAAAAAATGCTCTCAACATTCTACATACAATACCGCATAATGACAAAGTGAAAACGTTTTCTTGAATTTTTTGCAAATGTATTAAAATAAAAAAATAAAATATCACATGTACATAAGTATTCACACCTTTTGCTGTGACACTCACAATTGAGCTCAGGTGCATCCCGTTTCCACTGATCATCCTTGAGATGTTTCTACAACTTGATTGGAGTCCACCTGTGGTAAATTCAATTGATTGGACATGATTTGGAAAGGCACACACCTGTTTATATAAGGTCCCACAGTTGACAGTGCATGTCAGAGCACAAACCAAGTTATGAAGTCCAAGGAATTGTCTGTAGACCTCCGAGACAGGATTGTATCGAGGCACAGATCTGGGGAAGGGTACAAAAACATTTATGCAGCATTGAAGGTCCCAACGAGCACAGTGGTCTACATCATTCGCAAATGGAAGAAGTTTGGAACCACCAAGACTCTTCCTAGAGCTGGCCACCCAGCCAAACTGAGCAATCGGGGGAGAAGGGCCTTAGTCAGGGAGGTAACCAAGAACCCGATGGTCACTCTGACAGAGCTCCAGTGTTCCTCTGTGAAGATGGGAGAACCTTCCAGATGGACAACCATCTATGCAGCACTCCACCAATCAGGCCTTTATGGTAGAGTGGCCAGACGGAAGCCACTCCTCATTAAAAGGCACATGACAGCCCGCATGGAGTTTGCAATAAGGCACCTAAAGGACTTTCAGACCATGAGAAACAAAATTCTCTAGTATGATGAAACCAAGATTGAACTCTTTGGCCTGAATGCCAAGCGTCATGTCTGGAGGAAACCAGGCACTGCTCATCACCTAGCCAATACCATCCCTGCAGTGAAGCATGGTGGTGGCAGCATCATGCTGTGGGGGTGTTTTTCAGCGGCAGGAACTGGGAGACTAGTCAGGATCAAGGGAAAGATGAATACAGCAATGTACAGAGAGATCCTTGATGAAAACCTGCTCCAGAGCGCTCTGGACCTCAGACTGGGGCGAAGGTTCACCTTCCAACAGGACAACGACCCTAAGCACACAGCCAAGATAACAAAGGAGTGGCTTCGGGACAAGTCTGTGAATGTCCTTGAGTGGCCCAGCCAGAGCCCAGACTTGAACCCGATTGAACATCTTTGGAGAGATCTGAAAATGGCTGTGCACCGACGCTCCCCATCCAACCTGATGGAGCTTGAGACGATCTGCAAAGAAGAATGGGAGAAATTGCCCCAAAATACGTGTGCAAAGCTTGTAGCATCATACTCAAGAAGACTTGAGGCTGTAATTGCTGCCAAAGGTGCTTCAACAAAGTATTGAGTAAAGGGTGTGAATACTTATGTACATGTGATATTTTATTTTTAATACATTTGCAAAAAATTCTAAAAAAACCTTTTTCACTTTGTCATTATGCGGTATTGTGTGTAGAATGTTGAGAATTTTTTTTTAATTAATCCATTTTGGAATTAGGCTGTAACATAATAGAATGTGGAAAAAGTGAAGGGGTATGAATACTTTCCGGATGCACTGTACATTAGACAGGTCTAATGTATATCGAGTAAATAAACTACATCTTTAGCTAACATGTCGGACTGCAGATTTCGCTCCCTAAACTGACTAAGAATTTTAAAATTGTTGACATATTCAGTTAACAATATCGATGACTTCAGCTAAAATAAACTTTCATGCCCACAAATTATTAAAGTTGGTAACGTAGTTAACTAGGCTAATACTGCGTTGGAGATATTGCATGGTGCAACTAAAAACGTTGAAATCAAGAGATATATCGCAATGAATAGATACCAACCCTGAGGGAGTTTCTTTAAATAACCCATAATAACATTAAGGTACTGCTGAACAACAATCATTTTAATAAATCAATTTTTAGGAATTAGCATACCTCTATCTTGTGTAGTGAGTGTAGCTTCTTCTTCGTCTTCTTTTTGGTTCTTTATTGGCGGTAGGCAAGCCAGTTGAAGGTGAATTACCGCCACCAACTGGACAATAAGTATACTACAGGGGACTCAGGCTGTCTAGGGCTCCAGGTCTGCAGCCTCCCCCTTCTCTTTGGCTCTGGCCAGACAAACCAGCCACTGGCTTTTGGCTCTTACTAGAGAAACCAGCCTCAATTCTGCTCCTGCTGGTGGCAGGCACTTGCCAACCTCACCAGCCATGGCTAACCTTCATTTTGGTTCAGACCAGTGCAGTGGCACCAGCCAGACCTGCCAGCAGTGTTATTATTTTCGGCGTACACGCCATTGTTTGTGTGACACTTCTGATACAAGTTGGTTCATGCTGTTTAACTTATACATGTACGCTAAAACAGACTGGCGACCTGTCCAGGGTGTACCCCGCCTCTTGCCCTGTGTCGGCTGGGATAGGCTCCAGCCCCCCCGTGACCCTGCATAGGATAAGCGGAATAGCTAATGGATGGATGGATGCACGCTAAAACAATTTTAATGGGAAGGGAACGTCTAGTACTGATGAACTATCAATATGATTGCTCCCTATCTAGCTACTGTGTGTACGATTGGACTTTAGCATCAGCTCGCTAACGTTATCCATGATAGTGATGGGAAGATCGGTTCATTTTAGTGACTTGGTTATTTAACTCCGCCCTGTAGGCCCACCACCTGCAGGGACAGACATCGGGGTCAGGTGCAATGCCAATCGGGTGGCAGGCATAGGCGGGGACCTAGGCGTGCTGACCCCTGGCATCGTAGACTGGTCCTAGGGACGTGGAATGTCACCTCTCTGGTGGGAAAGGAACCGGAGCTAGTGCGGGAGGTGGAGCAGTACTACCTAGACATAGTTGGGCTCACCTATAAGCATGGCACTGGTTCTGGAACCCAAGTCCTGGAGAGGGGCTGGACTCTTTTCTTTTCCGGAGTCGCCCAGGGTTAGAGGCGCCGGGCAGGTGTGGGGATTCTTACAAGTCTCCGGCTGGGCGCCGCTGTATTGGAGTTTTCGGTGAACGAGAGGGTCGCCTCTTTGCGACTGCGAGTCGCTGGGGGGGGAAGGCTCTGACTGTTGTTTGTGCTTATGAACCAAATGGCAGTTCGGAGTATCCGGCCTTCTTGGAGTCGCTGGGTGGGGTCCTGGAAAGGGTACCATCTAGTGATTCTATAGTTCTGCTGGGGGACTTCAACACCCATGTGGGTGATGATGGAGAAACCTGGAGAGGGGTGATTGGGAGGAATGGCCTGCCCGATCTGAACCAGAGTGGTGCTTTGTTGTTGGACTTCTGTGCTAGGCATGGATTGTCCATAACGAACACCATGTTCGAGCATAGGGAGATTCATGAGTGTACCTGGTACCAGAGCACCCTAGGCCTCAGATCGATGACAGGCTTTGTGGTCGTATCATCAGACCTGCGGCCGTATGTCTTGGACACTCGGGTAAAGAGAGGAGCTGAGCTGTCAACTGATCACCACCTGGTGGTGAGTTGGATCAGATGGCGGGGGAGGCTGCCGGACAGACCCGGTAAACCCAAACGTGTAGTGAGGGTGAATTGGGAACGTTTGGCTTAGGACCCTATCTGTGAGGTCTTCAACTCCCAACTCTGGAAGAACTTCTTGTGCATCCCGGGGGAGGTTGGGTACATTGATTCCGAGTGGACCATGTTCAAAACCTCCATTGTGGAAGCGGCTGCTAGGAGTTGTGGTCAGAAGGTTGTCGGAGCCTGTCGTGGCGGCAACCAAAGAAACCGCTGGTGGACACCAGCGGTGAAGGAAGCCATCAAGACTGAAGAAGGAGGCCTTTCGGGCTTGGTTGGCCCAGGGGTCTCCTGGGCGGCCCGAAGCTTCGGTAGTCAAAGAAGCAAAAACCCGGATTTGGGAGGAGTTCGGGGAAGCTATGGAGAAGGACTTTTGGTTCGCCTCAAGGAAGTTCTGGCAAACCGTTAGACGGCTCAGAAAGGGAAAGCACGGATTGGCCCAGGCTCTGTTGAGCAGGGGAGGAGAACTGCTGACCCGTATTGGGGAAATCGTCGGGCGGTGGAAGGAGCACTTTGAGGAACTTCTTAACCCCGCCAACACGTCCTTTGTGGAGGAGGCAGAGTTTGAAGACTCAGGGGAAGTCTCAGTCATATCCCTGGCAGAGGTCACTGAGGTAGTTGGGAAGCTCCTCAGCGGCAAGGCGCCGGGTGTGGATGAGATTCGCCCCAAGATGCTGAAGGCTGGGACATTGTTGGGCTGTCTTGGTTGACACGCCTCTTCGGTGTCGCGTGGAGGTCGGAGACAGTACTATTGGAATGGCAGACCGGTGGTGGTTCCCATTTTTGAAAAGGGGGACCGGAGGGTGTGCTCCAATTATCGGGGTATCACACTTCTCTGCCTACCTGGGAAAGCTTATGCCAGGGTATTGGAAAGAAGACTCCGACCGATTGTCGAACCTCGGATCCAGGAGGAGCAACGCGGATTCCGTCCTGGTCGTGGAATAGTGGACCAACTCTTTACCCTTGCGAAGCTGTTGGGGGGGCATGGGAGTTTGCCCATCCAGTCTACATGTGTTTTGTGGACTTGGAGAAAACCTACGACCGTGTCCCCCGGGGAGTCCTGTGGGGGGTACTGCGGGAGTATGGGGTACCGGGGCCGTTGCTACGAGCCATTCGGTCCCTATATAACCAGAGTGAGAGTTGTGTCCGTATACTCGGCACAAAGTCAAATACGTTTTCAGTGGGTGTTGGACTCCGCCAGGGCTGCCCCTTGTCACCGGTTCTGTTTGTGATTTTCATGGATAGAATCTCAAGGCGTAGCTGGAGGGAGGAGTGTGTCCAGTTTGGGGACCTCAGAATTGCTTCTCTGCTCTTTGCAGATGATGTGGTTCTGTTGGCTTCTTCAGACTGTGACCTTCAGCATGCATTGGAGCGGTTTGCAGCTGAGTGTGAAGCGGTCGGGATGAGAGTCAGCACCTCCAAGTCTGAATCAGATTTCCTATTATTGAGCCTGCTGATGCCGCAGTCTCATCATAACGATGTCAATGTTAATTTACACAAGAAAGTAGGCTACTAAATTACACATTTAATCTGTCTGCAATTTTTGGTCACGCACTTTCCCTCGCCTTGAAAATCGCAGCAGTATTGGCCTTTTTGGTGATGAGACAGTCAGTGGCAAATTCAGTGCAGTGGAATCAGTAACCTCGTCAGACATTATCACAGACAACGTAGATGAGTAGCTATCTGTGTAATGCTATCACAACATCAAATAATTTGCATGGCACATTCCCCCTAATTTGAATTGGCCGCCTTTGGTTGTACGTCACTATGAGAATCAGGAAAGGACATCCCCGTGGCTGGAAACGGCTGTAGTTTTAAAAATTCGAAAAATTACCCCCTATGACGCAACAGGGGGTAGTTTTTCCGCATTGTTTTACATTCTACTGTTTGTGTAACGATACATCACAATACTATATGTAAAATAGAACATTGGTATCCCTTACCAAAAAGAAGTTTACTCAAGTGTGATATTAGTAAACTTATTCTAAACTAAAAATAAGAGAGTATGCTTTCAGTTTACTTTTATATACTTATCGGAGTTCATTCTTACCAAATTATACTTAAGTATACTTGGCTTAGTATACAGAAAAGTCCAAGTATGTACTAGTATAAAAAACTAGTAGACTTATAGTTTACTGAGAGCATACTTAAAAGTGCACTTCCATAAACGTAAAGTGGGCTAGAAGTATATAACTAGTAAGCTGTTGTATGTCAGCCACGGTGAGTTAAATATCTGGACGTTGTTCATTTACTTTCCAGCATTACTTCTCACCAACTAAGAGACAACGAAGCGTGAAATCATCACTCAGACAAACGTACTGCACTATTGCCAGTTGCGCTGCAAAAGATAGTCGTGAAGCCGTCACTTGACTTTTGACCGCTTGAACCTGTCCTGATAGGCCATTGGGGAAATATATTTGCATATATCCCAGCAAGCTCTTCGATGTAATACTAATAATAATTAAATTTTTTGGGATTGCGATTTACGTTCCAAGAACAATCTCAAAACGATACAATACTGCTTAAACGTACGTAGTAAAAGATATAACGCATATGCATTTTTTTATTTAGCAACCTTGACTCTGAACATCGTCCTCATTAATAAACACCCCTTCAGTTATTACGGGTCAAGAATTTTAACCTGCGTTGTCTGCTATGCCTGGACTTTGTCGAGAACTAATAGCACATGACCTATCAAGCACAGGAACAAAATGGGTAGACACGAATGCAGAGGCGATAGGTTGATATCTACTGTAACTGTTGGCCCACCGCTTTAAGCTTACTTAAAGGAAGCCTAGTATGTTTATAGTATAAAAACTAGTAGACTTATAGTTTACTGAGGGTATACTTAAAAGTGCACTTCCATAAACCTAAAGTGGACTAGAAGTATATAACTAATAAGCTTACAGTATACCTATAAGTTCACTTGTAGTATACTTTAAAGCTTACTACTGTTACACTAGAAAAATACTTAAAAGTGGGCCAATTTAGTCCCAAGAAGTACTAAAACAGTACACTGCAAGTACACTACTTTGTGTATTGATGTTAGTATACTTACTACATAAAGTATACTTGAGAAATATACTTGAAGTTCACTTAAGTTTACTTGATAAAATTTACTTGAAGTATACTTCTTTTTGGTAAGGGATAGGATGAAAAACATATCAAAAGGTTTAAAATGGGCGGACTACCAAGGTAATAGTTGTAATCCCTAGCAGTTATTAATTAGTTGTTGCTGCCATAGTATGCTCTAGTCTAGAGAGAGATCCCGTCTAGGCCTAAACCATAAAAATATGGAAAAAAACTATTTATCCCTCATTTTTATTGCCAAAGTTAGGGGTCGACATATACACAAGGTCGACTTGTGCATGCACAAATACGGTAACTTCTGTGGCTAAAATGTATGCCAAATCATTGACAGTAAAGAGAAAACATGTCCAGAGGTAATGCGGTACCTGCCCCCAGCCCTATCCAGAGGTGTGGAAGATGACAGATTTAGACACCAGCATGTTCTGAAAAACTGCACCTTGTAGCCCTTAAAATGGCTAAACAAAACCCTTAACATTGACACAACAGAGTAGTTAGAAAAAACTATATTTATTGAGTTTTTATTAATTGTTACAATGGAATTTGTAATTCTAACTATATCATTACTATATCTCAGTATATACACACAGTACATAATCTAATATGTAACAGATATGTAACTCCATCATATTCAAGTATGAATGTTCAAGCATACTAATACAACAACAGACCTACATTCAGTGGAATAGATACTCTACACATAATATTTTTTGTAACAATTTCTCCAATACTTCACTACAATAGTGCACTACAGTCCATAACGCTAATAACCAGTTTTGGATAGGGGAGCCTTTTTTGTTCATGTCCCAATGTACAACATAAAGCAAATTAAAAACAGATGAATTATACATAAATAAATATAAAGGATGACCCAATGAATGTTGTTGGGTCTGGAATTTAGGAGCTGTAACATCATCAAGTACACATGTAATTAAAAGTATGTTTAATTGCAAAATGAAATTCATTCTCTGCTATGTTCATTGTTATGCATCAGGACGCCAAGTCAAATTCCTTGTATTCGTTAATATACTTGGCAATAAAACTGACTCTGATTCTGAAAAAAAACCCCGACTTGACAGCTGGCAGGTATACACTTACAGATTTCAAACATAAAATGTGACAAAATACATCATTGTTAATTGCCATGTACACACATTAGATGTGCCACAAGGAACAAGTTTTTGTTTTTAGTGCAGAAACCTTCACTGTGTCTAGGGTACCAGAGCTTGTGTAAGAATGTATTATTTCTTGTTGATTGTACACAGCATCTCTCTTATTGCGTTTTACACTAAATGCTATAGGTAACATGTCTAAAGTTTTGAAGAGTAAAACCTGAGGAATACTACTCCTAATTCTGAATTGCATAGTGGCAACACTCTTCAAAAACGCATCCAGCAATATGGATATTTGAATTTCTAGTTGAAAGCAAATTAGGGTCAAAAATATTGGCTCTTTAGTGCCTTAAAGTATGTATGACTCACTTGGAGGTTTTAATTAACACTTTTAATTGGCATGAACAAGGCACTAAACCCATTTTTAAGAACAGTAAGCTGGTTTCAGCATTTTCAATTCTTAAGAAAAGTAAAGTTACCTACATTTTTTGTATAACATGATTGAGGCTCTAAACTATTTTGCTCTTATATCAACTTGACTGACCCTATTTTTTTCTTGATGACGTTTGCTCTTGCTGGTCCTTATCTATCTTACATCTTGCTATCCTGGGTGTTGCTTCCAACGATGAAGAGAGAGCTGGGGTTCGTAGTTGAACACTCCACATTATGCTTAGACCCATTAGCTGTGGGTTCTATGGGCTCCTCCCTACTACTGCTGCCACTATTATAGTCCACTCTATTTAAAAGGGTTTTTTCTTTGAGAGTATCTTCTGGTGCTGTCCTGCTGGTCATGGCCATGCCACTTTCCATGACCCCAGTGGCTCCACCCTCTCTAGATTTGCTTTCTTTTGACTTGCCCTCTTTGGATTTGTAGTCAGCTGATTTGCTATTCTGAGGTAATTTGCTTGGTAGTGCTGGTTTGATAAGCATTTGAGGTTGAACTGGCAGGGCCGCTCTACTGCTCTGTCCTGTGTTGTTGATAATCACCTCAGTCAGCTGGTCATCATCACTCTGCTCTTTGGCAAAGTTGACAAACACCTAAAAGTATGAAGGAGCAGACCATACATTATTCACACTATTCACACATTATCATATGGAATGAATTCCTCAAAATCTTTAAGCGTACCTGATGGTGTAGACAGACAGGATTTTTAAAAATAATTCGCAAATCGAGCAAAATCAGTTTCAGTTGCTTAGGAAGCTCCTACCTGGTCCAAGGTGGTCTGTGAAATGGAATAGTCCCCAATTCCCAGTTCCTCATGGTTGTTTGAGAGCACCTCAAACACACGAGCCAGGCAGCATAATTGAGAGGACAGCTGGTACTGCAACACATTCTGGTGGCGCTCCTTCAACTCAATGCCAGGAAAGGTGCTCTTCATGTAACTGTCCACAGGGCATGGACCCTCAGGTGGCTTGCTGCCTGCTAAGCGAAGAATGATGGTGTAGCCATCACCAAACCTAGGGGGATGATGACATCAAAGAGCATAGGTTTAGAGTTCTTCCATTGAACAGGTATGACTTACTTTTTAGTGGCAAGTAGTTAATGAACGGACTGTTTAGTGGATACGTACATCAGTCCATCCATCCATCCACATATAAAAAGCTCAGGTTTTATACAGTCATGCATGCAGAAACATGGATAAACATGAATATCAGCCTGCAGTAGAAGCAGCATGTGATGCAGAAACCTGTTTTTAAGGTGCTGAACAGATCCCAAACACTGAAACCGGCCATTAACCATGATGGCCATTCTAGTGCAAAGGGCTTCACATTCTTCCATACTGAAAACATCCGGAGGAAAACACAGTTATTGACTACAATACACAAACAAGGTAAGCAATAAAGTACATTAACTGAACCAGCTGTGTGCTTCCTACCTATGGGACGTTAGAACAACAGCCCTTCCCTCCTTGGTTACAGTAAGGATACAATTCCAGAGGAATCTCTTTGCTTTGGGGTCCATACCTGTGGTGGGCTCATCCTAGAAACACAATAACATAAATAAATACTTCTGGAGATTTGCTACAAAATGGAACGGAAAGTGTCAACCTTTTAATTACAGCCTTAAGAAACACGTCATTTGGAACACTGACACAAAACCAACAACTAAATATTACCCTCTCTGTCTAATGCCTTTAAGCAGTGGAATCTCCGTAGGGCACAGTTGTCCCTTATTATGTAGCTGTGATAGGAACGATACCAAGCATTGCAGCCTGTCAGTCTCTCTTAACTTTGGTGTGTGCTCTGATTTACACGACGCCTACCAGGAATATAACCGGTGGTGATCCAATGAGGGAGATGGCGGTGGACAGTTTTCTCTTGTTCCCTCCGCTGTAACCTCCAGCCTCCCGTTCGGCATACAAAGTCAGACCAAGCTTTTTCACTCCCAACTGGGCCACCTGGACAGGAGAGGAGCATATGAGGAGGCCATTTGTCAAACCTGCTATATCAGAGAAAGTTCATTCTTCAGAAAAGTAGATTTTGTCACAAGTTTTATTTATGTAATTTATACTGACTTTATACTGATGTTTTGATCGTCATTATTTTAAGTGGAACGTTACCTTGAAGCATCATTGTGTTAGCAAAGGGGAATCTTTATAAGTGACTTAGCAGGCTTTGCAAGTGGCCTCCTCATATGTTGCCTTGGAATCAACACTTGTGTCAGTCCACAACAACAATACCGTATGTCAAGTAAATGGCAAGTTGCTGACTACATCTGGCTACCCAAAACCATCTAACAAAAGTGTTTTGCAAGAGGTCGTCCCATTACAATACCTTGGCTACCGACTCTTCTGGCACCCCACGGAGTCGAGCGTAGAACTCCAGATGCTCCCTGCCTGTCAGAAGGTCACAGATAGCGTCGAACTGGGGGCAATAGCCCATCAGCTGGTGCACCCTTTCCATTTCCGTTAGTACACTAAACGTGCACAGAATAATTTTTATAAACTTTGAGAATTTAAGAAGTATTGTTATGATGTAGCCGATTATATAATATTTGCTTAAGACAAAGCTATCAAAGATTACGTACCTGTGATGGCAGAGGAAAGCTTCTCCATAGTTGACGGCAGTGTCTCCGGTCAGCATGCGGAATGTGGAGGTCTTCCCAGCACCATTCACCCCCAATAGGCCAAAACACTGGTGGAAAGAGAGGCACAAGGACAGTGTGCGATTTGACTGGGGGAATGGGGGGATTTCCCTGGCTCTGGTCTGTTTGTCCCTGGCATTGCAATGTAATATCCATAATATAATAATAATGTAATAATAATACATTGAATTTATAAGGCGCCTTTCAAGGCACTCAAGGTCGCCGATGTAATATCCATCCCTGGCAGGGATACATCCCCAAAAATATTTTCGATCAATAGTGATTTAATTAGTGACCTCTTAGGTATGATTAAAAATTGCAAATATATTCTGTTTAATCAGAAGTGAATACAGATTTCGGTTGCATTTGGGAACACTTGCGAACACTTGATTATAATTTAGTTTAAACTCTTCCGCTAAAATGGCAGTTATGGCTAGAATGACTGGTCTAAGCTACCACAGGTGATTGTGCGCTGTACAATAATACGGTTTAATAATGTTGCTGCCAAATTGTTACTAATTTGTCAATCCGGAAACATATAAATAACAAATCAAAGCAATTTCAGGACCAGTTTTGACTGGTTGATTGCCATACGTGCTTGTAGGCCTAGGCAGTGGTCTAATTGTTGAAAGCTAACAAGGGGATGGTAAAATATCTGACCAGGTGTATATATTTTTATATTTCAACAGCAATGAAATATCCCCCCCCCCATCTACACATTCTGCAACTACTTTACTGTAGCGTGTCAAATGTTATCACTATTAAGTAACAAAGAACAACACTATATCTTAGTGCATGCATTTAATACATAGGGAGGGGTCAATACAAATACTTGTCTAACCACAGAAAAATAGGACAGCATGAATCTCTCACCTCACCGCGTGGAATGCCAAGGCACAGACGATCAACTGCTGGCTTCCTTCCAGCTTTATACACCTTTACAAACACAACACAGGTTCTTTAATAACTACACACTACACTAAACATTTCCCCCGTGGTAATTATTTCAGGCCTTCAATCTAACGTGCTCTAATAAGAGTACCTTGCTAAGGTCGACCATGGTGAGTATGTCGGCCTGGGCTTTCCCACCCTTGACTCTGTCTCTTTCCTTGGCCACATCTTCATCCTCGCGGCCAAGTGGGGGTATCTCGGGCTCGGCCCACCACGGTCTGGTAAAACAAGCAAAAACTCTGGTACGGTCTGGTAGATATAAAACAAGCAAAGAAAAAACATGATTCCTGGGCCTTGTTCTGTTTTTATTGGGCACTGCATGTCAAAATACGAGTACATCAAACTAAAGAGCATAAACATTGATTTGTTGAAAAACAAATCTTGAAATCTGCACCTTAAAGTAGCATTCTGTAGGAGGTGATTTTGCCAGCCCCTACCGTTTGCTTAGTGTAACTTTTTCTGACTGTCGCAAAAAAAGACGGGCATTTGTTTACAATGGCATTTGAGGGAACAAATAACAGCTGCAATCAAACATGATTTAGCTATGCATTTCCTTGATCGTAAAGCAATACGTCACAGTTTCGCAGGAGACCGTGCCCTGTGGCAGACAAAATTCATATTAAATATTCCAGACTGATCTGAAACGCCATTTTTTCATTTTCTCAGACATTATCAGAAGAAATGTATTGATAATACTTTAATACAAAATAGTTACCTATAGCTGTTTTAAAAGAGTAACCTACAACCAAAACCACGTTTTTCAGCAGAAAAGCTAAACTGAGTGAAAGACAACAATCCAGTTAAAATATTCAACAAAATGTAATTGCAAAGATCTTAACCTTAATATCCTGGTGGAAAATCTGACTTTCGTCTGCCCTCTTAGGGTTGAAACTGTGCTATTTTAGTTTGTATTGTATGTATTGGGCACTTCATTGTCATCAAGCAGCTCTGCAAGTCAAATTTGGGGTGGGGGCTGCATTACGGTGCCACTTCCTGCCACAAGTAGATTGATTTCTTCAACCTACAAATACTTCTTAATGTCATTAAATAAACAGTTGACGGAATGTCAAATATTTTGTCGGTCTGATGCACATATGTCTTTTAGTAGTAAGTTGCATGAACTTAAATTGAAGTACATCAAACTAAATTAAGAAGTTGCCAGAACTAAAGATTCCTTGCTCACAAGTTGAGCCAACTTGAATTTTTTTTACAGTGCATCTAGTACATACTCAATGAGTACATACTATATACTGACTACTTAAACCAAAACCTAGAATAATACTTTTTTTTGTGCAAAATTCGATTATATTGTTAGTATACTCAACTGGAACATGTGACCAAAACCCTGCCATTTTTGTAATTCTGTCAAAGCTAGAAGGAAGTTGCCGAATTGGGGTGTGAAGCATTGTAACCTCTCTCAACATTTCCCTAAATTTGGGGATGTCATCCGGGAACTTTTTCCATACTTAAATTTCACATACAGTGCCTTGCAAAAGTATTCACCCTCCTTGGCATTTTTCATGTTTTGTTGCCTCACAACCTGGAATTAGAACGGATTGTTTGAAGGTTTGCATCATTTTATCCACAGAACATGCCTACAACTTTGAAGATGTGATTTTTTTTATTGTGAAGCAAACAACAAATAGGACAAAATAACAGAAAACTTCAGCGTGCATAACTATTCACCCCCCTAAAGTCAGTACTTTGTAGAGCCACCTTTTACGGCAATTACAGCTGCAAGTCGCTTTGGATAAGTCTCTATGAGCTTGCCACATCTTGCCACTGGGATTTCTGCCCATTCCTCAAGGCAAAACTGCTCCAGCTCTTTCATGTTGGATGGTTTCCGCTTGTGAACAGCAATCTTCAAGACTGACCACAGATTCTCAATTGGATTGAGATCTGGGCTTTGACTAGGCCATTCCAACACATTTAAATGTTTCCCCTTAAACCACTCGAGTGTCGCTTTAGCAGTATGCTTCGGGTCATTGTCCTGCTGGAAGGTGAACGTCCGTCCCAGTCTCAAATCACAGGCAGACTGAAACAGGTTTTGCTCAAGAATATCCCTGTATTTAGCACCATCCATCTTTCCCTCGACTCGAATCAGTTTCCCAGTCCCTGCTGCTGAAAAACATCCCCACTGCATGATGCTGCCACCACCATGTTTCACTGTGGGGATGGTGTTCTTGGGGTGATGGGATGTGTTGGGTTTGTGCCAGACATAGCGTTTTCCTTGGTGGCCGAAAAGTTCAATTTTAGTCTCATCTGACCAGAGCACCTTCCTCCATACCTTTGGGGAGTCGCCCACATGCCTTTTGGCAAACTCAAAACGTGCCATCTTATTTTTAACACTAAGTAATGGCTTTTTTCTGGCCACTCTTCCATAAAGCCCAGCTCTATGGAGTGTGCGGCCTATTGTGGTCCCATGCGCAGATACACCAGTCTCTGCTGTGGAACTCTGCAGCTCCTTTAGGGTTACCTTTGGTCTCTGTGCTGCCTCTCTGATTAATGCCCTCCTTGCCCGGTCTGTGAGTTTTGGTGTGCGGCCCTCTCTTGGCAGGTTTGTTGTGGTACCATGTTCTTTCCATTTGAAGATGATGGATTTGATGGTGCTCCAGGGGATCATCAAAGATTTGGATATTTTTTTATAACCCAACCCTGACTAGTACTTCTCAACAACTTTGTCCCTGACTTGTTTGGAGAGCTCCTTGGTCTTCATGGTGTGATGCCTCTTGCTTAGTGGTGTTGCAGCCTCTGGGACCTTTCAGAAAAGGTGCGTTTATACTGACAGATCATGTGACACTTAGATTACACACAGGTGGACTTCATTTCACTAATTATGTTACTTCTGAAGGTAATTGGTTGCACCAGAACTTTTGAGGGGCTTCATAGCAAAGGGGGTGAATACATATGCACTTGCCAATTTCCAGATTTTTATTATTATTATAATTTTTCATTTCACTTCACCAACTTAGACTATTTTGTGCAGATCCATCACATAAAATTCAGATTAAAAAAACATTTAAATTACAGGTTGTAATGTAACAAAATAAGTAACAAGCCAAGGGGGGTGAATACTTTTGCAAGGCACTGTACTATGTACCGTTGTCATACTGTATACTCATTTTTGGTCCAAATTCACCAATTGTGACATTGTCACGTGCAGTTTCCCAAAAATACCAGATGTTCTACTGCATATGGTCGAATTTTGAAATATGTAAGCCAGCATGTTTTTCGACCTATTCAGACCCACATCCCTCTGCGTAGAGGATGATACATGACATCTGGGTAAGGGAACACAAATGTAGCACAAGCCATTTAAAATGTTGCACTGTGGACCGCAACGGATGTATGATCATCAAAGTTCAAGGCATAATGTTATGACGAAGTAGTATGTCCCAAATATGCATACTGCACGTAACATACGTACTTATAAGGGCAGCTGCAGTACCTACTAAATGTAGTAAGTCATAGTATGCGATTTGGGACGCAGCGTAAGTATAGTTCAGTATTTGATTAGCCCAGATGTTAAGATGACAGGTTTTGAAACTTGAAAAAGTAAAGTGTAATTGAACATTGTTGAACTATTGAACATGTTCCATAATTGCTGCTCTATAAGCCTTATCTTTCGCAGTTTAGTAAAAACTAATATAAAGGCTTTCAAATATATTGTTTTATGTCTGCATTTACACAGTTTAACAGTACAAAATCACAGAAATCCCTCTCTTTATGTACACAAGTACTTTAAAAGTAATGGTATCAGGATACCTGACATGCTTGTCAAGGCCCTGGGCTTGTTATGATTTGCACCTGTGTCTTGTCCCTGCATTGTCCTCTTTAGTTGAATTGTTTACACCTGTATGGTCCACTATTTCAGTTCCCTGTGTTTGTCTTTCTGTGTTCCGTAATGTTCACGGGACGTATTCCTAGTTTCTTGTTAGTAAAAACTGTTAATCTCCTTGCGGAGTTGGTTTCAGTTATTTTGTCTAGATTCCCTACATGATTTTGACCTTGTCTGCATTTGGGCCATTCTTTCCTGTTTGTGATCCTGACAATGGTATAGATTGATAACATATCGAAAAGAAAATCTGTGGTATCGCCCATCGCAAAAGTCTAGTCCAGCCAGGAGGACTGTACATTATTAAAACAGGTACACCCCTCCCCAGACCCTGCCCTCTCAATATTTAGCTACCTTATGGGATCATTACTGTAGCAAAACCATTTGCCAATGCGGGTGGAAAGTTGTGTATCTGTATCTCAATCTGTGCGTGCGTAATCAGATTGACAAATGTGTCCTGAGACTAGCGAATGTGTACAGGGATCTGCAAACGTATTCCGAATCCGTACGTGTGTAATCAGGTTTGTATAAAAAATATCCGTCTGTATTCAGACTTGCAAGTGTATTGAGATTTGTACATATGCAGACAAATATGTGAATGCATACATAGATCTGTGAATGTGCAGGCAAATCTGTAAATATGTATATAGATATTAATGGCAGAATAGTAAGTCTTTTGCTGCAAGAGTTGGAAATACAGACAAGCCAAAGTTATAACTCACGCGGGCCAATCCGTGCGTGGGTAATCGCATGGATGTTTTTACACGTGACGTTTGCTACACTTCTGCCGTGGTAGAGACCAGTGTGTGTGTGGCGATTCTTCTGTGTTTCGAGGTTCGTCTGTGTCTCAGTAGAAATGTCTGACTCCCAAGGTGCACTTTGACATGTAACATCCAATCAATGCGTTTTTAACTAGAAAATGCATTTCCCTGAGCCAATGTGATCTGTCGCAGTGATTAGACTGACTGCCTTAGCTCGCAGAACCTGCCCCGCAGCACAAGTTGACTGCACTACAGACCCTGTTTGTTGACAGGGGTTTTTAAAATGTGTCTATGTATGCATTCTCATATTTGTCTACGCATATACAAATCTCAATACACTTGCTAATCTGAAAACAGACTGATATTTTCTATACACACCAACTACCCTGATTACGCATGCACGATTTCGGAATACGCATTTGCAGATCCCTGTACACATTCACAAGTCTCAGTACACATTTGTCTATCTGATTACGCACACACAGATTAAGATAAAGATACACAACTCTCCACTCGCATTGGCAAATAGTTTTGCTACAATAACGACCCCATACTACCTCCCCTGATTTCTGCATCTTTCAAAATTGTCAAGGAGGTGGTGACTAGATGTATGGGGACATCTGGTAACTCTTTAAGATCAACAGGCTTTGCACAGTCTTTACTTTAATAAGGTCTGTAACCATTGTAATCTTATGCCACTAGTACCGGCAGCTAATGAAGAACTTGTACTGCAGAAGGATAGTGAAGATGAAAAAGACGACTCCCTCTACTGCCATGGCAAACAGGTTTTTCCCAACAAAGTCCCATTCCAAGGGGTCCAGAGACTGCTGGCTGCCTATAGACAAGGAGATGGAAAGTAACCTTAAAGCGCAAAGGCCATATTAAATTCATGTTTGATGCAAGGTCACAGGATAGTACGAAAGGCAATAATATCATATAACATCCAAAGCACAGGCAATACAGAAAGATAAGAAAGCAAAAGGTTAAAGTTTGAAACAGTGTGTACTATACCCAGTCTGTGGAAAGCATCTGACATAGCCTGATTTTTGGCCATGTCAATGAGGCCTCGACCCAAACAGAAGTGGGGGAAGATTAAGAAGACTTTTTTTAAGATTCTGTTGACCTCATTCAGGTGCTGTAAATTATGAAAAAATTGTTGGTTAGTTCAATATACTAAGTTTGTACAGTGCACATAAACAGTGAATTTATTGAGCAATTAAATATAATTTTAAGTCTAATGCCATCACACCAGATTCTTTCAACACTAAGATCATACCTCATCTACAAACAGCTCCAAGACAAAAGTGGCAATACTTCCATTGATCCCAATAAAAAGGTTGATGGATGTCAGAACCACATAAGCAGTGCTGGGGATGCTGAACACAAATGATGCTGGATACATCAGTGGCGTGATAGACCACCTGAAATAAATATTCAATCAGCAAATATATTATAACCCAAATGACTTGGAAGGATAAAACACAACAATTTATTAATTTGGAATGCCCCTTTGACTCCTACCCATATAGCAGGAGTAGCAAGACCAGCGCAGGGAGGTTCTTCTCAGACACATAAGACTGCTGTTGAAAGCCAATGAAGATGAGGACTACCATGGTAGCGGGAACTGTGTAGTTCAACTGAGGGGAAATCCACTACATGTTACTCATTATCGAGGGGCTTGCTGTACAGTACACGCCACATAATAACTTTGTGGTAATTGCATAAACCTGGTTTGTTCATTTTTGAATTGAGGTACTGTAGTTACAGTGACTAAAGTAAACAACCCAGTGGTTGTCAATTGCATTAGCCTCAGTATACAGTAGCTGCTCCATGTAAATACATGTGAATGGACATTTGGGGATGCTGCTAACCATGTCCCAGGTAAAGTTGGCCAGCCAGTAAAGAACAGGCCTCACACCGCTGACAAACTGCAGGTGCTTAGCCTTGCTGACTCTCTCCTCGATCAGAAAAAGCACAAAGCTGGCTGGCACGAAGGACATGGCGAAAATCACACAGATAGACACCAGAACATCCACAGAGGTGGTCATCCTGCAGACAGTACGAATCAGCATAGTATTACGTAGCTACCTGGTTTAAATGTCAGAAATTCAGAAAATCTTTACAGACATAACTGTCTACCATAACATGGAGATGTGGATTGTGGATGGTATTACAAGGAAAGCAATCAAGGCTCAGAAAGCTACTTGCATCCGTTGTTAGAATCTGTGAATTTGTGTTTTTAAAAGTGGTAAAACTAAATTTGATAAATTTCAAAACAAATTAATTCATTACATTTAGGCATTTTGAGCTGAGAAATAGTGAAAGAGTGCTCACAAGGCCATCTCAGTGAGCTGCTCCTTGGTGAGGTTGAGTGGGTGATTGTAGGCAGTTATGCCATGTCTCCTTCTCTCTGATCCTGAGGAGAGGCTTGCACGCAGAATACCATTGTTCATGACATTGACAAATGATGCCATGGCATGCCAGCCTTTGTTGTTAAACCACACCTGACAACATGACAAGTAAGGTTTCAATAACAGAAAAAAGACTAGATGAAGGAAACAAACTCACGCAATCATTCAATGTACCTTACCTTCACATTGTTTTTACTGTTCATTCCATTAACAAAACCGGGAAGTCGGTTCAGGAACTGGTCCAATGAGCTATTCTGTGTGTAACACAAATTAAGAAAGAAAGAAAAAGAAATACAGTAACATAAAGCAGCATGTACAACACAACAACAGGAGGTAGTAAAGAAAGACAGTAACATATAGCAGCATGTACAACACAGCACAGGGTAGTGAAGAAATACAGTAACATATAGCAGCATGTACAACACAACACAGGGTAGTGAAGAAATACAGTAACATATAGCAGCATGTACAACACAACACAGGGTAGTGAAGAAAGACAGTAACATATAGCAGCATGTACAACACAACACAGGGTAGTGAAGAAATACAGTAACATATAGCAGCATGTACAACACAACACAGGGTAGTAAAGAAGCAGAGTGAGCCCTGCCATACCTTTATGACTTTGTAGTGTGTCCGTATTGATATTACTGCCTCCTCTATTTGGTGCACCTGGGGAACAGCCTGGGAAGATCTACCGCCGAGAGAAAAGCCACCATATCTACAACGAAGAGGAATAACCAAACAGATTTACATTTAAAAACGGACCTCAACCTTAACATTATCCTAAAATTAATGTTTAGCATATTCAGCTTACCGGAATTCATTTACCCACTTCTTTGTCTTCAGGCTGCAAATTAAAATCTATGATTAGTAGTCTCAATTTAGGTTTCTTATTTAAGCAGGACAAACTATTTTAGAACTATATCATGTGAACAAACGGTTGTCCGAGCCATTAAAATAACCTTTTCCTGAGAATCTGAGGATAGGTCTTCACAAGGTAGTCAGAGATATTCCGACCAGTCAGATTCTGCAGGATGTCGCCAGTCACTCTCTTTGTCTGTCATACATATGCAAGGAGCACAGTAAGATTCAAATTATAAAGATTGGCAAATAAAAATACATAATATTAACTCTTTAATCGAACAACAAGTATTTTGCACTAACGGGAAAACAAATTAAATATTTTCAAAAATTCTGTGTGTGTAATAAGAATGCAAGCCTACAGTTCTGTTGTAAATCTTGCTGAATGAGTCAATATTTCCTCAGATCAGGACATACCTCATTTTCTGTCCATATCATAAAGTACAGTTATCCAAAAATGTATCTCCATAATCTTCCGAGTGATGCTGACCTGTCGCAAGTTGTACTGACCTGCACTGGAGGCAGTCCTCCTGCGCCTTGTGGACAGTCTGGCAACATGCGGCGCTTTTCCTCAGTGCTGCACTGACACTCTGGGGAAGGTTGCCTGGGGCTCCAGCTGCCCTTGTTAAACATCTGCCAGGTGGAATAGGGGATCTGGGGTCGCATGAACACTGTTCCCTCCTCTCTTGCACACTGGGGAGTCCTGCTTGGGACAGCACGTTGAGTAATGCTGGTTCATAAGTATGTTTGTTTGAATACTCACAGAGCCAGTGTGGTATACGTTTCTCTTACGTGATATTGTCTTTATGTTCCATGCACTTAGTTCCAAACCCAGGACGATCAAGGAGGGCATCCAGTATGTTCTCAATGGCGGGTGTTCCGGGAGCATCGTTGCTGAAATGATTAAACCTCATGAAGTTGGACAGATAATTCAATATACAAGAACAAAAGGACTATTTCACAACTAAGCATGATTAATAGATTACCTTATACATATATTTCCCCTATGAGGAGTTTTTTGCTGGCAAGATCTATTGACATTAGTGTGACTGAAGGATTGCTGACATTTCTGAAAAAGCATTGCAATCTATAAAATACATTGAAGAGATGCTTGGAACCAGTAGTTGGGCACTACCTGAAGAAGGTATACTGTTCTCCATACATCCAGGGCTGGAGCTGGAGGGCAGGGTACTTTCCAAAGGGTGGCACAATGAGACTGAAGAGGAGGGCAATCAACACAAACACAGCAGGAAGAACAATCTGGAAAAATGCAAAAGTAAAGGGGCCATATTATGCAAATGTTCAGGTTCATACCTTTATTTAGGATACTAGAATAGGTTTCCGCGTTTTAATGTTCAATAAACAATAAATTTTATTCAAACTGCCTGGATCTTCAGCACCTCTATTTACCGTCTGTCTGAAACGCTCCGTTTTAGCTCCTGTCTCTTTAAGGACCCGAAACATGGGTAGTCACCACACAAAAGACAACAATACATTACATACAGATTGAAAACTAGTGTTTGGATGTCCCTTTGTGTATCTGTCTACCTACCTAAGCAAAGAAGAAAACTGGTGTTTAGATGTCCCTATGTGTATCTGTCTACCTACCTGAGCAAAGAAGAAAACTGGTGTTTGGATGTCCCTATGTGTATCTGTCTACCTACCTGAGCAAAGAAGCCTCGACGACTTCGCCGAGCGTACAGCCACCTCTTAAAGAAGAGAGCTCGGAGCTGCTGCCAGGTCAGGTACCAGCCGGTCAGTGGGACCATGCTGACACTATCGCCACTCAGCAGGTCCGTCTCCTGGGGTTCTATGGTTTGTAAGTGACCCATGCGTAGCAGAAAGACAGTTGATTGAGGCAGGAGGTGAAACGGAAGAGAGACATTGTTCAGTTAGTTTCATGTTTTCTGTGGCAATAACCCAACAAAGGCCTTTAGGTGTTTACAAAAAAGGTATACAGTGTGCATTTTGGTAGTCACATGACAAAACAATGTTCACTAGTTGAACAAATTACTCTGGTGTGATGGTATAATATGAAGGTACCTTGTTTGGAAAGCCTTTCCCTTCCTGGCAGCAGTGCAAAGACAAAACAATTTAAATAAATAGATTTCCATCTTACAGCGAGGCATACATGAAATTGTGTATGACTAAGATTGTGTGTGGGTTGTATGTGTACAATGTCAAATAATTCTGTAGACCGTAGAGAATCAATTCTACACTGCATTCAGAAACTATTCAGACTCATTCCCTTCCACATTTTGGTATGTTATAGCCTTATTTTAAAATGGATAATATAAATTTTTTTCTCATCAATCTACATAAAATACAACATAATGAAAGGTTTGTAGAAATGTGTGCAATTTTCTTAAAAATACAAAACAGAAATATCCCATTTACGTAAGTGTTCAGACCTATAGCACTCAAAGTTTAGGTGCTTGCTATTTCCATTGACCATCTTTGAGATGTTTCTACAACTTGATTGGAGTCCACCTGTGGTAAATACAATTGATTTGACCTGATTTGGACAGGTGTACTTGTCTAGTTCCTATGTGGAGATGGTAGATCCTTCCAGGAAAACAAGCATCTCTGCAGCACTTCACCAATCAGGCCTTTATGGTTGGTCAGACAGAAGCCATTACTCAGTAAAAGGGATATGACTGCCCGATTGGAGCCAAAAGGCACCTAAAGGACTCTCAGACCATGAGAAACAAGATTCTCTGGTCTGATGAAACCAAGATTGAACTCTGGTCTGAATGCCAAGCATCACGTCTGGAGGAAACCAAGCACCGCTCATCACCTGGGCTTTACAATGTGTGGTGAGTAAGTCTGGCACGAAATGACTGCCGATGCATCGCCCAGGTGGGTGCTACAGCTTGGCGACCAAACAATAAGTCCACCCCTACAGTGTAAAGCACGTTGGGTGTCTGGAAAAGCGCTAGATCAAATGCAATGAAATATTATTATTATTAAATCCATCCCTACGGTGAAGTATGTTGGTTTCAGTTTCAGGCTGTGGGGATGTTTTTCAGCTGTAGGATCTGGGAGACTAGTCTGGATCAAGGGAAAAATTAACTGAGAAAAGTACAGAGATCCTTCAAGATCTGCTCCAGAGCACTCTCGACCTCAGACTGGAGCGAAAGTTTACCTTTCAACTAGGGATGACACGAGAACCTTTGGTACCAAGTCGATGTCCAAATTCTAAAAACACGACAGGACTCGTTTCCTACAATACCGTGCAATAAAAAATGTTATGTAAGCGAACAAACATCACCAAAAAGACGTTGCTTCAGTTGTTCATTCACGGGGTGCTGCGCAGGGTATTTTTTCTAGATGAATTCTCAGAGGCTAAAAGAACCCACGAGTAACCACCTGTAATGTTTTGTCGCGATCCTTAAAGTGTTTGGCTCATTCCGTAATGTGTTTGGCTCCCCTACTGTAAGCTATACTGCAAACTCAAATCAGAAATCAGAAACAGGCAAGTAGGCCTATATATAGACAATCACAGCCTCGGCCAACAACCAAAAAAGAAACAAACAAACAGGAAAAGTTTGCTTTCTCATGAAGTATCCTGGGTCCTGCCCTGCGTACTTCAAGAAAAAGCTAACCTTTCCTATGAGTTATCTGTAGTAGTTAGGGCTACACCCCAATGCAGCAGGGGAACATTTGACTCTCCTTGTGATCCTGCTTGGACGTGTTATAAATGTGTGTGTATACGTTACTTTTTATTACTATATAAATAGGTCTCTTTTTTGTCATGTTAATAGTTGCTTCTTTTATTTATCATTTCCATATGTTTTCATGTATTGGTCAGGTACTGAAATTTAAATTAATTCATTAAATCATACATTAAAATAATAATAATAATTAAAGCTGCAAGGAGCATTTTACGGGTCCTAGCTGTATGGCAAGGCATACAAATGAAAAAGTTTGATACAAATTTAACACAATGTTTCAGCATTCCAAATGTCAAATCAGCTGAACATATTTCAGAGCCAGTACAAGATGTAGAAAATGCAAATTGCTGACTATTTTGTAATTTTTACGATCAAAATAGAGCCAATAGATGACCGTTATAGCACCCTGTCTGTTGGATATGAAAATAGCTTTGCTGTTTTGACCATATGAGCCTCAAGAGGCAGTGTGTACATTTTCATAAGGATAAGACTGAGTTTGACTGAGTTTTAAGCCTTTGTGATAACCCACACCAACAAGGCCAACTAGTGGTCCAAATTTTCTTTTAATATTATTGACCTAGACTCTACCCTAGAGCGAATGTATAACGTTCCATGCTATTTGGGCATTCACATCAAGAGATATCAATATGTGGCATTAATAGCACCCCCTAAAGGCGGATGTGAAAATATGTGCATATGTGATCAATGTAGCCTCTAGAGGCAGTGTATCAAGTTTTATGAGGACTGGACTGAGTTTCAGTAAGTTAAAACCAATCACTGCCTGTTCCAAGGGGTGGCAGCAGCCATCCCAGAAAATGACCTTGCCACCCCAGCTGCCACCCTATTTGTAGGCAAATCATATATAAAAAAATTTCGTATTAAAATGTCATATTTCTTCGTAGTTTGTGTAATATTCTGTACGCACTAGCTTAGAATTCACTTTACCTCCCTGAATAAAAGAATGAATGGTTGCCTCCGTCTTTCAGGCTAGGAACCATAATAATAGAGAAGTATAATAAAACGGTACAATAACTATAAGGTTCTACGCCTTTCAGGCTAGGATCCTTAATAATAATAATAATAATAATAATAATAATAATAATAATAATAATAGAGAAGTATAATTAAGCGATACAATAACTAAGGTTCTACGCCTTTCAGGCTAGGAACCTTAAAGGGGACCTATTATGCTTATTGAGTTTGTCCCTTTCCTTTAGTATGTTAAAAGGTCTGAAAAGTTACAAAGTCCATAGTCCATGCTTAGGGGAACTACTCTCTCTTACGGAAAACACTGCTCCTGAACTGCCTGAAATGCCTAGTTTTTAGTCAGGCGTTTTCTTCCGTAACTTATCTACGTCACTAAGTCACACATTTGCATAATGTTTGGCACGCCCTGAAACAGAGCCAGTCAGATCGAAGGTTTTGCCATGTCGAGGAAACGCTGTTGTAGTCAGCGCGAAGGCAAATTCCCTTTGTTTGGCCAGCTGACCAATCAGAGCAGACTGGGCTTGTCGGGAGGGGGGGCCTTAAAGAGACAGGAGCTAAAACGAAGCATTTGAGACAGAGGGTGAATAGAGGTGCTGCAGACCGAGGCAGTTTGGAAAAAATTAAATGCGTAAACCTATTCTAGTAGAACTCCTAAATAAAGGTATGAACCTGAATATTTGCATAATATGGCCCCTTTAATAAACCAGTACAATAACTATAAGGTTCTACGCCTTTCAGGCTAGGAACCATTATAATAGAGTATAATAAACCGGTACAATAACCATAAGCGTCTACACCTTTCAGGCTAGGAACCTGAATAATAGAGAAGTATAATAAAGCAGTACAATAACTGTAAGGTTCTATGCCTTTCAGCCTAGCAACCTCAGGAACCTTAATAATGTATTTAATTCATATTTTTTTATTTACTTTTCCAAACACAAAGGTAAATTAAAAGTTTATAGTTTGTAATTAAAACCAGTATTGTTTGTTTTAAATAATTTAATTGGCACTGTTCTTTTTTGTAATGTTAGTTGTTTTAAAAAAAGGACTGTATGTTGAAGTATATGGGATTTAATTTACTTTTTAGTTTTTTACCATGGTATCGAAATGGGAATTGTGGAATTTCACTTGTATTGGTATCGACTACTAGATTTCTGGTATCATGACATCCCTACTTCCAACAGGACAACAACCCAAAGCACACAGCCAAGACAACACAGGAGTGGCTTTGGGACAAGTCTGTGAATGTCCTTGAGTGGCCCAGCCAGAGCTCGTACTCGAACCTGATCGAACCTCTCTGGAGAGACCTGAAAATAGCTGCGCATTACCGCTCCCCATCCAACCTGACTTGAGAGGAATTGCAGAGAAGAATTGGAAAAATTCTCCAAATACAGGTGTGCTTGTAGCATCATACCTAAGAAGACTTGAGGCTGTAATCACTGCAAAAGGTGCCTAAACAAAGTACTGCTGCAGATGTTGTCACAAATCTATGGACGTATAGGGGCCAAAACACAAATAAAAAGTCAAACTCAGAAATGATAAAACAATAACGGGATTGCAATTTCGATTTCAAGTTACGTGCGCATAATCTGGGTAATAATTAAAAGCCAAATGCAATTTATTTAAAACAAAAAATTATTTTCATGTAGGTGTATGGCAAATGTATGTCAAATTGAAAATGGAAAAGCAATGTCCATTTGACTTTTAGTTTTACATGTTCTGTACGGAATAACCTTGCCACATTGAAAAGTGGCAAGAATCGCCACCTTAACGTGGTGGAGGGGTTTGTGTGTCCCTGTGAACCTGGGAGCTGTGTTGTTGGGGGCAGTTGCCCCTGGTAGGGTCTCCCATGGCAAATTGGTCCCAGGGGAGGGTCCAAACTAAGCGCGATTCAAATACCTACGATGATACGGCAACAACGGAGCTGCAGCACCTCGCCTGGAATAGGGAGACTGGGGCTACCCCCTGGAGCCGGACCTGGGGGGGATTCTCGCCGGCGAGCGCCTGGTGGCCGCGCCTTGACCCATGGGACCTGGTCGGGCACAGCTCGAAAAAACAACATGGGTCCGCCGCACTATGGTCCCACCACCTGCTGGGATAGGCATCGGGGTCGGGTGCAATGCCAACCGGGTGACAGGCACAGGCAGGACCTAGGCGTGATGACCCCTGGCATCGTAGACTGGTTCTAGGGATGTGGAATATCACCTCTCTGGAGGGGAAGGAACAAGAGCTAGTGTGGGAGGTGGAGGGGTACCAACTAGATAAAGTTGGGCTCACCTCTACGCATGGCACTCGGTCTGGAACCAAACTCCTGGAGAGGGGCTGGACTCTTTCCTTTTTCGGCATTGCCCAGGGTGAGAGGCGCCTGGCAAGTGTGGGGATTCTCACAAGCCCCCGGATGGGCGCCGCTGTGTTGGAGTTTTCCCTGTGCTAGTCATGGATTGTCTATAACGAACACCATGTTCGATCATAGGGAGGTTCATAAGTGTATTTGGTACCAGAACACCCTAGGCCGCAGATCGATGATCGACGTTGTGGCCGTATTGTCATATCTGCGGCCGTATGTCTCGGACACTCGGGTGAAGAGAGGAGCTGAGCCGTCAACTGATCACCACCTGGAGGTGAGTTGGATCAGGTGGCGGGGGAGACTGCCGGATAGAACCAGGAAACCCAAACATGTAGTGAGGATGAATTGGGAACATCTGGCTGAGGCCCCTGTCCATGAGGTCTTCAACTCCCACCCCGGGAATAACTTCTCTGACATCCCGGGAGAGGTTGGGAACATGGAATCCGAGTGGGCCATGTTCAAAACCTCCATTGTGGAAGCAGCTGCTAGGAGTTGTGCTTAGAAGGTCGTCGGTGCCTCTCCTGGCGGCAACCTAAGAGCCAGCTGGTGGACACCAGCAGCAGTGAAGGAGGCCGCCAGGTTGCAGAAGAAGGCCTTTCGGGCTTGGTTGGCCCTGTGGTTTCCTGAAGCAGCAGACAGGTACCAGGCGGCCCGAAGGCTGCGGCTTCGGTGGTCTCAGAAGCAAAACCCCGGTTGTGGAAAGAGCTGGGGGAGGCTATGGACAAGGACTTTTGTTTGGCCTCAAGGAAGTTCTAGCAAACCATTAAGACGGCTCAGGAAGGGAAATCAGGGCTTGGCCCCAGACTCTATAGAGCAGGGGAGGAAAACTGCTGACCCAGACTAGTAATATCGTCGGGCGGTGGAAGGAGCACTTTGAGGAACTCCTTAACCCCACCAACACGTCCTCTGTGGAGGGGGTAGAGTTCGAAGACTCAGGGGAAGCCTGACCCATACCCCTGGCAGAGATCACTGAGGTAGTTAAGAAGCTCCTCAGAGGCAAGGCGCCGGGTGTGGATGAGATTCGCTCTGAGATGCTGAAGGCTCTGGATATTGCTGGGCTGTCTTGGTTGACATGCCCTTTCAGTGTCGCGTGGAGGTCAGGGACAGTACCTTTGGAATGCCAGACCGGGGTGGTAGGTCCCATTTTTAAAAAAGGAGGACCGGAGGATGTGCTCCAATTATTGGGGTATCACACTTCTCAGCCTACCTGGGAAAGCTTACGATACGGTTTCTGGAAAGTAGGCTCCAGCTGATTGTCGAACCTCAGATCCAGGAGGAGCAATGCGTATTCCGTCCTGGTCGTGGAACAGTGGACCAACTCTTTACCCTCGCAGGGCTGTTGGGGGGGGGTCATGGGGGTTTGCAGGAGTACGGGATACCGGGGCCGCTGCTACGAGCCATCCGGTCCTTATATAACCGGAGTGAGAGCTGTGTCTGTATGCTCAGCACAAAGTGAGTGTTGGACTCCCCCAGGGCTGCCCCTGGTCACCGGTTCAGTTTGTGATTTTCATGGATAGAATCTCAAGGCGTAGCCGGGGGGAGGAGTGTGTCCGGTTTAGGGACCTCAGAATTGCTTCTCTGCTCTTTGCAGATGATGTGGTTCTGTTGGCTTCTTCAGGCCGTGACCTTCAGCATGCACTGGAGTGGTTTGCAGCCAAGCGGTCGGGATGAGAGTCAGCACCTACAAGTCTGAGGCCATGGTTCTCTGCCGGAAAACAGTGGAGTGCTCTCTCCGGGTTGAGAGTGAGTTGCTGCCACAAGTGAGGGAGTTCAAGTATCTCGGGGTCTTGTTCACAATTGAGGGTAAAATGAAGCGTGAGATTGACAGGCGGATTGGTGATGTGTCAGCAGTAATGCGGGCGTTGTACCGGACCGTCATGGTGAAGAAGGAGCTGAGCTGAAAGGCAAAGCTCGCGATTTACCAGTCGGTCTACGTTCCAACCCTCACCTATGGTCACGAGCTTTGGGTAGTGACCGAAAGAATGAGGTCATGAATACAGGTGGTTGAAATTAGTTTCCTCTGTAGGGTGGCTGGGCTCAGCATTAGAGATAAGTAAGGAGCACGGTCATCCGGAGGGAGCTCGGAGTAGAGCCGCTGCTCCTTCGCGTCTAAAGGAGCCAGATAAGGTGGTTCGGACATCTGATTAGACTGCCTCCGGCGCCTTCCTTTGGAGGTTTTTCGGGCACATCCTACTGGTAGGAGACCCCGGGGCAGACCCAGAACACGCTGGAGAGATTATACATGTATATCTCATCTGGCCTAGGAACGCCTCGGGATCCCCCAGGAGGAGCTGGAAAACATTTCTGGGGAGAAGGACGTCTGGACTACCCTGCTTAGCCTGCTGCCACCATGACCCGGCCCCGGTGGAGAATGGATGGATGGATGGACATTGAAAATTAAAAAGTAAATTAAATGCCAATGTGGCAAGGTTATTGCATACAGGACATGTAAAACTAAAAGACAAATGGACATTGCTTTTTCATTTTCCATTTGACATTGGCCATACATCAACATTGCATTTGGAAATCGAAATTGCAATCCTGTTATTGGTTTATAATTTTTGAGTTTGACTTTTCATTTGAATATTGGCTGCTATACACTTCCTTACAAATCAACATGATAAACATTGGGTGGGTGGATGTGGATTTTTCCCTCTCATGCATGTCTTTCTTTTTCGTAGTCAAATGTGAATAAATGTGTACCAGTATCAGGGTCTTCAGTAACTCCTTGCTGTCCCTGTCCCTGTCCAGGTGCCCAACTCTGGGGATGATTGGTCACTTCTGGATGCTCCTCTGGGTCCACATCCACTCTGGTCTCCTCTGCCACGCGTAGAAAGATCTACACAATAAAGACAACATGTTAACAATTATCGTGTGACTTAGAAAGACCTTCATTATTTTGCTTGATAATTATTGTCATCATCACTAATTCTTGTCCAATAGTAAATAGGAAAATTAACATGCAGAAACCTAGAGCTCCTGTTTTTCAATAAATATTTTTCACTTACTTTCTAAATTACAGTCGGTTTGTATTTTATTGTACTAACACTTCAACTTGAACACTTAAAAGACTGCATCCAGAATCATTGTCTATATTATAAAAATATTGGTGGCAAGACCACATGAGAAAAAACAGTGAAGTCCTATGATACTTTGATGTGTATGAACACAAAAATGGTTCTAAAGCGCATAACCCTAGATTAACGATTTATACACACACACTTGAAGTCGGAAGTTCACACACATCTTAGTCACCGCATATCGCTAGCGCCATCAACAACTACACTCCAAAGCATCTCTTCCTGATTTAGTGACGCACTTCCTTGTGCCATGAAGCAATTTGTCAGTTTCACGGGAGATCATACCCGGTGGCAGACAAAATGAGTGTCAAATATTGAGACTTCAAGAGGACTGTGCTATCAAAAAAATGTATTGATAATAAGTTAATATAAAAAGTTGCCTATAGTTGCTTTAAACTGTTTTTCACAGTAAATAAATATAGGCCAATGAATGGCTTGAGCTGCGGTAAGTACATAATGATTTAAATTGGGCAGTGAGTTACTTTAAAGTTCTGTAACAAAACAGGAGAGAGCCTCCCTTAAAGTTCCAAAAGACACTCCTGAGTAGTATTGAAGTCACAGTCATGGGATAATGCTGATCCAGGTAATGTGAGGCATGGCAGGGTAAGGAATATCCAAAGCCTTGAAGGTTGCCACAATTGGGGAGAAAATAATTATTTATTTCTGACAGAAACAAACTATCAACAGGTGGAAAATGTAGAATTGTTGGCTACAATAAAACCACAAATTTATGAGGACTTTGGTTAGCTGCTCCTCAGATCTCTACACTTTGGTTAAATTGAGACAGCCACCTTAATACATCTCTGGACCACATTCATAGCTTCGTTTTCCAGGAAAAAACATGAATGCAATTGTAAAATGTAACTATATTTGGAAGTGGTCACGGAAAAAAGCATATGTACAGCTAGTCATAAAACTTTGTTTAATCATCAATGACAGGACTATGAGTCTTACATTTAGCCTTTTTATGTATCAAATCTGATTTTACTACAGTTGAAGCCAGGACCACATCAACTTCTCAACGCGTCTTGGAAAAGCCCAGTTTCGTATCGCTCATGCATTAAGTTGATTCGTTTTCTGACATGGCCAATGCCAGAGTTCATTTGGCACATATTAACTCTGGCAGCTCCATGCTTCATTGACATTAACTTGACCAATGTTCCAATCCGTTCCACAGTTACACAAGCTGTTGTGGTACTTATTTAATAACAACGTTCTGCAAGAACTACATACAGCTTATGATTATGTTGAGTTTGTCTTTTTTTATCTGTAAAAGCCATATCACAGAGTCAACATAACGTAACCCTCATGCACGACGTTGATCCGTTTTCTGACACGGCCATCACCAGTCTGACAGCTCCATGCTTCATTGACATTATCTTGACCAATGTTCTGATCCGTTGTTCTGATCCGTTCCACAGTCACACGAGCTGATGAGATATCTATTTAATAATGACGTTCTGCAAGAACTGCACACAGCCACTAAATCGTCCATGGTTTTAGCAAGTCTAGTGAGCTCCTCCAGAGCTAAAGTACAGACAGGCTTCAACTCTAGGAGGCCGAAGTTGTTTGTCATTTTTTTATTAATAAAAGTCAAATCACAGAGTCGACAAACCTCTTTTATTGTTTTATGTGCCGCTTTCTTTTGCAGGGATTTAGCCACTATAATGCCAAGACTCGCCTCCCCACGTGCTGCAAACGTTCCACCCAAAAATTTCCCCCCAAAACTATTTTGCTTGGGCACCTTCGCTTCATCCTGGGTTTAGCACCGCCCTGACAATTGTGATTGGTTTAAAGAAATACCGCGTTTTTTTCCTCTATTCCAGAAAATTCACCCATGGTGCCAGACGTTTCTCCAGTGTTGGCACAGCGCAACGAAGTGTGGAGATAGGTCTGGCATCACGAGACTAAGCTTACAACGAAGTGTGGAGATAGGTCTGGCATCACGAGACTAAGCTTACAACGAAGTGTGGAGATAGGTCTGGCATCACGAGACTAAGCTTACAACGAAGTGTGGAGATAGGTCTGGCATCACGAGACTAAGCTTACAACGAAGTGTGGAGATAGGTCTGGCATCACGAGACTAAGCTTACAATGAAGTGTGGAGATAGGTCTGGCATCACGAGACTAAGCTTACAACGAAGTGTGGAGATAGGTCTGGCATCACGAGACTAAGCTTACAACGAAGTGTGGAGATAGGTCTGGCATCACGAGACTAAGCTTACAATGAAGTGTGGAGATAGGTCTGGCATCACGAGACTAAGCTTACAATGAAGTGTGGAGATAGGTCTGGCATCACGAGACGAAGCTTACACTGGTTTTGGATCCATCCCTCCAGAATTCATAAACTGCCCTTCAAACAATATTCTTGTATGAACTGATAATGGTCAACCCTCCATTCTAGTTCTATTTGATCTTAGCGCTGCTTTTGACACTAGACCGTACTTTCTTGATTGACTGTCTCAAACATTGTTTCAGCGTAACTGGCCTTGCCCTTAACTTGTTAATATCAACCAAAATTCAGACATCAACCAAAATGATGAAAAAGGTATTACAAGTTCATGTAATGCACTGCTCTGACTACTGCTTCTATTGACAAGAAAGTGGTTGTTGTTGGGCCAGAGAGCATTTTTGCTCAATGCGAAAGGTCACGTCACCTAAACCAAAAGACAAACCGAGAACAAAGGGGGATTGTAGTAAAGACTCCTTGAATTTTTAACAGTCTACAGGGGGACTAACATTGAAAATACACCGAGCAGCGGCAGAGTGCGGCCTGCTCTCTACTCAAAAGTACTAAACTGTGTTTGACCTCCTGTGTAAAGGCTCCAGTATACTTCAAGTGAAAGCGAAATAGTTCACTTTCGCCGGGGGTAGGCGAACAAAAATCAGCAAAGTGACGTCACTTTTGTTGTTCATTCGCCTGGAACTGCGCAACCCATTTTTTCTAGCTCGGTGAACGCGGCAAAAGCCATCAGCAGCGAACATCCTGTGTGATTGGTCCAAATATATGGTGGGTGGTAGCCTGCGCTGACGAAAGCTTTGGATGTCTACGTTTGGTTTCCGGGTACAGCTTACTGTTCGTTTTGGTCACAGCAGCACTTATTTTGAAAAGTTTGGAGTTTTATTTTAAACTATGAATACTTTTGAGAGCAGCTTAACTGAAGAAGTAAAAAAATATGAACACTTTTAAAACTCGTAACCACTCGGAATGTTTTGTTGCAATCCGTAACATTTGGTTCCCCCTGCTGTATTGGGGTGTAAGCTACTGCAAACTAAAATTTGAAGCAAGCAAGTATACCATCACAGCCTCGGCGAACGAGCGAAAGAGAACCAAGCGATCAGTAAAAGTTTGCTTTGGCTTGAAGTATACTGGAGCCTTAAGTGTGTGGGATCTGTGTGAATTTTTTTTTGTTGCCCCCCTTCCCTACACTCCTCCTGCGCACCTCTTCCAGGGTGCTGTCCGAAAGCCCATAGCTGCTGATGCCTAACTCCGCCTGCCTCTGGTCCAGCTCACTGAGGAACACAGCCAGGCTGCCATCTTCGGCAGCCATCTGGGGCAGGTTAATGATCGCCTCGCGCCCCATGTCCTCCACCAGTCGGGCTCCAGGCACATGCCTGTGCGCCAGGAACATCAATGCTGCCAGATCTGTGAGAGCAGAAGAGCCATCTTAAGGACCACTGACAGTGGCTTCACTTATGAAGTGTATCACAGAGGGAAAAAGTTTGATGGCTCAGTCTATTAACACTGGTACTTTAGATTAAGTTAAGATTTAACTTAATTTGTTATTGGAGACATTTTAACTTTGCACACACGACAAGACCTGTTTGAGGGCGCTTCCTTTAATTAAGTATGTTTTGTATCATTACAAGTTAATTGCATAACTGTGCATTTGGTGTCAAAACGAGGCAACACATGCACATTCAGTAACACTGAAAAAGGGCCAAAGGAGACCAACCTGAGGCTGTATCCTCACTTCCTAGGCCTGTGTCGTCACTCATGGAGAAGTCGCTATCCTGGAAAGCCAAATTTTTTTAAAAAGACAGAGTTCAGAGTTAATTTAAAGTTCATAGCCCCTGCCATGTCGCAGCACAACAAGCTGTGTTAATATAACATAAGATAGTACTTTAATGACCCGGAAATGAATGTGCAACAGTTGTAAGATATCATAGTAATAAGCCCTCTACGGAGTCTCCGGCCAATCATATGCTTCAGTTCTTATTATAACTGCACACAGTGAAGGATAGTATAGGCTACAGAAATTGTTAAAATTGCAGTCCCCACCTAAAATAAGTAGTTTGAAAACTAACTTTTTAAACTTTTATGTCTTATCTTGATAATGATATGCTATATTTAGGAACAATACTTTAATTGTGATACTATACAATTAGACATTTACAAAATCAGGGTTAAACTTTAGATGCTACTTTCTATTGGCAGTTGGCTGTCCCAAACCCAAACCCTTTAATTTCAGTTGGTGAAAATTATATTTTTTGTTATTTTATTTACTTTGTTTTAATAATTGTTTTCTTCTAAATGGCTATTGAAAGATTCAGATCTATTTTATTAAAACATCCTAAATTTAGAAACATATGTTATTATGTGAAAATTGCGGTCCCCAACTTTCCTGTCACAAGCGAAACACAATTTGTTTTTGTCTGCACACCGAGCCTGATTTTAGCAACACTCTTAAGTGAGCGCACCCTTTTTGTTTAGGTTACCATATTAAAAAGTGTAGTTTAATTGTTTTTGTTCATTGTACTCTAAAATCTGGAAATCAGTGTGTGGTTTTTATAATAGTCATTACTGAACACATAATTGCTCCAGTGATCAATTTTGTTTAAAATAGCTACATAGGATGATTTTACTTGTGTATATCACAATAAATATCTATGTGCTAGCCATGTGCATGTTAGCAATTTTGTTTTATGATTAGATTAGCTTAAATTTGTCCACAACCAAAACAGTCACCATCGAAACAAATAATACCGTTTCATAGTGACATAATGCAAAAATGAATACAGTTGTCACTATCGAAACAGTGTAGTCACCGTGCCAAACACCCTTTTTTCATGTTCAAACAAACCAATAAAATAAAAAATGAAAAATACTTTATCTGAAAAGCATATATACATGTTTATAGGTGAAATGCATTCCTAATTATTACATTTTCAACCTTATTTCCATAGTGACATTTTTGGACAAGAAAAATATTACAGAAAATAAACATTTCAAAATACACAGGATAAGATGTTATAGTATCCATTATGTCACATTTCAAGACGAGCACTTCAAAAAACACATTTTAGAGTGGATTTGGGTTGAGAGCAGATATCATTGGGGTTTTCAAGTAGGCACCCTCCCTCTCGGATGTTTTGTTAATTTGAGCCCACGACACCTCCAGAAGGCTTAACGGTGAGCAATGACGTCTCAAGGCCACCCCCCTCTATATCCGCTCTCAGCACCGCCAGACATTCATAAAGAAGTACCCTCCAACTGCTGGCTTGAAACATGGAACGCTCAGACAGTCGAAAGATGAATCTTAATATGTAAACCTATATTCATGACTTATATAAATACCCTATACCTACTTCCACCTGCTGTACTTGAAACATAGAATGCTTAGACAGCTGGGATATTACTCTCACAGTGTAACCCATTTGAAGTCCATATGAAAAGTTGGGCCCTGTAATGCGAACTCCCAAGTGTTGATACATTTTACAGTGTAAACCTATCTTGACGACTTATGTAATCCTCTAGGAGAGGGCAGTCATAAGCACCTTTACACTTTCCTGAGACGTAACCACTTTCTTTGAATTTTCGACATGATGTTCTTTACTTTTGCGTCCATACTGAATCCCTTTTTAGCCACAGCCACTGGCTACTTCTTTCTGCTATATCTGGCACAGCTTTTATGGTCTGGCGCAATTCTTTGCCGCAGATCCCTATTTCCTTAAGTAGTTTGGTTGTTGATATTGCCACAAATCCTCTGCATCCAAATTCCACAGGACACACCTTTGCTCTCCAGCCTCACTGCTCTGCCTCAGCCGCTAAGTCTCTATATCAGAGTTTCTTTCTTTCATATGCCTCGTCTATTGCTTCTCCCCACGGGACTGTTAGCGCTACAAAGTACGCAGTTTGATGTGTGTTGGACCAGAGTAATAAGTCTGATCTTAAAGTGGTTGTGTTGTAATCTCTAATGGGACTCTCAGTTGTTGGCCGACATCTGCAAGCGTTTTCCAATCTCGTGCTAGTCTCAGCTGCCCTGAGCTTTGTTTTGGCCTGTATAACTTCCTTCCCGGAACTCCCTCCCTGACAAAGTGAATGTGGTGCATGTCGCCCTCTGCTCCAAAGGGCAGGGCATTAACTACTGAGCGCCTATGCTCTATTGCTGTGGCCAAGCACTTTAGTACCTGATTGTGGCGCCAAGTGTATCTTCCTTGAAAAAGGCTAGTCTTGCACCTAGACATTATGTGTTTGAGATAAGCCGTCCCCCCACAGAGGGGGTACGTTGAATCCTCACCTACCCACTGGCTAAGATTTGTAGGTGTTAGAAGTACGTCGTTGGTTCCATTCCCCACAAGTCCTTCCAGGTAATTTTCCTCTGCTCCACACTTTCCCAGTTCATTCATCGCCCTTGTTTGGCTTGTGAGACAGTTTTAGCGCTGCTTACTGCTTCCTTTTGCTTACGTATCTGTTCTATCACTAATTTACGTTGTTCCAAAGGGGTTGACTTTGACCATCTCTGTTTACTTGTCCAAGTTCAAATCTTCCTCGTCCATGTTGTAGCCCTACTATTTCTGTGTGTTTACGGGATACTTTGCCTGCAGCACTGCTTCTTTTGGATTCCATTTCCGTCCTGTTGCTAATGTGGGTGCGGTTTTTCTTACTACACTATCTAAGGCTATCATTAACTTTACGTAGTAGTCTTTTAGGGCAAGGAGCAGTTGTCAATATTGTCATACTGTCCATGTATACTTGAATGGGAGGGAGGTGTAACCCTGCCCTCAACATTTTCTCACCGACAACCCATTTTGATGCTTGAATTATTACTTTCATGGCCATAGTAAATGCCAAGGTCGAGATTGTACATCCGGCCATGATGTAAATTTCCAGACCCTGCCATTCCATGGTAATGGCAGGTGTATTAAAATACAATTGAAAGTACACATTAATCAGGCTTATATTTGCATTTGGTACCTTAAAAAACTCAAATGCAGTCCACAACAGCTTGTGTGGTACAGACTCAAATGCGTTTACCAAATCCAGAAAAATTACACAAAGGTCTTTTTTCTCACGTTTTGCCAATTGAATTTGATGCCAAATCAAACTAGTGTGCGCCAGACACCCGGAAAAGCCTGATATACCTGCTTTCTGCACTGAGGTATCTATTAACTTTTTGTTTGTAGGTATTCTCTCAGTCAATGTGCTACTACGCTAAAAAATATTTTACCCTCAACTTTGCGCAAGCAAATTAGTGTGAACTCTCTAATGTCACTTGAATCTTTCTCTTGTGTAAGCACTCCACTGGCTCAACGCCACGGCCTGGGAATAATTTGTATTTCCCATGCTAGCGTTCAGAAGTTTCCAAAGGAAACTTAGGACATAACGTGCATTTTTATACAGTCTGTAAGGTACTCCATTAGGTCCTGGTGCCACTGCTGCTCTTGCACGTCTAACTGCATTTTCTACCATTTTCCATTTAGGAGGGCTGGAGTCCATTTGCTCGTCTGGGTCTTCAATTGGTGGAATATCTGCGGGAACTGTGAACGGCTCGTGCATTTTCTCGTCTGTTTGAGTTTCCTTTAGGTGTCACTCCAGTTCTATTACAGTCGATATGTTTGACTCCTCTCTTGGGGAAATGCTCTTAGAGCGTGCATCAATTACTGAACACTTATACCACAGCGCCTTGTAATCAACAAGGCTCGTCAGACTTTAAGGATCACGCGCAACCCGCGTCAGCTACTCTATAAATACAGTAGCAGACCCATCTCACTCCGGATTTTCATCATTCAGCCAGGTGTGAACATTAACGGTGTCCTCCTGTCTAGTGAATCTTATCTTCGGTGAAGATTTTGTTCGGTCAGAGGATTTTCTCCTTGCTAGCAAGGTAAAAGGTTTTCTCTTGCCTTCGGTGTTTCTTCTGCTTTCCGTTGCGCTACTTAACGTAGCACCACAGCAGGCAAGGTTTCTATCTCCCGGTAGCGAGCTAGTTCCTTTCCACCGTGCCTGTTAGCCACTTCGTTCCTCCTTGGAGTTTCCGTTGTGGTTTTTCAGCACGTTTTTTTCCCTTCTGTTAGTTAGCAGCTCGTGCTCCGTTTTCGAACGTGTGCCTTGCTGTTTTCTATCAGTCCGAGTGTAGTCGGCAACGTGGTTAGTGTCCCCTGTTTTGCCTATGAGCCTGCGGGGCATCGCTAACCGCATAGATAGCTACTGCTAGGCTACTGCTAAGCTAGCGCCCGTGTGGTGACTAGCTGGCAAACGGCCTCCACGGTACCTCACCTCCTGTTGCTTCGGTGACCTCGTGAGGTGTTAGTTAAGAGCCTGTGCCCCGTTTCCGAACGTGTGCCTTGCTGTTTTCTATCAGTCCGAGTGTGTAGTGAGCGAGATGGTTAGAGTCTCCCCGTATTGTCTGCGGGCCTACGGGGTATCTCTAGCTACTTAGCTAGCTACTGCTAAGCTAGCTCTCGGAGCTAGCTCGCTGCAGCTGCCTCACGGTGTCGACGACCTTGCTGCTCTCTGTGCTAGCAAAGTCGTGCGCTTCTACCTGGTTAGCTTGGTTGGATTGGGCTGCCGTCCTCCCTACCCAGTAGTGGGGAGCTCTCTCCTCTTCGCTCATGCCCGCTTGTCGTGGCACACAGGTCCCCCGGGAACAGACAAGGAAGATGAGGTGCCGGTGTTCCAGCCATGCACTGTGTGAACAGTGTCATCTTGTTCACTCGGGGACACAAGACTCTATGACAGACCGCTCTCTCAGCCAGCTGAGGTGCGCTTGTCTCGCTACTGGTCCTTATCAACCTGGGCAGCATGCCGCCAGGCATGTGCCTGCATAGGCATCCCCTGGCCATCCCTCTCGGCGCTTCCAGCCCGGTCCTTGATGGATAGTCGCTTCATGCCAGTGGTCTCTCCTCCCCGAGGAAGTCCATCCCCATGATGACGGACTTCCTTTTGGATCTGCGCGCCTCCTGGTCTAGACCAGCCTCTGCACATATGCAGTTGGCTGGATTTAGCGTCATGGAGGTGCACGACCAATCCAGGTTGGGGGTAGACACCCCGCCCCCTATGGAGCTTGTAGTGGTGAGCACCTTGCCCCCACTACTTCCTCATAAGCTTCAGGAGCCTGTCTCCCTGAACAGCGGTAGAGAGAGCTCTTTTCTGTACTGGGGGCATTCTACAAGGCCTCAGCCTTGACAGCCAGGAGTGCGAACGTGGTTTCAATTCTCCTGGCGTACCAAGCCGTGGTCCAGCAGGAGATGGCTCAGTCCACCCCAGATGATGACATCTTCGAGCTGTGGGACATCAGCCGTATGCTTACGGACCTCTCTCTGTGCTCCCTCATAGGAGTGGCAGCACAGACGGGCATGTCCATGGCAGCTACGGTGGTGGCGCAACGTTCCGTCTGGTTAGACGTTGCTAAGACCCCGCTTAGAGAGAGGGCTGCTTTCCTCGACGAGCCGTTGGACCCTGCTGGGCTCTTCGGTGCCTCAGTGGGGAAGCTCGTGTCAGCACTGCTCCCATCTCAGCCTGAGAAAAAGGCGAAGCCTTCCCCACTCCTGTCCGGGGAGAGGCTTGGGCTACACCTGCCATGCAGGCACCGGTGGGGTTCCAACGCGGACGTCCATGGGCGAAGAATCGGTTCGCGCCAAAGAGCTCCCAGTCTGACTCCTCCCGAGGGAAGATGCAGCAGCTGCCCTGATGCGTGGAACAGTCTCCTGTCGATGCAGACTCGGAACCCGTTGACTACACGGGCAGTCAGGGTCCGGCTCACCATACAGTCACTAAGCTCACTGTCTTAGGTGGCACTTCATCCTCAGACAGCTGCGCCAAATGTTATTGTTCCCCACCTATTAAGTGTGTGTGTTCCCATCACACTCGGGCAGCCTGTGGGCGCCGAGTGTGCAGAGGGATCATATTAAACACAAAAATTAACCCTATAAAGCCTCAGCTGGGTCACGCCTTTCCCTTCAGGGTTGTGGGCTCCCTAGCCGGGGGCTGCGGCTCAGTGGTGTGCATGCACCAGGAGCGCATGGGTTTTTCAGACCGTAGAGTGCGGGTACAGACTCCAGTATCGAAGCAGCCCGCCTCGGTTTGTGGGGATCATAGAGACCTCTGTGTCAGACGAGCTCGCCCCTATTGTAGCGGAGGAGATATGCTCTCTCCTACAGAAAAAGGGGCTGTGAGATATGTGGCACCAATGGAGGCACACAGCGGGTTCGACTCACGGTATTTCCTGGTGCTGAAAAAAGGGGGTTGGGTGGGGTGGGATACGCCCCATCCTGGACCTGAGGCGATTAAACAGCCACTTGACTGTATTCCAGTTCAAAATGCTGACGATCAGAGGCCTCTTATGCAATATCCGTCAGGGCGATTGGTTTATAACCATAGACCCAAAGGATGCTTATTTTCACATTTTGGTCCTCCCCGCACACAGGAAGTTCCTCAGGTTTGCGTTCAAAGTCAGGTGTTTGAGTTCCAGGTTCTCCCCTTCAGATTCTCACTGGCATCCCGAACGTTTACCAAGTTCGCGATTGGTTATTGTGCGCAGGCACGAGAGAGGAGGTGATGGAGCACGGAAGTGTTCTCTTGTCCCTAGCCCTCCCTCAGTTTTGTGGTGAACCCCGAAAACAATTGTCTGGTTCCCTCCCAGTGCGTAACGTTCTCGGGAATAACCATCCGCTCGGTTCTGAACTGTGCCTTTCTGTCCTAGGACCGTGCCCAGACCTTTTACAAGTGTCTGAACGGTTTTCCTCCGCATGCGGGCTTTCCAATACTGGCTGGCAGCCAGAGTGTTATGCCCCGCGAGGAGGCTGGATTTATCCCCAAGGGTCATCAACCGCTGCGTTTTGGCGCTGGCGACGTGGCGCGACAGAGCGCTGCTGCTGATGGGCACCCTATTGGGCCCTGTAGTTCGCAGGCACGTAGTGATGACAGATGCCTTCCTCACAGGATGGGGGGGCGTCTGCGAGGGACATCCGGTGAGCGGTGCGGGGAACGTGTCTCAACGCTGTCTCGACATCAATCACCTGGAACTGCTCACGGTCTTCCTGGTGCTGAAACTGTTTCTCCCGTTGCTGTGCAACCAGGATGTGTTACGGACAACACAACCGTGGTGGCTTTTGTGAATAGACAGAGCGGAACCCGCTCCTGGACACTTCACAAGTTAGCCAGGCAGCTATTGCTGTGGTGTGCAGTGAACCTGAGGTCGCTCAGTGCGACTCATGTCCCTGGTCACCTAAATACTGGCGCAGATCTTCTCTCCTGGGGAGAAATCCCGCCCGGAGAGTGATGTCTGCATCTGGAGGTGGTACAGAAGATTTGGTGTCGCTTCGGTGAAGCGACCGTCGATCTCTTTGCCTTGGCGGCCAGTGCCCAGTGTCGCCTTTACTTCTCTCTGCGAGAAGCAGGCGCTCCTCTGGGTGTAGATGCTCCAACGCAAAGCGTGGCCTGCAGGCAGGCTGCTTTATGCGTTTCCCCCTACAGCTCTGATCCCGGCCGTGCTGGCCCGTGTGAGGTCAGAGAATCTGTCGCCGATATTAGTAGCCCCTCGATGGTTGACCCATACCATGGGCGGCGGATATATACAGCTAGGTGGTGGGGGAGCCTTGGCTGCTCCTGTTGTGCCCGGACTTACTGTCCCAGGCGAACGGCGAGATCCCCTGAAAGGCTGAGGTTGACCACTGACGGGTTACACCCCAGGGTGGTCGCCACTATTCAGAGCGCCAGAGCAGTGTCCACTAGGTCTCTGTATGACCTGACATGACGCGTGTTCAAGTCCTGGTGCAAGTAGCGGAATTTTGTGTTGTTCCAATGCGACCTGGAGAATATCCTATTATTCCTCCAGGGGCTACTGGACAACGACAGAGCCCGTACCACGGTCAATGTTTACCCAGCAGCCCTGCCGGCTTGCCATGTCGGCTTTAATGGAAAGACTGTTGGTGCTCACCCGCTTGTGTCTCGCTTCATGAGAGGTGTACGCAGGCTGCGCCTGGTGTCTAAACCACTCACTCCCTCCTGGGAGCTCGGGTTGGTTCTGGATGGGCTTTCTCGGGGCTCTGTTCAAGCCCATGTAGACTTGCAGTATAAAGGCGTTGTCACTCAAGACGGCTTTCTTGTTCGCCTTGGCCACCTCCAAGCGTGTCAGTGATTTACAAGCCTTTTTCGTTCATCCTTTGTGTACTTAGTTTGCCCCCGGAGATGCCAAGGTGACCTTAAAGCCAAACTCAGTGTTTGTGCCGAAGGTTTTGAGCATGACTTACACCTGTAACTCTATTGAGGTGCTCCGGCTCCGTCCCGATACGGATCTGCTCTCCCTGGAGTGGCTGTGCCCTGTACGCTCGCTGCCCTGTTACATGGATAGAACAAGGGGATCCCGTTCCACGGATCAGTAGTTTGTCCGTTTTGCTCATCCTTCCATGGGAAGGCGCTGTCCAAAATCAGACTGGCTAAGTGGTTAGTGAAGGCTATTCAGTTAGCCTATGGCGCTATGGGATGCGCATCGCATATGGCCATACGCGCACATTCCACTCGCAGAATTGCTTCCTCGTGGGCGCTTTCCAAGGGTGTGTCCGTCTCGGACATCTGTGCTGCAGCTAGCTGGGCTATGCCTCACACCTGGCGCAGGCGGTGCTTAGTGTGGGCGGTGAGGGGTGAAGGATGGACCTCCGGTTATCAGGAGTTGTTCGATGTTCACGACATATGGGGGGTTGCGGTACAATTTCTTCCATAGAGAGGAGTCAAACGTATCGACTGTAATAGAACTAGGGGTTATGTATATAACCCAGGTTCTAATACGGAGAGGAGTGAGACTCCTCTCCAAAGTCTGCCCCATGGCTGAATGATTCAAATCTGGAGTGAGATGGGTCTTCTACTGTATTTATAGAGTAGCTGACTCAGGTGCGCGTGACCCTTAACGTCTCACGAGCCTTGTTGATTACAAGGCGCTTTTGGTATAAGTGTTCAGTGAACGATGCACGCTCTAAGAGCGTTTCCCATAGAGAGGAGTCTCACTCCTCTCCTTATTAGAACCTGGGTTACATACATAACCCCCAGTTCCTTTTTGGTTGTTTTAAGCGTTCCGTCCTTTGCTTTGTTGAACAAGGACTTTGTAAACTTGAAGGGGTCTTTGTAGAATTGATTCCTCACTCGTTCTTTCTTCTTTCAGTTTCTCCATAGGTTCACTGCTCTCCTCAATGTTGACAACCGCTTCTTTAAACTGTCCTGTAAGTCTCTAATGCCTAACTTTTCTAATTCAGATGCTTTTTTCCATTGCTTTTTTAATACCCTTCTATCTTTTATTAGCTTGTCGATCTCGTTTCCTCCTCGATTTTTCGAGTTTCTTAGTTTCCCACCCCAAATCCCTCCTTTCCATAGTCATATATGACATCTATTAAATCTAATTTACTTTCCACACTGCCTCTAAGTTGTTCGAGTGGGACTCTATTAACATAGACCTAAAAAAAGACAAACGTTCTTTTTAGTGGCTGGTGGCCACCTTACTTTAGGTTTTTGGTCATGTTTATTGTGGCACATTGGCCTCTAACACCTTATCCTCTTGTCTTTTTGTGATTGTTTGCACGTCCTCAGTGCGGGAGTTGTTGATGTCCTGCGGACTGGGTTGTGTCCAGCCGCTGGCCTCATTCGACTTACTTGCTTGAGTTCTTAAGAAGTACAAGTCAATGCGATGCTCCCGCTTCTCCCTATTAAGCACCCTTTCTTACTTTGGTGTATTCTCAAGCCTCTGACAGTTAACTTGTCCAAGCCACAAGGGCAAATCTGGTGACATTTACTCATGACTGCATTGGTTTCTGAAGTGCTTCTCATGCTCATAGTCGTTGCATTGCTTAGGGTCAAAACCATGTTATCAATATGTGAGTCATCTTTCGCCCCCGCTCTCGCAGACTCTATGGGTATTTTCACTTTAGATCTGTTGGTAGCTTTTTGTGGGTGCACTCAGTCCACTGATATCAGTGTTTAGTGCTGCAGACATGAGTTGCTAGCCCATGTCTGCCCCATTGGGGTATATTCCCTACAGTCAGCTGTCTTTCCAATTTGTCACAAGGACTTTCCCTTGTTGCCAGTGGTACTATTCAACAGTCTACAGAAAACATCTGGATGGAACATTTCAAAATACACAGGATACAATGTTATAGTATCCATTATGCCACATTCCAAGATGAGCACTGTATATATATATATATATATAGTATTTACGTATATATATATTTATAAGACATTTTCAAGCATTGTATGTGCAGATCTATGCCAATTCAACTTCTTGATGGTAAAAAAAAAAAAGGGTTAAAATTCAAGTTTTTTTTTGGGTTTTTAATAAATTTCACAATACATATGTTACACCATTTCTAAGGCACACATATCTAGTAAAATTACAATAAAATTGTAAATATATATATATATATATATATATATATATATACACAGTATATATATATATTTACAATTTTACTGTAATTTTAGTACGTACATACACTCACTGGCCGCTTTATTAGGTACACCAGTTCAACTGCTCGTTAACGCAAATATCTAATCAGCCAATCACATACAACTTAATGCATTTAGGCATGTAGACATGGTCAAGACGACCTGGTGAAGTTCTAACAGAGCATCAGAATGGGGAAGAAAGGTGATTTAAGTGACTTTGAACGTGGCATGGTTGCCAGACGGGCTGGTCTGAGTATTTCAGAAACTGCTGATCTACTGGGATTTTCACGTTCTAGGGTTTACAGAGAATGGTCCGAAAAAGAGAAAATATCCATTGAGCGGCAGTTCTCTGGGCGAAAATGCCTTGTTGATGTCAGAGGTCAGAGGAGAATAGCCAGACTGGTTCAAGATGATAGAAAGGCAACAGTAACTCAAATAACCACTCGTCACAACCAAGGTATGCAGAAGACCATCTCTGAACGCACAAAACGTCGAACCTTGAAGCAGATGGGCTACAGCAGCAGAAGACCACACCGGGTGCCACTCCTGTCAGCTAAGAACAGGAAACTGAGGCTACAATTCGCACGGGCTCACCAAAATTGGACAATAGAAGATTGGAAAAATGTTGCCTGGTCTGATGAGTCTCGATTTCTGCTGCGACATTCGGACGGTAGGGTCAGAATTTGGCGTAAACAACATGAAAACAAGGATCCATCCTGCCTTTTATCAACGGATCAGGCTAGCGGTGGTGGTGTAATGGTGTGGGGGGATATTTTCTTGGCATACTTAAGGCCCCTTAGTACCAATTGAGCATCGTTTAAACGCCACAGCCTACCTGAGTATTGTTGCTGACCATGTCCATCCCTTTATGACCACAGTGTACCCATCTTCTGATGGCATGTTATCCTGCTGGAAGTAGCCATGTCACAAAGCTCAAATCATATCAAACTGGTTTCTTGAACATGACAATGAGTTCACTGTACTCAAATGGCCTCCACAGTCACCAGATCTCAATCCAGTAGAGCACCTTTGGGATGTGGTGGAATTGTATATACGTATACACTGCTCAAAAAAATTAAAGGAACACTTTTTAATCAGAGTATTGCATCAAGTCAAATAAACCTCTGGGATATTGATCTGGTCAGTTAAGTAGCAGAGGGAGTTGTTAATCAGTTTCCGCTGCTTTGGTGTTAATGAAATTAACAACAGGTGCACTAGAGGGGCAACAATGAGACGACCCCTAAAACAGGAATGGTTTTCCAGGTGGAGGCCACTGACATTTTCTCTCTCATCTTTTCTGACTGTTTTTCACTAGTTTTGCATTTGGCTAGGGTCAGTGTAACTACTGGTAGCATGAGGCGATACCTGGACCCTACAGAGGTTGCACAGGCAGTCCCACTCCTCCAGGATGGCACATCAATACGTGCCATTGCCAGAAGGTTTGCTGTGTCTCCCAGCACAGTCTCAAGAGCATGGAGGAGATTCCAGGAGACAGCCAGTTACTCTAGGAGAGCTGGACAGGGCCGTAGAAGGTCCTTAACCCATCAGCAGGACCGTTATCTGCTCGTTTGTGCAAGGAGGAACAGGATTAGCACTGCCAGAGCCCTACAAAATGACCTCCAGCAGGCCACTGGTGTGAATGTCTATGACCAAACAATCAGAAACAGAATTCATGAGGGTGGCCTGAAGGCCCGACGTCCTCTAGTGGGCCCTGTGCTCACTGCCCGGCACCGTGGAGCTCGATTGGCATTTGCCATAGAACACCAGAATTGGCAGGTCCACCACTGGCGCCCTGTGCTTTTCACAGATGAGAGCAGGTTCACCCTGAGCACGTGACTGACGTGAAAGGGTCTGAAAAAGTCGTGGAGAACGTTATGCTGCCTGTAACATCGTTCAGCATGACCGGTTTGGTGGTGGGTCAGTGATGGTCTGGGGAGGCATATCCATGGAGGGACGCACAGACCTCTACAGGCTAGACAACGGCACCCTGACTGCCATTTGGTATCGGGATGAAATCCTTGGACCCATTGTCAGACCCTACACTGGTGCAGTGGGTCCTGGGTTCCTCCTGGTGCACGACAATGCTCGGCCTCATGTGGTGAGAGTATGCAGGCAGTTCCTGGAGGATGAAGGAATTGATACCATTGACTGGCCCCCACGCTCGCCTGACCTAAATCCAATAGAACACCTCTGGGACATTATGTTTGGGTCCATCTGACACTGCCAGGTTGCACCTCAGACTTTCCAGGAGCTCAGTGATGCCCTGGTCCAGATCTGGGAGGAGATACCCCGGGACACCATCCGTCGTCTCATTAGGAGAATGCCGCGACGTTGTCAGGCATGCATACAAGCACGTGGTGGAAATACACAGTACTGAGTACCATTTTGAGTTGCTGCAAAGGAATTTCAGCAAAATGGACTAGCCTGCCGCATCATTTTTTCAGGTTGATAATTTTCATTTCCATGAAACGATGTGACATCCCTTCGTTCCTAACACATTAACACCCAGTCCATATCTGTATAGATATCCAGCATGATTTTTTTCCCTATTGAGATCTGATGTGTTTTCAAAGTGTTCCTTTAAATTTTTTGAGCAGTGTATATATTTATGATTTTACTGTAATTTTAGAAGATATGTGTGCCTTAGAAATGGTGTAACATGTATTGTGAAATTTATTCAAAACAAAAAAGAAAACTTGATTTTTAACTGTCTGTGGAATTGCCTGTATACCACATCAAGAAGTTGAATTGGAATAGATCTGCACATACAAAGCTTCAATTATATCACCAAAACTTTGAAATAACAAAAACTTAAAGGGGACCTATTATGCGTTTTGGGTTTTTCCCTTTCCTTTGTATGTTATATAGCTTTTTGTGCATGTAAAAGGTCTGAAAAGTTACAAAGCCCATAGTCCACGCCAAAGGGAGCTACTCTCTCTCACAGACAACACTGCTCCTGAACTGCCTGAAACGCCTCGTTTGTAGTCCGGCGTTTTCTTCCGTAACTTATCTACGTCACTAAGTCACACATTTGAATAATGTTTGGCACGTCCTCAACCAGAGCCAGTCAGAGCGGAGGCCGGGTGGTTTTGCCATATCGAGAAACGCTGTTTTAGTCAGCGTGAAGGCAAATTCCCTTTGTTTGGCCAGCTGACCAATCAGAGCAGACTGGTCTCGTCGGGACGTGGAGCCTTAAAGAGACAGGAGCTAAAATGGAGCGTTTCAGACAGAGGGTATATAGAGGTGCTGCAGATCCAGGCAGTTTGGAAAAAAAAATTTTTTTATAGAACATTAAAACGCGTAAACCTATTCTAGAAGAACTCCTAAATAAAGGTATGAACCTGAAAATTAGCATAATATGACTCCTTTAAAAAGATTACACTCCAATTTATTTTAATAAAAAAAAAACAATGAAGCTTAGGTGAACGAGGTGGTGTTGTCAAGTCTTTTACCTGATGAGCCAACTTTGTGGTACTGGTACAACTGGGAGTCCTGCTCTGTAGCCCTTCCTTCTTGACCACGGTGAGGTAGTAGCCTGTGCCCAGACGCGCCTTGAGGAATAGCGGGGAGCCCACACAGCACAGCTTGCCCTGGGAGATGATGGCGATGCGGTCCCCCAGCAAGTCGGCCTCATCCATGTAGTGGGTTGACAGGATGATAGTGCGGTCTGGTTGACAAAAAAATGGCAGTCTCTACCTTACTTGTCTAGACTGAATTTAATTTTATATGCCATTTGACTAATCTTAGACCAATACACATTGAAGTATTCAGTTGCAGTATATACAGTGCCCTAAGTCTTTGGACAGAGAAACATGTTTTGTGATGTCTCTGTATTATTGCTAATTGGATTTGAAATAAAACAATGTGAATCAGGTTCAAGTGCAAAAGGTTAAAGGTTACCCTTAACTGGGTAATAAAAGTAGTTGGACTAATTAACATAAGCTTAAACAATACCGTATTTGCGAGTGTCCAAGTCGATCTCAAACTTTGCATAGGCCTAGGGCCTATCTTAATAATTAATACTAACCTGCTGAACCAGCTGTCGTATCATGTGACTAACAACATGGCGTTTGCCATGGTGAATCCCTTGTGGCATTATAACGGGGGAAAATAGACCAATATGTAATGTCATTTTAATAAAAATGGTTAAATATCAATTTCTAATGTGAGTTTTTGAAGTTTATAATTTGATATATGGTACGGAGGCCATTCTCTACGTTGTCTATAGCGTTCAAGCCGTTAAATCAATCAGCTTGCGAAAGGGTGTCTATTTTTGTCAACTTCACTTACCGTACAGACTTGGCCCTAAAAAATTTGATATATTGGTCGATCCCGAGTATTAGTCGACCCCCCAACTTTGAGGTTTTTATTTGGATGAAACTTTCTTGACTTATACACGCGCAAATACGGTAATAATAATTAAAGCTGCAAACAGCATTTTACGGGTCATACTCGGATGGCAAGGCATACAAGTGAAGTAAAGTTTTGTTGTTGCAGGTTTACAAATGTTTTTTAATTTTTCAAATCTAACATCAGCTTAACATGTTTCAGAGGCAGCAACAGAGACAGGCAAACCAAATTGCTGACTATTTTGAATTTTTTTACACCAAGACGGATAGATATATGACATGAATAGCACCCCCTATAGGCAGGTGTGAAAATGGCTTTGCATTTCTGATCAATTAAGCCTCTAGAGGCAGTGTAGCAACTTTCATTAGGATTGGACTGAGTTTGACGGAGTTAAAAGAATTTTTGTGATAAGCCACGTCCACAAGGCCAACCATTGGTCCAATCACAATCTTTTTTTAATTGCTGACTTAAGACTCCACCCTAACCTCCTGAGACCCGAGCTATTTTTTATTTCTCTTAGCTATTTGGGATTAGTAGGACCTGATAAGTATAAAAACCTAGCATTATCTTTGAACAATAAGGAGTTTAAATAAAACAAATTTCCTCAATGGGTTTATTTTACTGCACAACAGCCTTTCTCAAACTTCTTTGTCCTGGGGCCCAGTAAAGTCAGAGTTTGGGTTTACACGACCCACCACAACTCCAACCCCCCCCCCCCCCCCACCCAACCCAAAGCACCCCCAATACCACCATCCACGCCCCAGTAGGGGTGACAGATATCCTGGATATTATTATTTGTCTATTAATTATTAGTCTTAATTATTATTTATATGTGATTCATGATTACAGGCCATTTAGACCTGCTCCATATGAAATGAGATATTACTTTATATAGCGCAATATCATAACAAACAAAATAAAATTTAATTGAAAGCTTCAACAGAAGTGATTTGACTGAACATAAAATTACTGCCAACAATACCAACACCAAATAAAATATAAACTGATTCTTATGAACACTCCCAACACAAATGTTTTTTTCTTTTTTTTTCTGTGACTGTCTCGCTGCTGTGCAGTCATTTGCTGTTGACAGTGGTGACTTAAGCATTCATTGTTATTATAAAACGGCAATATACAGCCATCTGCAATCACAATATAAAGACCAACAACAGTAACATATCTGGGTGGTAGATGTAAAATGGTGGAAATGGTCTATTTGTAATTAAGACTTTTAGAAGCGAATGTAAGATGGAATGTTTGAAGTGCACGAAACTTTTAAAGCAACGCATGCAGAAACAGCGTCCATGTAACCATGGAAACTAGCTCTCCCCCTCACTCCAGCCTGGCTGCCTAAACTGGCAACTTGCAATCACAATCGTACTGCACGCACAGTTTTTAGAGGAGAGTCGCCGCCTTCACGAGTTTTCTCAACTCCCAGTGCCTCCTCTCCATTCATTCCCTATGTAAATAGTTCAACATTTGCTTAAGCGCGGTGCTCGTTAATGTCACTTTTTTTAGAGACTCTAAACCTATTTTGACTCGTGCTCTGCGGACCGGCAGTTTCCTCGTCACGGACCGGCGCCGGTCGCGGACCAGGGTTGGAGAAACGCTGCTATTCAACACAATAAAGTCACTAGAGTGTAACAAAGTGTAAAACTGTTTTTATTTATTACTCCACACTAGGAATGTTCTATGTTCAAGTATAAAACTGTTCAAAACTGTTCGTTTATATTCCTGACATAAAACAAAATTGCAAACAATGCAACATATCTCCTTGACCTTTTAGCTTGAGATTAGCTAGATCCACCGTTGTTATATACCGAACACTTCAATACGTAAATCTGCATTCTAAAGCTTGCAGATAAGGGGCTAATGTTAGAAACTAGCTAACTCACTATGGAATAATTAGTGATATGGTGCCGAGGTTACATACTCACAGGCGCATTCGTGCAGATGTCCTGAATTGTTGGCGCAGTGTTTTTTGCGAGTTGTGAGTATTTATTAGTTAGCGATCCCACTACTGACACCCTGTTTACATGTCAAATAATGAGACGGAGTCATTGATGGAGTTAACAACTGGTGTTCGACGTAATAGCCAAGATAGTCAGGATACAAACGTAACAACATGCAATTACATATCATATATGCCCGTGAAAACTCTCTCCCCAGTCATTTCAATGGGGCCAAAAATCGATAAAAACAAATTAAAAATATAACACGTGAATCGATCACTTAGCTATATACACGCGCACTGGACAACATTAACCAAGACCTTTGGGCAATGGAATGCAATCGATAGGGTCAAAACTGCGGACGTAGTTAAGACGCAAAAAACAGGCCTATTAATAATACCTAGAAATGCAATTCCATGAGAAAACGCGGATATGATTGTGTTTCCACCATCAGCAACAATGCAGTGCGGGTGGCCAGCCCCCTAAAATAACCGCTGCAGCACTACTACATCCTTGTGTGTTGGTGGACACCGCTGAACTGAACACAAGTGTAAACGCCCACTTGGGGCCAGTTGTAACATCTGACTTCTTCCACTCAATGTACATATTGTGAACTATATGTCATATGTAGTCATCTTTAAATTGTATGGGTAATTAGAAGACAGATATAAGTTTAATATATACAAGTTTGGCTGGTCTATGTCAATTAGTCTGTGAGTAACAGAGAAATGCAAAAAGTGTTGCAACTGTCCCCAGTCTCCCCTACGTACGCGTGTTAGCTCAACCTTCGTTTTAAGGCTTCTGGCGATCGTATCACAAGTGGACAGCGCTGCAGCCATAAAATCAGCAGTGGTCTATTGTAGTCTAAGTAGTCTAAGTGTTAATGCTTGTTCAATACTGATTATTTTACCATTGAAAAACATTTCAAATAATCTTAATGAAACTCTGCTGCCGGCTGGTTAAAATAGCCTACGTGTTCCACCCAGTCTGTTCATTCTGACACTGCAATGTATTGTTGGATATTGCCGTTTCAATAGCGGTACTGTGTTTGCCAATAGGTTGTGCTTTCAAGCAAATACTGATGCCATCTCCAACACAGTACAACAACGTCTTTACTTCCTGAGGAAAATGAATTATTTTATTGTGTGTACCAAATCTTCAATAGAACTTTTATTGAGTTGGTGCTGTCTTTTTGTATTGTGGCGTGGTTCGGAATTCTTAATCTGGCAAATACAAATGGGCTTGGTCGGATTGTTAGTGGCCGGTAAAGTAATTGGGGTGAACCAAATGCAACTCTCTGACATTTATGATTGGCAGGTTGTAAGGAAGGCACTTGCTATTGCGGACTGTTCTGATCTCCCCTTGCAGAGGGAGTTTGTGCTTCTTCTTTCTGGTAAAAGATATAGAGGACCAATTCAAAGGACTAATTGATTCAAGGTCTCATTTGTTTGTGCTGCTATTAGGTCATAATTTGCATAAATTATTTTTATCCTTGTCTTTCACATTTAGTGATCATGCATCGTACTGGATTGTCTGTGTTTCTGCTGTGGATGTTGTATTTTGTCTTTTATGTTGTATTACTACAGATTGGATGGGTTTTATATATACCTGGCTGCAACCTAATTTCCCCTAGTGGGATAATAAAATTGACTTGACTCTAAAGACAACTCAAGAGTCAACAATAGCACCTGAGTTGCAGGCCTTTTTATGAAGATGCCCTGACTAATGGTGAAATGGTTAACGTTGCTAGTGCTATTTCCATAAGGGGTAATTATAATCACTTCTGATTTCAAGTCGTTGATCTGCAACACATTTTTGGACATCCAATTTTTTATTTTAGCAAGGCAGGACAAAATACAGGAAACATTGGTGGTGTCAGGTTTTAACACAACATACAATTGGGTGTCTTTCACGTAGCAATGGAAATTGACACCATCTCTACACATGATTTGTCCCATAGGTAGTATATAAATAGACAACAAGAAGGGACCCAGAATAGACCCCTAGGGGACCCCACAAGGGGGAAGAGCACAGGAGGAAGAGGCATCTCAAATCATAACAGAAAATTACCTATTGTGGACAGTTAAAGACCCCCTCCAGTGAAAATCAAGTTTTTAACGTTAACATGTCCTTGTGGTGTTTTTAATGTGCTACAAGACATATCAGGAGCAAAATAAGAAACTGCAAAGCACCAGGTACGGTCTCAAACGGGCAAGTTCAGACAAACCAGATTTGTGACTTCACTAATTTTTTTGCCAGGGCAGAGAGGAATGCTTCCCGCTTTTTATATCTGACAGGGGTTGTAAAATAAAAAATATTTGTGGAAGAGCAATGAAAAATATTGACAAGCTCATCTAAGGCGATGCCATGGTCACCTGTGTTAGACGTGTCAGCGCCATTGACGGCCAGAAGCGAAGGAACAGAGAGTGAATTTAGGGGGTGATGCAGTCATGCAACCAATCTCTGTTAGTCATTCGGTACTGAGGGTTGCCAGAAATATGTTTTTAGGCGACTATCGGGGGCTATTTAAGGGTGCATTTTGCCCTGCCAAAACTTTAAAACTGTTAATCAAGGGGGTTTAGAGGGTATACTTTGCGTTGCACTGTAGAATTATCTGGTATCTGGTAGTAAAATTAATTGGTTTTGCATGTCATGTTGTCATGTTAATTGATTAACGATTTTTATTTTATTTTATTAGAACAGGATAGTGTAAACTTTCACTTTGCCAACTTCACATCCGCAATACCGCTGTTTGTGGTAAGTCCTGACCTTTGCGGTACTTGAGTAGCAGGTCCCAGATGCTTCGTCGGGAGTATGGGTCCACACCAGCTGTGGGTTCATCCAGGACCACTACTTTAGAGCCCCCCACAAAGGCTATGGCGACAGATAGCTTCCTTTTCATACCGCCTGGGAGGTAGAGAAAGAAACATGTTGCATAAAGAGGATAACAACGTTAAGCTTAATAGTTGATAACTAAGAATATTACACCATAAACTCAATTCCATGTCTATGAGGAAGCCCATTTAAATGGTCTGAGTTCACTCAGTTAATGTACTACTTTGTGATGTACATTGTATTAGTTGCTCCCATCTCCACCCCAGACCCCACTTTTGGTCTGCTAGCTGTCAATCTTGTGCTCCATGTCATATGATTTGTATGTTTTATGGAATGCTTTGTGACGATACATTATGCATCTAAAAGATGACGCAAATATTATGTATATGCTTTGTAGCTATCAACCCCCTCTAAACGAATTCTAAATTAATTTACAATATACACTACCGCTCAAACATTTGGGGTCACCTAGACATGTCCTTATTTTTTTAAGAAAAGCAACAAAGAAAACCTAAATAAAATTATCTGTAATTTATCAGAATTACAGTCTACAAATTAGTTATTGTGGTAAATGACTATTATACCTGGAAACTACAATTTTTTTCATGAATATCTACAGTGCTGTGAAAAAGTATTTGCCCCCTTACAGATACTAATTGTTTTTGCACATTTGTCACACTTAAATGTTTCAGATTATCAAACACATTTTAATATCAGACACAGCTTTTTGTATTTACTCAGGTTATCTGTTTTTAAATGATGATTTCATTTATTAAGGGAAAAAAGCTATCCAAACCAACCCGGCCCTATGTGAAAAAGTAATTGCCCCCCCTTGTTAAATCATGAATTAACTGTCATTAACCACACAGACTCCAGCGAACCACAGTGAGAGCCATTATCCACAAATGGAGAAAACATGGAACAGAGGTGAACCTTCCCAGGAGTGGCCGGACTACCAAAATTACTCCAAGAGTGCATCGACGACTCATCCAGGAGCTCACAAAAGAACCCAGAACAACATCTAAAGCACCGCAGGCCTCACTTTCCTCAGTTAAGGTCAGTGTTCATGATTCAACAATAAGAAAGAGACTGGGCAAACATGGTATCCATGGGAGAAGTTCCAAGGCGAAAACCACTGCTGACCAAAAAGGCCCGTCTCACATTTGCCAAAAAACATCGTGATGATCCCCAAGACTTGGGAAAATATTCTGTGGACTGACAAGACAAAAGTGGAACTTTTTGGAAGGTGTGCGTCCCGTTACATCTGGCGTAAAACTAACACAGCATTTCAGAAAATGAACATCATACCGACAGTCAAACATGGTGGTGGTAGTGTGATGGTCTGGGGCTGCTTTGCTGCTTCAGAACCTGGGCGACTTGCCGTAATTGATGGAACCATGAATTCTGCTCTCTACCAGAAAATCCTGAAGGAGAATGTCCGGCCATCAGTTCGGGACCTTAAGCTCAAGCGCACTTGGGTCATGCAGCAGGACAATGATACGAAGCACACCAGCAAGTCCACCTCTGAATGGCTCAAAAAACCCAAAATGAAGGTTTTGGAGTGGCCTAGTCAAAGTCCAAACTTAAATCCGATTGAGATGCTGTGGCATGACCTTAACCAGGCCGTTCATGCTCGAAAACCCTCCAATGTGGCTGAATTAAAACAATTCTGCAAAGAAGAGTGGGCCAAAATTCCTCCACAGCGATGTGAAAGACTCATTGCCAGTTATCACAAACGCTTGATTGCAGTTGTTGCCGCCAAGGGTGGCACAACCAGTTATTAGGTTTAGGGGGCAATTACTTTTTCACACAGGGCCAGATTGGTTTGGATAGCTTTTTTTCCATTAATAAATTAAATCATCATTTAAAAACTGCATTTTGTATTCACTCAGGTTGTCTTTGTCTGATATTAATATTTGTTTGATGATCTGAAAAATGTAAGTGTGACAAAAAAGCCAAAACAGAAGAAATCTGTAAGGGGGCAAATACTTTTTCACAGCACTGTATGTAGGCGTACAGAGGCCCATTTTCAGCAACCATTACTCCTGTGTTCCAATAGCACATTGTGTTAGCTAATCCAAGTTTATTGTGTTAAAAGGCTAATTAATGTAGAAAACCCTGGTGCAATCATGTTTGCACTTCTGAAAACTGTTGTGCTGAATTAGCCTTCCTTAGGCTTGTTGAGTATCTGGAGCATCAACATTTGTGGGTTTGATTATAGTCTAAACATGGCCAGGAAAAATATAACTTTCTTCTGCAATTCGTCAGTCTATTTATGTTCTGAGCAGTGAAGGCTATTCCATAGGAGAAATTGCCAAGAAACTGCGCAAACTTGCTCTAACCAGAATAGGAAGAGAACTGAGCCAGAGGACAAGACATCAGAGTCTCTTGTTTGAGAAAAGACACTTAACAGGTCCAACTGGCAGCTTCATTAAATGGTAACCGCAAAACACCAGCCTCAACGGCAACAGTGAAGAGGCGACTCCTGGATGCTGGCCTTCTAGGCAGAGTAACAGAGACATATCTGAGACCTTCTAGGCAGAGTAACAGAGACATATCTGAGACCTTCTAGGCAGAGTAACAGAGACATATCTGAGACCTTCTAGGCAGAGTAACAGAGACAATATAATGAAAAGATTAAGATGGGTAAAAGAACAGACATTGGACAGATGATTTCCTCCAACAACAGGACAACGACCCAAAGCACAGGTCCAAACTATGCAAGAACCGTTCTGGGAAGAAGCAGTTGGCATTCTGTCTATAATAGAGTGGGCAGCGCAGCCATTAGATCTCAACCCTATGGAGCTGTTGTGGGAGCAGCTTGAAGGCATGGTACGTAAAAAGTGCCCATCAAGCCAAACCAACTTGTGATATGTGCTTCAGGCAGCATGGGGTGACATTTCTGCAGATTACCCCAACAAAACTGACAGTTAGAATGCCAAAGGTCTGCAAGGCTGTAATTATTTCAAATGGAGGATTCTTTGAAGAAAGCAAAGTTTGAAGGACAAAATTATAATTTCAAGTAAAAATCATTATTTCTAGCCTTGTCAATGTCTTGACTAGACTATGTTTTCTATAAATTTTGCAATTTATTTGATGAATAAAAGTGTGAGTTTTCCTGGAAGACATTAAATCTTCTGGGTGAGCCCATACTTTTAGAACGGTAGTGTATGTTACATGTACAAAAGAGCATAATTTTCAATTGCAAGCTGACAAGCAGTTGTCAGTTTTGTGTTTAATTACCAGACAGGTTATTTGTCTGCTCATGACGTTTATGCAACAAGCCCACGTCCTCCAGCAGAGAGTTCATTTCCATCCTGACCTTGTCCCCAGACAGTCCTTTCAGAAGACCATAGAACCACACATGCTCCTCCACAGTTAAACTGGTAGAAAGATAGATTAAGACAGAAAGAGTTGATTAGCCTAGTCCAAGACTATTTGGTGATACCATATACTACTAACAGAGTATGTCGGCTAGAACGGCGAAAAGCCCTTGCAGTCAGGGCTTCAGCCTTTGATCATTCTACTTATTAAACATTTAATACATAGGCGTCGTTATGCCTGCATTGCTAAAACTTTTGTTTTGTTAGATAATTTAACTCATCAGATGCTCATCACTGTCTTTGGCAGAGCATAAATGTTAAATATATTTTAGCACACCTTAGCATTTACATGGCAAACCTGGTGTTAAACAGGTAAAGCGTTCTTGTTCTTATGGCTCTGAAATATGGAAAGGTTCTAATAATGATAAACTTTAATTTAAGAGCACTTTTCCAGCAACCCAAGGACACTTTACAAATACGAAAAAGAAATACAACAAGTACAAATGAGGTACAAGATTAACAATAGTAAAAATATGTTCAGACAGATCAAACATAGGCCTAACAGAACAGAAAGTTTAGGGAGTTTTTTAAAGGTTACTAGGGACTCTTCAGATCTCCAAAGGGAGGGAGTTCTTGAAGGTAGGGGCAGCCACACTGAATGCTCGGTCCCCAGAAGTTTGCAATCTGGTGTTGGGGATGGAAAGCAATGCGATGTCAGCAGACATGAGATTCCAGGTGGGGATATAAGAGTGTAGGAGGTCAGAAAAGTATTGTGGGGCTAGGGTGTTGAGGGACTTGTGTGAGGAGGAGGATTTTGTAGGTGACACGGGACTTGACTGGGAGCCAGTGTAGGTGATGAGTTTGGGGGCGTTGATGTGTTGTAAGGTTTTGGTGTGTGTGAGAACCCTGGCATGTGATTTCTGAACATGCTTATCCAGGTCTTCGCTGGGCACCCCGAATAGAACTTCATTCCAGTAGTCCAGACGGGAGGTGACAAAGGCGTGGATAAGGCTCTCTGCCACTGTTTCCATAAGTAATGGCCAGAGTCTGGAGTGTTGAATGGCATGTTTTTGAAGTGGTAGAAGGTTTGGTGACAAATTTGATGTGGGGTTCAAAAGACAGGGTTAAATCAAGAACGATCCCAAGGTTGCGGACTTCTGACAAGGGGCAAATGGTGCAGCCGTCAACAGTGACGAGAAGGTCCCCAACCTTCCAAAGCAGTGCCTTAGATGTCGTGAGCTCTGTTTTATTGCTGTTTAGTTGGAGAAGGTTTGATGACATCCATGTTTTAATATTGAGGATTCAGTTGACAAGGAACTGGGAAAGTGTTAGGACTGGTGAACCACAGGCAATGTACTCAAAGGCACGACTGAGAAGCACAGATCTTAGTAGAATAAAACAGTCTTTACTTGCCAAAATAGGTCAGTACACAGGTGAGCAATCAGAATAGGCAAACATATCCAACAAGGAGTAGATCAAAAGGCTTGGTCACAAAAGGCAGGCAGGGATAAAAAAAACAAACAGTGAAAACACAACAAAAAAACAAGACACACAGGTACTAAAATTAACTGGCGAAGACCGATTCGGTCGAAACGTGAACATAATAATAATAATAATAATACATTGAATTTATAAGGCGCCTTTCAAGGCACTCAAGGTCGCCGTACAGTAATATAAAAAACAGTTCTCATAAAAATAATAAAAATAAATAAATAAATAAATAAAATAAAATAAGATCAAAATAAGTAGTATACAATTAAAAAGGCATGGAGCCTGCAATCGAGCATTAAAAAGCATCACGTCAATAAATACACAAATGGAGCAAATCGGGGTTGAAGACTTTCTTTTCTCCTTACTAAAACGAACTGGTACAGAGTGAGGGGAAGACACAGACTGTTTACTAAACAAGGGAGGAAAAACAAGACACAGACTGTTTACTAAACAAGGGAGGAAAAACAAGACACAGGTGAACTCAATCAGGGCGGAGAAAGCAATCAAGACTGGCGGGAAACACACAAGGGCAAGAAGTGAAGTAGTCTGAAACGAGAGGTAAACAAATGACTGAGCTAAACACATACTTGACGAGCCGTATCAGGAAGGGGGTTCGGTGGAAGATTTGGTGCTGATGTATAGTTGTCATCAGCATAGCACTGGAAACTAAGACCATGGTGGTGGATGATCTGATCAAGGGGGAGTGTATAAATAATGTTAAGGAGAGGTCCAAGCACAGATCCTTGAGGCACGTCTTGGTTGATATGGGCCGAGGTGGAACTGGAATCTTGACTGTGACCAACTGCTTTGTCAGAAAGGTAGGACTGGAACCAGGAGAGAGCAATCCAAGATATTCCGACATGCAGCCCGGGACGGTTGTATGGCGGACAGTGTCGAAGGCAGCCGAGAGATGTAGAAGGATGAGGATAATGATGTGGCCAGAGTCAGAGGCAATATGGAGGTCATAACACTGAATGAAAAGGGGAGTCTGGGAAAAATGGGACCTCATACGTTCCTGTGAAACTTGACGTGCACGGGTCGTGTACAGGGATATCCCATGAGCGTTTGTAACTTTCTGCAAACTTTCGTAAAACATACAAACTTGTGTGACACAGATTTCTGGGGTGGGATTCCTCCGTGCGCCGCCTTTTACTTTGCTTCTGTCTGCCTATACCAAAGCCAAGCACATTCATATAGGCTACTTGAGCGTGAGCTGCGTGAGATCAAAAGATGTTCGCTTTCCTTCTAAATTAAGTCATTACATGCTTTGTCCACATAGGCCTACACCAATTGTTTACAATAAGTTTCCGACGTAGAAAAACACTATTAGTATAAATGTCTGTGTTGAATGATTAAATATTATATAGGCTATTATTTCATGATCAGTGGCTTTGACAGGCTTCTTCCTCAAATTATCTTAGAAGCCACAATAAAACTAAAAACATTTAGGTCTACACGTGAGGCACAAAAATGCATTCATGATTTACATACAGGTGAAATTAGCACACTAATGATTAACTGGGATCTTGACAAGTTTTGATCATCTTTGTTTTTTTATTATCTTCTTTTTTTTTTTTACACACATATACACATTAAGTCATTTAGCATGCAGCGTGTAGGCGTGAGACAATATCCACAAGTGGGCTACACAGTAGACCCGTTTGAGGCTCAAAGCCATGTAAGCAGATGGAAACCCCATATTAAACTTATTATAGTCTCAAATGGCCAACCATCAAGCCTTAAAACTCATGGCTTACATTCCCAGCTCAAAATAATATTCCAACATTCAAAGCGGACGAAAGGAACAGTAACTAGTAACGGCCCCTTTTACATTTTCAGTAACTGTAATTTAGTTACTCAAATATGAATAATAATACGGCACTTTACTAGTTACCGTGAATAGTAGTGAAATTACAGTAATGGGTTAGTCCCAACACTGATTGTGACATGCTCAGAAACCGGACCGAAGGGGTTTGTAGAGCTCTCTGTGAAGTTGGGCGGCGACTGCTCTTTCTAGAAGCTTACTAAGGAACGGAAGGATAGGGATTGGCTGACGGTTTGAGAGGTCATCCTAGTTCAAGCCTGGCTTTTTTTAGGATGGGGGTGATTGCAGCCATTTTAAAACTGGAAAGGACTGTGGCGGACTCTTGGAGAAATGTAAAATTTCAACCAGGAGGGTACACAGGGCAGGTCGACACGCCTTGACCAAGGCTGTGGGGATCGGATGCGACACAGGTGGAAGCCTTGGCTTGTGTGACCAACTTAGTGACACGTGCAGAATTAACAGGGGAAAAGGAGGAAAAATGGTACTCTGGGGGACAGCTAGCAGAAGTCATGATAGAGTGGGGTCAGGCACCTGATGTTGCTGGTGAATGGAGTTTAGCCTGAAAAAAAAAGTCTAGGAACTTAGAGCAGAGATCAGGGTCACACTAAATCTAGTGTGTGAGCATTGTTATGTGTGTGACCCTATACATGCTTTTTTAAGTTGAAATAGTCCAGCAGTGATATGAAGTCGGCAGCAAATGTGCAATTACTAAAGTCAACATAAATATTGAATATTGAAATATCTAGAAGAAGTGTGGATGGTGACATGGAGCAAAAAGATACGAGTAGCTCGGAAAGTTCAAACAGGAAGCTGGAGGAAGCTTTTTTTGGGGTGGGGTTGGGGGTACACAAGAACAACATGAGAGACGGGGAGCCAAATGTCAGAAGGATGGATTATAGACAGTCTGGCCACACAGCTTTTGGAGCGAAGTTTTTAAATATCGGTGTAGCCTGGCGGAGTAGCTTGGTTTAGCACCATGAAGTTGTGCCATGTTTCAGTGAGGCAGATATTTTGTCCTGTCAGCAATGGTGTCATAGAGGAGCAGTGCCTTATTGATGAGGGAGTGTGTATTGAATAACGGAAAAGATGAGGTGTTTAGTGACACTGAGACCCTGAAGAGAACTCCACTGCCTATACAAGACAGAGACGACTTGACCAGCTCGCTCAGATAGCCAGTGCTATGAGTCTGCAGGCATATGGTTTAGCGTGTGGCATTGAAAGAAGGTTGAAAGACTGGCACCATAGAACAATCCACAGCAAATGTTGGTGGTGAGCCAGCTAGATAGATAGAAATCCAGTTGTCAGCGCAAGGCAGCCGCAAATCCTGACAGAGCGGTCAGGTCGGAGAATATTGCAGAAGAAGATTAAGGGTAGCTGGTCATTTGGCTAGGAGTACATTTTAAGGATGGATATAAATTGAAATTGGGGGTTGAGATCAGGGGTGAGCAGCATTAGAAGCAGTTAGACTACCTCAATCACAAAGTTAATAGCACACAATAAATACCTAAATAAATTGTTAAAAAAACGCTAAAACTATTGTTTGGTGAATGCCAGCGTCCTTACACATGTGGTCGCTAAGCAATCCATGATTCAGTTCTCATTTAAGTATCACCAAGATACGCTAAACATTGACAATCATAGACTGAAATAACGGAAGGAAATGAAGAGACACTGTCTGAGAAAAATTGTGGCTGCAATATTGATTAAGTCGTGTACATGTTTGTAATGTTAAAAGTGAACGGTAAGATTGTAGCCTTAGTCTCAGCACTTACATGTCAAATAGGATATTATGTTGTGGACATACACCCAGGGTCTTCCTGATGATGTCCATATCAGTGCGGATGTCCATGCCCTTGATGTACACCGTGCCAGAAGTAGGGGGGAAGAGCCCTGTCAAAATAGATCTGGCGTGGGAAACCAACAGTGATTCAGTTTGATTCTATACAACACAGACCTCTCAACCCATAGGCTAGATTAAGTTATCCAACAAAACATACAAACATTATGTACAAAAAACATAAAGATTTGCATAAAAATATGCATAAACATTTGTTAACATATGACAATAAAAAATATTGACAAATACGCTAAGGATCTCCTAAAAATTCCTAAAAGAAACAGTTTCACAAGAAAAGTATACATTATTCTCACATGGTGGTAGTTTTGCCAGCCCCGTTGTGTCCCAGAAACGATGTGATTTGCCCTTCATAGAATTTCAAGTTGAGATGATTGACAGCCAACTTGCCTCCCTGCTTATAGATTTTGACCAGATTCCTTATGGCTACACCCAGCATTAGGTGACTAGGCTCTGCTTCCATACGATCTGAAAATTAAGGGAAAGAAATTGTCATTGTAATTTTTAGCACATGACAAAGTTGTCAGATTATACTCTTCCGTTTTCAGAGACGAGAAGTCCCATCCGTCTCAGAGGCCCTTATCTCTCTTACTTTCATTCTGGTCTCTGGGAGCAGGAGGGATGGGCATGCCCGCTTCCAGAGGAATGCCACCCCAGTAGTTGAGCTGAAAGATGAAGTACCATGGTCTGGGAATCCCATACTCTCCTAGGCAAAATAGGAAACCCGGTTAATTTGCAAAGGAATTCTAACTTACAGTGTAAATCTGCAATAAGTCATTTAAGATGTTATAAACAAAACCTGGAAAAGGTAGCCTGGTTGAAGCAGTATTCCATTTAAATCTGTATTCAACTGCATCACACACCTCAAAAAGATATGAACCCAGAAAGGGAGATAACAGACTACTCATAAACATAAACAAGGCCTTCCCTGAAATACTCAGAAAATGAATGTTATCTAGAGGTAATGTGGTTTGTTTCCCCTGTCTCCTTCATGTATTTTTACGTACCTGGAAATACAGCTTCGATATACCATGTTGCCAAAGCGTAGAGAAAGGCATCGAAATAGAGCATTACTATGGACGTAGTAAAGGTGTAAGTGTCTCCCTCAACGGGGCTGGAGTACAGGTTGTACCACTGGATGCCCACACCCTGTTCTTCGTACTGGGAAAAATACTCACAGCCAAAGCCAAAGGCCACAGGGGAGAACAAACTCTGTGTGGGAAAATTCAGATCCTCTATAATGTCCGGGAAGGTTTGTTTTCAAGACAAAAGTTGATTAATTCCTCCACAGTTAGGTAGTAAATCGCTTTTTAATTCTGTTCACAGTATGTATTGTGGAATTCCTTGGATTCAAGACACCCTGATCTATTTGAATACAACATGCAAATTCTACACTTTCAAAAATCCTTTAGGTTCAAATATGTCATATTTTCCACCAACAAATTTTGTGTTTATTGAGTATGCCTCACCTATTTTCCTACCTATTTCATTCAGTAATGGAAGCAGTACTCACTGCTAGTATGCGGTGTGTGGTGTTGAGGTGGTCCCGCCAGGCCACGCACAACACGTAGGGTAGGTACAGACCAAAGTAGATGAGGCCGCCGCAGGCTGCTGCCAGGTTGGCTTTGGAGAAGAAAGTGCTGATGAGGAAACACTGCATAATAGTGGCCGTGGCAAAGGCAGTCAAGAAGAAGAACACCACTGCAGGGTCGCTGTACGGGAGGATGTCCCCCCACTGGAGGGAGGGGTGTAGTGTATGCAAAGCAAGAGAACAACAGGATTTAGAAGGAAACTGAATTTCAGATTTGTACTCTCTCTACGGATTGAAAAATATAAAGGTTGTAAATAAAAATCCAAAGCATAGGCTTTAGAGGCTCCATGAAATGGGCCATGAAACGTGCCTTGAGCAAAGCGATGAGGAGGCTGGCGCTGAGCAGAAAGGGCACCAGGCTACTGATAAACCAGCTGACCCACAGCGTGGTGCTTCCCAGTCCCATGATCCGCATGGTCTCCTTCAGCCTGGCCTCCTTCTCGTATACCACACCCTTGATGATCATAGCCACAGAGTAGATCCAAGCAAGAGTCATGAAAAGTGGCAGCGAGCGGTTGAGCACACGTAAAAACCTGGAAAAATTTACTTTGCTTTAGTTTATTCAATTTCCAACTTCATCTAGCACTGTATAAATAAATTAAGTGCCACTTTGCGAGATTAGTTCACAAAGAACATGAGGGTGACTGGCTCCGAAAGTCTGGCCAATTCATATACTAATATTGCATATTTTCTAAGATTTTGCATCTAATTCAGTGTACAGAGATGTAGCTTTACAAATGTGCAACTCACACATCATCAACATAGCAGGGATAAGGCATCTGCTGCACATATATCCCCGTGGTCTGCTGCACGCCACTCAGTACACGGGACACAGCATGCTCCACCAGGTCCTGCACGTACACAAAGCCGCCCCAGATGTAGCGCATGTCACTAAAGGGGTCCGCTGCAGGACCGGGATCCCAGAACCTAGTGTTAACAAAGGTAGACAGAAAAGTGCCACGAGATCATCTAACTAATATTTTTGGATGATATGCAAATCAGAAATATTTTTTGCCCTATCCATAATATAGTTGCTAGTTGTATGTTTTGTATTACTTTTGTATTAATGTGTTTAATTGTACAACACATACACCTCAGGAAGCACACATACAAACCTTACAGAACACAACATAACTTGACCACTAGCTTTGGTTCAAAGTTGTCAGTATTTGTTCCTGTGAGGAAACTCACTTGTCTTTAATCTTGTTTGTGCGTGTGACGTCATCTATGTCCATACGGATCTTGTAGGTGACGTGGGGTGGAAGAGAAGAGGAAGAAGAGTTTGGGAGCAGGAAGACAATGCCCGCCCAAAACTGGCGGTCCTCCAGCAGCTCCAGGGCCCTGTCCACCATCTCTCCTTCAGAGGCTGCACCCTCCAGCTTATTTATCGAAAAACACTGAAGGAGGAGAGGGAATCAAGAGAGTTCTGTTGAGATGATGATAACTTAACAGTGACTAAGCATAAACTAGAATTTAGCCCAAACAACCTAAATCAAATTCATTAACATCCATTAGGAAATGAACAAGCAGTTGAATCTAGTTCACCAGAAAGAGACAGTGAACAAAACGGTGTGAGTGGGCCACTGGCTTTGTGCCAAACTTGCCTTTTAAAACCTCATCTCTCTACATTTGTTTGAAACTAGCACCTGGGTGATTTGAGTAAGGGTAGTGATGGTGTGGTCCAGGTTGTTGTAGACATCCAGCCAGGTAGGCGGTGCCCCTTCTCTCCGGGGAGCGAAGGGGTCAGTTGTGGACAGGAAACGAGCAATACTAGAAGCTGTCCAGGAAGTACTCTCCAAGCGTAGGTTGACCAGCACAGCTACTTCTGGCCTTCTTAATAAATCCTGATAGAAAAAGCAATGAATGTTGGCATAGATGCCACAAATGAGAGGGATTTAAATGAGGAAAGTGTAAGCAAAAGCATGCTCCAACTAGGTCATTAATGCGTACAGAGTAAGGCCATCATGTTCAAAGTCTGAGGAGTTTGAATGACATGGCCCCCTTATTCTCCAAACTATACTGTATATACAGAACCACTAACTGTTTTATGCAAGTTATTTTTCCTTTAACACGGTCAACTACTTGCTATGGGAAAGCCCTAAGGGCGCCCTCTTTTCTGAAACCCTGCACACTACCTGTGGTCACTTTGTTTTCTGAAACCCTGCACACTACCCTGTGGTCACTTTGTTTTCCGAAACCCTGCACACTACCCTGTGGTCACTTTGCTTTCTGAAACCCTGCACACTACCCTGTGGTCACTTTGTGTTCTGAAACCCTGCACACTCTTCTTTATGGTCATTTTGTGGGCTTTCTAGAGGGGGGGTTTCTGTGTCATAAATCTGTGCAGCAGCTAACTGGGCTACATCGCATACATTTATGGCGCATTATCGCTTGGATGTGACAGTGCCCTCACTGGCACAAGTGGCACAGATTTTGGGTAGGAGGGGCAGATGTTTGTAGGTTAGAGAGCACCATGCAAACAAGGCCTAGGCCAGGCCACAAGTGCTGTGCGCCTGTCATTGCCCTCTTAACAGAATTTGCAGCACCCGGTTTAAAAAAAGCAATGTAATTGGCCTCTCTTTATCTATCATGGGACAACCGACTCTTAAGAAAGACAAAAAAAAAAGGTTTTGCCATCATGATACAGATATTCTTGTCTATATAGATATACTTCTCATTTGCTCTGTTTTACTCATATTTGAAGTAATCAGCGATACAATAGATATTATTGTACATATACAGTTAGGCCCAAAAATATTTGGACAGTGACACAAGTTTTGTTATTTTAGCTGTTTACGAAAACATATTCAGGATACAATTATATAATCAACATGGGCTTAAAGTGCAGACTCTCAGCTGTAATTTGAGAGTATTCACATCCAAATTGGAGCAAGGGTTTAGGAATTACAGCTCTTTAATACGTAGCCGCCTCTTTTTCAAGGGACCAAAAGTAATTGGACAATTGACTCAGAAGGCTGCAAAAAAAAAACAACAACGCTGCATGGGCTCTTCCCTCATTAGCCTGTCATCAATTAAGCAGTTAAAAGGTCTGGAGTTGATTCCAGGTGTGGCGTTTGCATTTGGAAGCTGTTGCTGTGAACACACAACATGCGGTCAAAGGAGCTCTCAATGGAGGTGAAACAGACCATCCTGAGGCTGAAAAAAAAGAAGAAATCCATCAGAGAGATAGCAGAAATGTTAGGAGTGGCCAAATCAACAGTTTGGTACATTCTGAGAAAAAAAGAGTGCACTGGTGAGCTTGGGAACTCAAAAAGGCCTGGACGTCCACGGAAGACAACAGTGGTGGATGATCGCAGAATCCTTTCCATGGTGAAGAAAAACCCCTTCACAACATCCACTCAAGTGAAGAACACTCTCCAGGAAGTAGGTGTATCAGTATCTAAGTCTACCATAAAGAGAAGACTTCATGAGAGTAAATACAAAGGATTCACCACAAGGTGCAAACCATTAATCAGCCTCAAAAATAGAAAGGCCAGAATTGACTTTGCCAAAAAACACCTGAAGAAGCCAACCCAGTTCTGGAACAGCATTCTTTGGACAGATGAGACTAAGATCAACCTGTACCAGAATGATGGGAAGAAGAAAGTTTGGAGGAGAATTGGAACAGCTCATGATCCAAATCACACCACATCTTCTGTAAAACATGGTGGAGGCAGTGTGATGGCATGGGCATGCATGGCTTCCAATGGCACTGGGTCACTTGTGTTTATTGATGATGTGACAAAAGACAGAAGCAGCCGGATGAATTCTGAAGTGTATAGGGATATACTTTCTGCTCAGATTCAGCCAAATGCAGCAAAGTTGATTGGACGGCGCTTCACAGTACAGATGGACAATGACCCAAAACATACTGCAAAAGCAACCCAGGAGTTTTTTAAAGCAAAGAAGTGGAATTTTCTGCAATGGCCGAGTCAATCACCAGATCTCAACCCAATCGAGCATGCATTTCGCTTGCTCAAGACAAAACTTAAGGCAGAAAGACCCACAAACAAGCAACAACTGAAGACCGCTGCAGTAAAGGCCTGGCAAAGCATCACAAAGGAGGAAACCCAGCGTTTGGTGATGTCCATGGGTTCCAGACTTCAGGCAGTCATTGCCTGCAAAGGATTCTCAACAAAATATTGAAAAGTAACATTTTACTTGGGGTTATGTTTATTTGTCCAATTACTTTTGAGCCCCTGAAATGAGGAGCGTTTGTATAAAAATAGCTACAATTCCTACATGTTTAATCATATATTTTTGTTCAACCCCTTGAATTAAACCTTAAAGTCTGCACTTCAATTCCGTTGTAGTTGTTTCATTTCAAATCCAATGTGGTGGCATGCAGAGCCCAAATCATGAAGATTGTGTCACTGTCCAAATATTTTTGGGCCTAACTGTAATTAAGTATTAAGTACATTCTGCCTGTTTTATTTGTATTGTGTTGTTTGCTATAACGCTTAATGAATTATTGTTCACTCGATTGCGGAAGATTGTTGTCTGTCCCTATATGTCGGCTCTGTGATAGACTGGCGACCTGTCCAGGGTGTACCCCGCCTCTCGCCCTGTGTTGGCTGGGATAGGCTCCAGCCCCCCCGCGACCCTGCATAGGATAAGCGGTATGGCTAATGGATGGATCGATTGCGGAAGAGTAATTATTGTGGCGAAAATCTCCTTGGCTGGTCTGTGTCTTCGTCTTGCGCTAACTGGATTACACCAGCTTTTAAGAGGCAGTAAATTTCACTGCGAAACAGACGTTCCCCCCCCCCCCCCACTCCCACTTTTCCCTGGACCCTCCCATGAATATATGTATCTGCATAAGTAGAAGTGCATTCTCATTCTGTGCTCCTTAGCGCACGTTGCGATGAAATCACGACTAAAGCGAGCGCTAACTCGTTAGTACATCTGCCCCCGAGTAGGGAAAGGCTTGCCTGCCGTTGATGGGGCTACGTGCTCTCGCCATTGGGGCGCTGTTAGAAACATCTCCCGTAAGAAGGTGTTGAACAAAAGAAAACCTTAAGGTTATGTATATAACCAGGTTATTTGAGTGAAAGGAGGGAGACTCCCTACCACTAATGCCCCATATGCTGAAGAATGGCTGGTGAACTTTCTGAAGAGGAGACTCACATTATTGGGTATTGGACATTGGGTTTTAAAAAAAGAGGGCACCCTTAGGGCTTTCCCAAAGAAAGGAGTCTCCCTCCTTTCACTCAAATAACCTTAACATTTTCAAATATGCTTTTTGTGGATTTCCACTAAAACCTTCAGATAGAACCCACCCGTAAAACCTGGATCTCCACACTTCTCTCCATGTAGTTTTTGATCAGAGGCCCCACCTCCCTCCAAGCTCCATTTAGGTCCTCAAGGATCTGAAAGTCTTGGAAGGGTTTGTTTACCTATGAAAAAATATGTAAAACAAGAACTTTAAAACAGCAACCATGGGTAAGCTCTGAAGAATTTTATGGAAAACAATGGCCTTTGTGTGGTTTCAAAATGAACCATGTGAAGAAAATCCAAGAGAATTGTGATACGTTGGACCCATGTTTTCCTTTTTAAGTACCTCTTTCATTACTTCTTGTATGGCCGGGGTGTTAGGTGTATAAAGCAGCTTTCCAATAAACAAAGGTTTTATTCCTCGCCAAACAATTCGTGACAAAGGATTGGACTCGAGGGCCTGGATCAAGCTTTTACAGTACGGTGCTTAGGCGAGAAGATCATAAAGTTTCCATGTTAGGGTTTACATATTTTCACAATTTCATTAGGCTGCCACAAACACTGCCATCTTTACATGCTATACTACTAACCTATCAATCAAAAAGCCATAAATGCATTCTGATTGAAAAATCTGAAAAATTTATTAAGCTTGGCATAAAACGTTTGATTTTACACAGACTAAGATTCTCTCACTGGTAGAGTTGTCACTGTCCATATCTGTGTCCTCTGTGCCATTCTTGCCCAAGAAAGACTTGATGTCCTGGTCCTCGTACCAGTTGAGTGAGGGGATCCTCTCACCACCCACTTCGGGATGGCCACACATTATCCTTGAGAAAGCCTTGAAGCTGTCCCTAGGCAGCGCCGAGCGGTTCTCTGGGGACAACAACCTTAGCTCAGCACTGAGCTCGGAGAAGCTGGAGAGGGATGACAACTGCAGGAGAGGAGGAGAGGGCAACAAGGATTGAGAGGTGACAGACGTAGTAGAGGGGAATAATTGGGAAAAAATCTGATCTTCATTATAATCACACCCATTGACATTTTTGTATAGTAATACCATTAAAACATAATTGAATATATAGAACGAAAATAAGACTACAATAAACTGGAGCAATTCAGGTAAGCATTCTTACCTCATCCATGAGGACAGCCAGCTCCAAGGACACAGAGGTGACAGCTTTACTGACGACTCGGAGGTCTGCAGCATTGGCTCTCAGCTGGTCCCTCTGTGTATGAGTGTGTGGGGTGACAGTGTTAGTATCCTGGTCTTAATGGTTGCGTGATTAATTACGCAACCTCAGTAGCACTGGCAGTAGGCAGTTATATGCACCAAAAAAACTTTTGTAGACACCAATTGTTTTGTACCCTCACAGCAAGAAATAACCATTCTTGTCAATCCATGTACTTAGATAATTTGTCTTAAAAGGTGGGGTAAGCAGTTTCGTGGGAAAGGCAAAAAAAACGGCAGAATTTGAAAATACAGCAGCTCTCCCTATCCTAAGCACCTCCCAACACGACGAGCACGGGCATATGCACGCACTTCATACATGCACAACACAAGGTCGTTCTGCTTTACCAGAGCCAGAGCCAACCATTAGCGAGCCAATGGCAAGCTCCGAATCCAAATTGAGGCCGATGCAATCTTGGAGTTCTCTCCATCTCTGATATTTTCATATTTGCACGTGTTCTATTGCGTTTATTGTCACTCTCTTTTAGACTCTTTTGATAAGTCCGTCTTCTCCTACTTATTTTCCAGTGGTTATTACCAAATACCATATTTGACCATATATTTACCAAGTAAAAGTGGAGGTTTTTATTAGTATGTCCGCTGTAGTTTAACTGTATGTACCTACTTATTTACCAGTGTAATTACCTCATAATATAATTTCTAGGTATTTACTAGGTAAATACCTAGTAATTAGGGGACTGTAAAAGGAATGGTTACCGAAAAGGTTTATTCAGTATAACATGTACAATACAAATAAATGTGTGTAACATCATTGCTATGGTGGACCAGTGTGATTAGCTGAAAAAACAAACCAAAAAGTCCTAAAAGTAAAGAAATGGACAACACATTTTCTTTTCAAGTTGAGTGGGCAGTTGAGTTAAATCTGCTGTTTCTATTTTCTATTAATGTATAAATGTGTATTATTGCCAAGTCAAACAATAGAAGTCTCAAAATAGTAATTTCAGTAACTAATTTGTTCCGACAATCGTCCTTAAATACGCCAAGTAAGGTTATAGGGAACAAACATACCTTTTATAGAAATATATAAGAAAGTTACGATACAGTACAGTATTATACCTCTCAAATAAGCTGTATATAGTTGGCTTGAACACCTTTTTTGAGCTTAAGCAATGAAATAGTACTTTGTGTTTAGGTGATGAAAGCCAGCCTTCACATCGTGTTTCAGGACATCAGTTGATTGTTGGCCAACAATGAATAACAGTCAACAGTCAGTCATGAGGTAGTGGAACTATTGGTCTTGCTGAACGGATGTAAGATGTTGGAATAAGACTGTCATTGGCGCTGACTGTTTCAGTCGGCACCAATGAGAATCAATCCAGATTCTTCCACTTCCGGTATCTGCTTGTTACAATTTTTAAGTCCCTGCCGTTACGTGAAACAACATCAATGAGCTAGCAACCTACATGCTGAAAATTGCAAGTTTCGGTGAAGATTTGTGTCATGAAGTAAGGCAGGTGTGGACAAAGTAGCCTACATACGGCGATCCACTGGTAAGAGCAAATTACCTTATATCCAGCAAATTTAACGTCACTGTATTGTGTACAATTATTTGAAACGAGCAAATATAATTACCACAAGTTACAACTATTAAATTTACTTTGTCATTTCACCCAGTTACCCTTGTCCGAGCACCCAATCTTTCGATTAGTATCAACTAATTTAGAACCCAAATCAAGCCAAACACAGCCAGGGCCGTAAAGTATACCCCCGCGAGGCGGTGGGGCCCTACAGTCCAAACGGGCCCCGCCCACAACTTGCTTGTCAACAACTATTATGATAAGAATAATAAAAAAAAGTTTTTAAATTATTTCTGCGGGGGCGCCTCACATGTTTGCGTGACAGTGCTGCACACTGCATAAATGTTTTAATTTATAATTATATAGGAATTCTCCCTTTGTCAAATCACTATCTTCTCTGATTATTTACAGGAGAGGACAAGGGGTTGAAGTTCAGGAAAGGACTTTCAGAGAGCGGTGTGGAAAAGTTGATGAATTAAGATATTTTACTCTGTTCTCCTGGCAATTACTGCCACAGCATCCTAAGCCATAACACAGAAGTTGAGTAAAAGTCCTGGAATGCAGCAATGTTTAGAACTTGTTATAAACCCAAACAGGGACCACATCAGGCTTGCTACAAAATAAGTATTCTCAGATCCGGCAAACAATAAAGCATGGCTTTGCCGGGAGCTAGAAAGCAAGTGCTCAAGAACACACAGTGTTAATATAAGAGTGTTAATATACGAGTATAGCTGAGTGCTCACTGCTGTAGTTTGATGTTTTAACAAGACTGCATGTTACCCAGTATATGCCAAATATGTCTACAAACAGATGGACATGTACCATTCGGAGACATTTGAGGATGTCAAACTGCACATTATTAACTTATATACCCATTTTCATTTCTCAGTTGTAATTGTGCAATAAAGACAAATCTGACAACATGGTGCAAACGAGTCTAAGATGGGTGATATAAAATACTGAAGTAAACAAAAGCGTGACAGAGAACAACAATGTTACTTATTATGTTCTTAAGTTACCCAATTAGTGCTTCAATTAAGTAACATGTGAAATGAATTAGTGCAAAGAGAAAAATATGGGACGTAGTGACAGAAAAAGGTTCCTGCAACAAAATTGTGAGATAAAGACAAATCTGACAACATAAGTGCAAAACACTCCTGTTTGAGTCGCACTGAAGTCACAGTCGATCATGGGATAAATGCTGATCCACATAATGTGAGGCATGGTAGGGTAAGGGATATCCAAAGCCTTGAAGGTTGCCACAATAGGGGAGAATTATTTTTTTTTTGTTGACAAAAACAAACTATCAACAGGTTGAAAATGTAGAATTGTAAACAATTCAATACAACAATAAAACAATAAAACCACACATTTATGAGGACTTTGGTTAGCTACTTCTCAGATCTCTACACTTTGGTTAAATGAGACGGCCACCTTAATACATCTCTGGACCACATTCATAGCTTTGTTTTCCAGGCAAATACATGACAGGCAAATGGTAAATGTAACTATATTTGGAAGTTGTCATCGAAAAAAAGACGTATGAATAGCAGGTCATAAAACTTAGTTTAATCATCAATGACAGGACTATTTGAGTCTTACATTTAGCCTTTTTATGTATCGAATCTGATTTTACTACAGTTGCAGGCAGGACCACATCAACTTGTCAACGCGTCTTGGAAAAGCCCAGTTTCGTATCGCTCATGCATGAAGTTGATTCGTTTTCTGACATGGCCATCGCCAGAGTTCATTTGGCACATATTAACTCTGGCAGCTCCATGCTTCATTGACATTAACTTGACCAATGTTCCAATCCGTTCCACAGTTACACAAGCTGTTGTGATATTTATTTAATAACAACGTTCTGCAAGAACTGCATACAGCTTATAAATATGTTGAGTTTGTGATATGGCTTTTACAGAAAAAAAAGACAGAGTCAACATACTTCTTTAACTGTTTTATGTGGCGTTTTCTTTTGCGGGGATTTAGCCATTTTAATGCCAGGGCTCGACTCCTCATGTGCTGCAAATGTTCCACCAAAACATTTTAACCCCAAAACAGTTTTGCTAGGGCATCAGCGCTGCCCAAGACAATCGTGATTGGTTTAAAGAAATAGAGCGTTTTTTCCCCCTATTCTAGAAACTCCATGCAAGGTGCCAGACCTTTTTCCAGTGCTGGCACAGCGCAACGAAGTGTGGCATCACAAGACTATGGAACTATTGACAGTAAGTCAAGTTGTTGTGTCCACGCTGTTGATAACAGAGTAGAGTGAACAGTGCTGGCTTTTGCCCGAGACTATAGACGGTCTACTCACCGTAAAGAACTTGGTGAAGTCGAGCTGGGAGAGGAATAACTGCTCGGCTTCTTGCAGAGTGTCTACTGGCAGCACACACAGCTGGGACTGCAGTTCCTCCATTGAGTCCTCGCTTCCGCCTACCTCCACAGTCAGGAACCGGCTAAGTACGCTAGAGTTACACACTATGTCCTTCAGCAGCATCCCATCCCCAACTAGAGACACCTAAAGAGAAGATAGAGAAGATTTATAGATTTAACTAGAGACACCTAAAGAGAAGATAGAGAAGATTTAGTGCAGGAATGGTCACTTTGTTTTTTTAAATGGAGGGAACAGTTATTTGTAGAACATCTTCCAGTCCCTGTTTGGAGCCAACACCAAAGTAGGAAAGCGTACCATCAATTTTACAATAGTTACATTTAAATATCCAGCATCTTGATAGGATATTGGCAATAGCAGTTAATATTGTATCATAGCATCAATGACTATTACAAGAGCAACTACACTTGTATAAGTTTTTTTTTTCTTGAATTTGCTATTAATAGTTGGAAAAAAACAGAAAGGCCCAGCTCTCTTTGGCCAGAGTGACTGGCTTGTGCCAGTCCCACAGACAGGCCAGCCTCAATTCTGCCCCTGGGGGTGGCAGGCCACCAGACAGGCCAGTAGTTTCACAACCCTGCTACCCCCAACGAAGTGTGAAGATAGGTCTGGCATTGCGAGACTATGCTGCCCCTGATGTGTAGGTCTAAGATGCAGCGCGTAGGGCAACTGTATGCTGTTGTATATTCTTATTAAGCTAAAGTTTTTCAGCGACCGCATAACGTTGGGTTATTTAAAGAAATTATTAGCTGAGGGTCGATATCAATTTATTTCAATATGTCTAGTTAACATTTAAAAAATTTCTGCCGAGCGTTATTTCTCTCCAACGCACTATTAATTCAACTAAGGCACGTAACGTTACTAACTTTACAAAAACGGGGGCATGAAAGTGTAAACCCTTTTCTCTACAACTATCCAACGTTGATTACAGGCTACTATAAGTCTGAGGGGCTAAATATGATCATGCATATCTGCATGTAACGTTTATATCTAAATTCACAACAACATAAGCGATAAACTAGGCCCTATCACTCAATTGCACGGTCATCTGTGGGTCTAGACTGTATTTGAAAACCAGTGAATATGACTAGGCTGCAGCAGATATTTTTGCTAGGGCTATCATTACATTGTCCATCTGATCAAGCAATATTGATTGTTAGTATATATTAAGGAAACATTTATTTAAAAAATCACAAAAAACACTAAATCAGACTTTTTAAATAGTAGCGGTGGTGGCATGCCACTGGCGTTTGGCTCATGCCGGTGGCATCCCATTGGCCTTTGGCACTTATACCGGTGGTATGCCACTGTCATTTGGTACAAGCCAGTGCCACATTCCAGACCTGTCAGCCTCTATTCTGCCCCCTGGTGGTGGCAGGTCAGAGTCATTTTGTGGCAGTTATGTTAATGTTTTTTGTCTTTTATTTTTTTTTTTAAACAAATGCTGTAATGCAATGAGGAACACACATTGAGGAAAATGTATTTTAGTTACATAAAATATATACGCTTCCGGGTATCCAAACTAAATTATCATACTTCTTAATTTGGTTACATGTTACTTACTGCTTTCATATTAAGTTTAAGGTTACATAAAGATGTGCCATATTAGTTAAATTTATATTAATTATTTTTTTCTAAATTATATGTAATCTGTAACTGGTGCTGTGAAGTCTGTGAATGTTACATGTTGAATACAAACTTAAAGAGGACAGAGCAAAAAGAAATTCACATATTGTCAACTAGGGCTGAGACGATTCCTCGATAAACTTGACTAACTCGATTACAAAAAAGCATCGAAGCTTCATAAAATCCATAGAAAAGTAAACAGAGCTCACTCTCTGTGGTCACATGACGTGAAGAAGACAGTAGATAACGCGTTTGATAGCGCGGATTGCAAAACGTAGAATGAGAGAAAATAGTGAGGGCGAAAATAGACAGGCCAGAGAAAACTACAAAAAGTGTCCAAAGTTTGAGATAATTTCAGGTTGAATACAAATGAAAAGTCTGTGTGTCATTGTAAAACCGAACTAGCCAACCACTAGCCTGGGGACTAATGTGCACGCTCATTTCGAATTTCACTCGGCACTGTCTGGCCCTGCGCCCATTAAAACTATGTTCAGGTCCGGCAGTTTCTGGCAACCCAATCACAACGTTTATCTAATAAGGGGCGGGTTTAATACGATGACGATACAGAGATGCGACGTTAAAGCATTTTCACAAACAACCGTTTCACACGTTTCATTGCTCTGATTGGTTGTAGGTTTATCCAATTGCGTCCAGGGGCATGTTGATGAACGGCTGTTGGTAATGCCTTTTGGAACAAGAAAATGTATTGTACCGTTCCAGACCCTTGTGCATTTGTGAAAAATTGCGCATTGATCTGGCGATTCCAGGCTAGCCTACCACAATAGCACAATGTAAATGCTTCAGCATCTCAGCAGAAAGCATCCAGTCCACACAGCGGATCCGATACAATGTAACGTTAGCATTAGTAAATCAATATGATTGCCAGTTGAGATGAAGTCTAGTAAATAATGTACGTTAATTATGGCTGTATGTAATGGCTATTAAAGAACGTAAATCAATTTGGTGGCTAGTTAAGTCCCTAAATTAGTTAATTTTGCTAAAAAAAAAAAATAACCACAGAAAAAATTTGAAATTAGTGTATTTTATTTGTTTAAGCTTGAAGAAAATGTTTTATATAAAACCCACATTTAATTTGACACTTTAATAAACTGACCTGGTTTGGTTTTGACATAACGTTACTGTATGCAATTTAAGCAATAAGAAAATTTTGATTTTCTAAAAAAGGAAAACGATTAGTTGTTAATTTTAAGAGACTTGCCTTATCTTTTTGTATATTTACTATTGCTCTTTAATAAAGCCAAAGTATTTCTTATCTGATTACTGGATGAATCGATGGAATAATCAGTACATTACTGAAATAATCGATAGATGCAGCCATATTGTCAAGTTAATCAATTCCAGACATCACAGCAAGCCTACTTATCAGGGTTTCACAGGAATTATTATATACAATGTATTTTAGCTCAAGTGCAGGAGAACATAAATACTGGCACTGACACAGAGACTCCAGTAACAAGACACAAGGCAGATTCCATATAATGCTCCTTCAGGAGACTTAAACCTTTACTTAACTTAAGAGGGTCCAACACAAAGGTAACACAGGGAATGACTGAACAAAACACATAAGGAAATGGGAACTTATATAGCCTGGCATAAGGAATAGATGGCATAGATGAAAAATAGAAATGCATTTCCACGAGAAAATGTGGATGTGATTGCGTTTCCACCATCAGCGACCAGGCAGTGCGGGTGGCCAGCCCCCTAAAATGACCGCAGCAGAACGACTACATCCTCGTGTGTTGATGGACAGCGCTGAACTGAACACAAGTGTAAACATTAACTTGGGGCCAGTTGCAACATCTGACTTCTTCCATTCATATAAATATTGTGAATTATATGTTACATGTAGTTATCTTTAAATTGTATGGGTAGTTAGAAGACAGACCAGCCAAACTTGTATATTTAACTTGTATCTATGTCAATTAGTCTGTGAGTAACAGAGAAATGCAAAAAGTGTTGCAACCATCCCCAGTCTCCCCTATGTCATCGTGTTAGCTTAACCTTCGTTTTAAGGCATCTGGCGATCGTACCACAAGTGGACAGCGCTGCAGACACAAAATCAGCAGTAGTCTATTGTCTTAAGTGTTAATACTTGTTCAGTACTGACTGTTTTACCATTTAAATACATTTTAAAATCTTAATGAAATTGTGCTTTTAAGCTGCTATATATTCCACATAGAAAAGTCTAGTTCACTGATAGTAAATATTCTTTATTCATAATACATTTTTATTAAATGTATATCAGTACAAAGCATTGTTCATGTATCATACGAGTTCTTGGCTACAGAATAACAATGATGTCCTCTTTGACCCGGCAGACTGCAGGATAAAGAGCCGAGTTCTCCATCTAGCCTTCATTGAGCAAAGTCACCATTAGGAGAAACACACAAATTGATAACAGACAAGCAAATACATAATCTAGGACTACGTGTTGAACAGCTTTTTATGAGGCTGAATATTTAGTCTTGCGTAAACACAAGCCATAATGAGACATTTAACAACATTAAGTAAATGCAACATAATATGAATTAATTTAAACTAACTGATTAAATAGTCATGTGAATATAATGTCTGCTGTTAATCGGTAAGAAAATATCACGTTTGCAACATACAATCATACGACCAACGTTTGCCATAGCATCAGCTTCCAGTCATAGATAATGTTAGTGAGCAAATAGTAGCTAGATAGGGAGCAATCACATTGAGAGTTCATAATACTAGACGTTCCCTTCCCATTGAAATTATTTTAGAGTACATTAGTGTAAATTAAACAGCATGAACAAACTCGTATCAGAAGTGTCAAACAAGCAATGGAGTGCACGCCAAACATAATAATTTAAAACACTGCTGGCATGTACGGCTGGTGCGACTGGCAGGTGCCAAAAGTTAGTGGCCTGCAAGCCCCAAGGGCAGAATTGAGACTGGCCTGTCTGGCCAGAGTGACTGACCTGCCAATGCCAGAAAGACAGGCAAGAGTCCCTCGAAAAACAACAAGTAAAAGCCTACAAAAGCCATCACATGCTTTTCTCTCTTTGGTGAAATGGATTGTGTGTCCATTGTAAGTTATTTTGACCCAAATTATATTCAGAATCTGCTTAATAATTGTATCAATCAATAATCTAAGTTCAAGATTAAGATAAAACGTACAACTGACAGCTAATATTCAATAGGGGGATACCCACAGGGCAGGTTTGGGGAACAGCACATAAAAAAGTGTTTATTATTGCTTTTCAATTCTATGTTCCTGATAAAATGTAAATGGGTCCCTTATTTTATTTGTCAGTGGTTGAGTGAGACTTACCACTTGAAAATTAAGGCGGGCCTTCAATAGCTTGTTTACAGTAGCAGATGAAAGGTTGCCATTGGTCCGTAGGAAATTGGAGAATGTCTCATTGGCTCTTAGGTATTCCTTTACAGGGAGATCTATGAAAAAGTAAAATTTATAAAATACACAGTGAACAGCCCAATGAGCAGGGGTTTTATATTAGTTAAGTAACTACAGACTACACCAGTAATGCAGTAGGCAGTCTAATAATTTGTTATCTCAATATTTTGCTAAACCTCAGAGAATTACAGAAAATCTGACCTCACAACACTATTGAAAGAGCCCACTTGAGCTATCTAATTGTTGCTCAAGGACAGTCCTGTAATCCGAGCTAGCTAAGGCACTTTGAAAGCCAGTTAACAACAGCAAATACGCCAGGCGGTCACTTGTCACCAAGTATCACAGGGCCCTTTCCTGTTTACAGCAATATACAGTGGGGGAAATAAGTATTCAACACATCAATGTACACACCTATCAATTTTTTTCAGTAATCCTATTCCCAATGCAGCAACTCATATTTTGACCAGACATTGTATTAACTCAATAAAACTACACATATAAAGAAACTGTCACATTCCAATCCATAAAAAAATTTATGTGCAATAAAATGCAATAACAGAAAACTGAGATGAATTTAATACTAGTTGGGGAAGCTTTACAAGAACTTCAAGACGATTCCTGTAGAAGAAACTAATCTCTCACATGTTCATGTGGGATTTTGGCCCATTCTTCAGCACAGATAGACTTCAAATCTTGAAGATTTCGAGGGTCTTGCTGGTGCATCTTAATCTTCAACCCAATAGAGCATTTGTGGAAAGAACTGAAGTCTGGTGATTGACTGGGCCATTAAGAAATTAAGTCTGGTGATTGACTGGGCCATTCCAACACCTTTATTTTCTTCCTCAGGAACAATTAACAGTCTCTTTTGCAGTTTCGGATCATTGTCCTGCTGGAAGGTCCAAGTTTCACCTTCATCGTCCTGGTGGACGGCAACAGATCATTCTCTAGAATTTCCCGGTACATGGTTCTATTTGACTTCCCTTCGATAATTTGGATCCTGCCAGTACCATGAGAAGAGAAACAGCCCCATACCATGATGTTTCCACCTCCAAACATCACTGTAGGTATGATATTTTTAGTGTCATACACAGAGCAATTTCTCCTCCAAACATGGCGCATCGCATTGTTGCCAAAAAGTACAACTTTTGTCTCTTCTGACCACACCTCGTTGTCCCAGTAATCTACAGGCTTCTCCAAATGTTGCGTAGAAAACTTCAGCCCTACCCTAACCCTAACTCTGAATAACTGCATTGGAAATATGAATACTTAAAAAACGTGCTGAATACTTACTTCTACATACTGAAGAATATTGGAAGACTGAACCTTTGGGCAAAAATAAGTATAATCAATACATAAGAAAAGATGTATCACGCTTATAGTAGATAGAGGCGTGTGAAGGTTTAGTAAGGAGCTTTAGAGACTACATTGTGCCTAATGACACAACAGCATCATTTCCGTGTCAACCAGAGTACGAATAGGTTGAGGCCATGCTACTCGATTTTGCAGTATTACAGATTACAGTATTGTCGAGCTACATAGCAAACCTAAGCACTTTGCATAGGGGGTTTCATTGATCTAGTGGAGGCTGGGGGCATTGAACCGGAGTGGGCGATGTTCAAAGCCTCCATTGCTAAAGCTGCGTCTGAGAGTTGTGGTCTGAAAGTCTTAGGTGCCTCAAGGGGCGGTAACCCTCGAACATCCTGGTGGACACCGGTGGTCAGGGGAGCCGTCCGATTGAAGAAGGAAGCCTTCCGGGACATGCTGTCCCGGGCGACTCCGGAGGCAGTTGCAAGGTACCGACAGGCCCGAAGGACTGCAGCCTCGGCTGTGGCAGAAGCAAAGCAGCGGGTGTGGGAGGAGTTCGGAGAAACCATGGAGAAGGACTTTCGGCTGGCGCCAAAGCGGTTCTGGAAGACCATCCGACACCTCAGGAGGGGAAAGCAGGGAACCATTCAAGCTGTATACAGTAAGGATGGGACGTTGTTGACCTCAACTGACAAGGTGATTGGGAGGTGGAAGGAGCACTTTGAGGAACTCCTGAACCCGACAAACCCACCCTACATGGTAGAGACAGGGCTGGAGGATGATGGGGGATCAGCATCAATCTCCCTGGCGGAGGTCACTGAGGTAGTCAAACAACTCCACAGTGGCAAAGCCCCAGGGGTTGATGAGATCCGCCCAGAAATGCTGAAGGCTTTGGGTGTTGAGGGACTGTCATGGATGACACGTCTTATCAACATTGCGTGGAAGTCGGGGACAGTACCTAAGGAGTGGCAGACCGGGGTGGTGGTTCCCCTGTTCAAAAAGGGGGACCGGAGAGTGTGTGCCAACTACAGAGGCATCACATTACTCAGCCTCCCCGGGAAAGTATACTCCAGGGTGCTGGAAAGGAGGGTTCGACCGATAGTCGAACCTCGGATTGAGGAGGAACAATGCGGTTTCCGGCCTGGTCGTGGAACAACGGACCAGCTTTTTACCCTCGCGAGGATCTTTGAGGGGGCCTGGGAGTATGCCAATCCGGTCTACACGTGTTTTGTGGATTTGGAGAAGGCGTATGATCGGGTTCCCCGGGAGATACTGTGGGAGGTGCTGCGAGAGTATGGGGTGAGGGGGTCTCTACTCAGAGCCATCCAATCTCTGTACTCCCAAAGCGAGAGCTGTGTCCGGGTCTGCGGCAGTAAGTCGGACTCGTTTCCGGTGAGGGTTGGCCTCCTCCAAGGCTGCGCTTTGTCACCTATCCTGTTTGTGGTATTCATGGACAGGATCTCACGGCGTAGCCGCGGGGGAGGTGGGCTGCGGGTTGGTGGGCAGAGGATTGCATCACTGCTTTTTGCAGATGATGTGGTCCTGATGGCATCATCAGTCTGCGACCTGCAGCACTCATTGGATCGGTTCGCAGCAGAGTGTGAAGCGGCTGGGATGAGGATCAGCACCTCCAAATCTGAGGCCATGGTTCTCAGCAGGAAACCGATGGATTGTCTACTCCAGGTAGGGAATGAGTCTTTACCCCAAGTGAAGGAGTTCAAGTATCTTGGGGTCTTGTTCTCGAGTGAGGGTAAAATGGAACGAGAGATGGGCCGGAGAATTGGAGCAGCGGGTGCGGTGTTGCAGTCGCTCTATCGCACCGTTGTGACGAAGAGAGAGCTGAGCCAGAAGGCAAAGCTCTCAATCTACCGGTCTATCTTCGTTCCTACTCTCACCTATGGTCATGAAGGGTGGGTCATGACCGAAAGAACGAGATCGCGGATACAAGCGGCGGAAATGTGTTTCCTCCGGAGGGTGGCTGGCATCTCCCTTAGGGATAGGGTGAGAAGTTCAGCCATTCGTGAGGGACTCGGAGTAGAGCCGCTGCTTCTTTGCGTAGAAAGGAGCCAGTTGAGGTGGTTCGGGCATCTAGTAAGGATGCCACCTGGCCGCCTCCCTAGGGAGGTGTTCCAGGCACGTCCAGCTGGGCGGAGGCCGCGGGGCAGACCTAGGACCAGGTGGAGGGATTATATCTCCACACTGGCCTGGGAACGCCTTGGAATCCCCCAGTCAGAGCTGGTTAATGTGGCCCGGGAAAGGGAAGTTTGGGATGCCCTGCTTGAACTGCTACCTCCGCGACCCGACCCCGGACAAAGCGGATGACGATGATGATGATGATGATGTTTCATTGATCTTTAACTGCCAACACAGAAATGCTGAGGTAGAAGCAAATAGTGGCAATTAATAGATAGAAGTTGGAAAACTATTATCATACCAACTTGTATGAAAAGAAAAGAAAGTGTGTTACGTCTGAAGTGTTTTCTTAAAATGTGTGATATTTGCTTGAATGAATGACAATAGGTCATACCACCCAATGTTCAGGTTTATAGCAAAGTAACTCGGTGTGACTGTAATGTGAAGTCACGAAGTATAAACTTGACTTAGTTCTTTTACAGTCGTTTGCACGTCTTGATACCACATTGATCTAAATCAATATAACAACATGCGTAGTTGGAAATACTGTTGACATCCTGAAAGAAAAGAGAACTCCATACCTGGCCATGTTTCGGGTCTCTCCCAAAGTCTCTGCATTGTCTCCATTAGATCTTGGAAGCCAAAAAGGGCAGTTCTGTTGGCACTGTATGAGAGGATAGTCTGAGCATCCACCAGTAGGCGAGAAAGTCTGAGAGAGAAAGGAACAGTGTCACAGTGACCGTAAGGTTTTATTGAATTGTGCTTTATTACATTAATTAATTTAACGTTTGTAGGCTAAAGGGTTTGGTATTTCAAGATCACTCAATTGTCAAATAAACTAAACTTAAATACTAAAGCTGAATATTTAATATAAATATTTAACAACAAATATGTTAAACTAAGGATGTCATGAGAACCGATACTTCGGTACCAAAGCGATGCCCAAATTCAAACTTACCCTAACCACTAATAGCATACAGTGTACAGAATTTCAAGTGTGTGCCTTGTAGACAGACCCACAAAACACAAGAAAAGTTGCGCCTGTGTGAAATTATTGTTTCAAATAGTCAGCAGTAATTGTGTTGCATATGAGGATGAATGGATCAGGCACAGGATCAACTCAACCACTACCCCCACTCAATATTTTTCAGAAAAAACTGACTGGGCCCACAGGAAAATAAAACTTACATGGACTTGTCAAAGTTGCCTACTTGGCCGGGGGTCTCCCCAGGCGTGGGGCTGTGAAAGCAGGGGTTATTGATGTTACAGATTATCCCTTGGATCCAAGGTAGGGTGCCCGCTGATGGGAGAGCTTTGTTCGGGAAATGACCTAAAGCAATTAAACCAAACCAAGTTTATTTATTATTTATTTATTTACTTGTATTATATAGGTGTAACCTACAGAAGCCCTAAGCGGCCATACATTCATATATTTTATTTAATGTTTTCCTGTGATAACGAGATAATTCAAGTTGTTTTCTCGAGATCGGGTTAATTATGTCAGTTTTCCTGTGAAAACAAGTTCATTTAATTTGGTTTACTCGAGATCTCAAATTTTTTATGTCATTATCTCAAAATAACAAATTTGTTTTCCCAAGATGATAGGATAATTTTTCTATAGATCTCGAGATAACGATCAAAATGAAATTAACTCGTTATCACGGGAAAACAGACATTAACAACTTGAGATCTTGAGAAAACAAAATGAAATTAACTTGTTATGACGGGAAAATGGACATAAATAACTTGAGATCTCGCGATAACGATCAAAATTAAATTAACTCATTATCACAGGAAAACGGACATAAATAACCCAAGATCTTGAGAAAACAAATTAAATGATCTCGTTATCACGGGAAAACAGAGTAAATAAAATATATGAATGTATGGCCGCTTAGGGCTTCCATAGTAACCGACTGAGACCAGGTCTCTTTTCCAGTAGTGCTCTGTTTAAAGACAGAATATATAAATTACAAACAAAAACAACAATAAATAATTTAAAACAAGCATAAAATTTAAAAAAATCTATTACAATTTTACCAGTACTTTACAATATTTAGGTTTCAACCAAAACAAGAACACTCTTCAACTACCAAATCCTCCAATAAAAGTTTAAATTGTTCAACAGAAACAGAATCTAATTTCAATTCCTGTTGAATCTGAAAAAATTGAAAGCTGATTTACCAAGTTCTGTTTTCACTTTTGGGTTTTCAATGGGGATATAGTCCTGTGAGTGTATCCTATGACTACTGGATTTGTGTTTTAAAAGTGAAGTAAGGTAAGAAGGTAACTTGCCCAGCAATACCTTGTAAACTATCACTAAGAGAAGACCATCCTACTTTTTTATACAGTGAACAATGATGATTGCTAAAACTATTCCCAGTTACAAAACGCAAAGCACTGTAGTAAACTGCATCAAGGGACTTTAAAATAGTATGGGCTGCATGCATATACACGCTATCACCATAACCCATGACTGACGAGAGTAGATTTTACAATTGTCCTTCTGTTTTCAGGTGAAAAGCATGATCTTATTCTATATAGAGCTACAAGTCTGATCCTCACCTTCTTTATGAGTTCAATCACGTGTCTGAAATTATCACTTTTAATCTTGTGAAATTCCCAAGTATTTGTAAACTGCAAGACGCTCAATTTGGGCCACATTAAGGGAGCAAATGTTTTATGCCTTATAATCTAACTTCTTGGCCCTTGAGAAAAGCATATATTTAGTTTTTGACTCTCTCAGAATTCTAAGGGATTTCCGTACACAATTAAATGCCCTTGCCAAGAATAAAGAATGGTTTTATCTGCATAGAAATGTACTTGACAGACTTTTACAAAAGCACATATATCATTAGTATGAAGTGTTAACAAAGTAGGACCTAAAACAGAATCTTGTAGCACGCCATTCTCTATGGCTAAAACCTTGGATTTCAAAACAAGTTAACAAGCTAATTAGTTGACCCTTGACTGGGAGCTATGATTAGACAGGGAGCATACACATCCTATTAAGATTGACCTGAAGGTAAGTCTTATTCCAAACAACACTGCCTACACAATTTAGCTACCAGAATAAAAAAGACAGACTACATCAAATTCAAGTACTGCAGATTCACAGCCTACCAACTAAGCAGATTGTTCCTCTGTCCGTTTTTTCGTTGATTAATAAATAATGTAAATTATGTAATATTCGGATTAATCTGAATTATATTATGCTGAAGATAACCTTTATAGTAACTAATAGGAACGTAACGATACTTCACGAGACAGTTAAATCAAAATGCAAATATGTGACGATTCAAGAGTTTAAAAATGTATTGCAATACTTTAAGGACACATCTAATTTAGATTTATCTTGTTCAACATCAGTAGCTGTAACAAGGTGCTAAGAAAAGGCGCTAACACACGGGTGGGGAACCCCCGGCCTGCGGGCAGCCCTACCTACTTGATCTGGCACGAGGCAATATCAGCCCCCCAAAAAAGAGTTACACGTTGGGCGAACTTGGTAGCTGATACTGTGTAGTCTCAAGTGTTGTTCTGTTGAAATTGGTCTAAGTGGCCACTTGAGGCCTTTGTCAAAGCTGAGTGTGTGGGTAGACCTAGCAGGACTGTCAGGCTGATGTCAATTAGGGCCATTGTCTTAATTAGCAGGCACAGGCACGCGTCAGTGTAGCTAGCATGCAGTGTAACGCGCTGCAAATACACAAAACACAACGGAGGTCCTTTGTTCTTGTGTTATCCTTGTCACTTTTAGGTGTCCTCTGGAAACATTTTCCTTGTGTTGCCTGTATTTGCAGTGCGTTTCTGTAATGTGTTGTTTTTGTATTTGCAGTGCGTTTCTGTAATGTGTTGTTTTTGTATTTGCAGCGCGTTTCTGTAATGTATTGTGTTTTGTATTTGCAGCGCGTTTCTGTAATGTGTTGTTTTTATATTTGCAGCACGTTTCTGTAATTTGTTGTGTTGTCTGAATTTGCAGTGCCTTTTCTAAATGCTGCGGATGTTGTCAAATTGATGTTTTCTTAATTTGATTGCGTTTTGACTATTTGCATGTGTTTTCTGAAGTTGCAGTGTGTTGGCCTCCCAGGGCCACCGTAATAAGTAGATAGAAACTACTAACATTATCTGTCTGTGACTCTCCTACCTATGTCTCAACAGCACCTGCCACTGAACTGTCCTCTGTCCCTCTGACTCCAACTACACAGTTCATCTAAGAAGAGCAACACAGCTGTATTCATATGCAGGACTGGTATGAACACAGGACAATATATTACAGCCATTTAGGAGACTCTTTTATCCAAAGCAGCATAGAGTAGCCTCCCTGTTGCTTAAGTGAAACTACCACAGTACTCTAAAGTTGCCTTTATAGGCCACCTCATAAAAAATTATAAAAATAAATAAAATAAAAGTACTGATTGAAATGACCTATTCCAAATAATAATAATAGGTTTAAATAGTCTAAATAGACTTTTTAATGCAAACATATAGCTAAAAATCCAATAAAAAAGATAGATAACTTTTTAACATGTGGAATTTACAAACATAAAGTCCCAATGAGCGACATAAATATCGGTTGTCTACCCGAAAATTCCTAATTACAATTCATTGATTTTGAATTGAACATTTTAGTTAAACACATCTCAACAGTATTGAAAGACAATATAACCGATATTACTGTGAGATCACACTCAACAGTGTCCAATTGTAACCTAGTGTGTATACAGCCGTGCAGAATGTCTCTACATTACACTGTCCCATTTAATGCCATCCCTTTCCAAAATGCCTTGTATCATCAAAAAATGTGCCTTAATCTGGAGTGGGAAAAAACATGGAAATTCTTGTTTTTATTTGGTATATAAATTACATTGATATTTCTTGTTAGAAATCTACTTGTGGGACCTGAATTGCAGAAGTAAATAGGTTCAGTACATTTTCTACTTTGTTATTTTTCTGTTTTAACACAGCATTACAATATTTTCTTTTTACTGGAAACTTGCACTTTTCACATAATGAATTATGCGATGTGCATTAATGCACAAATTATTGAGCATTTAACCCATACTAATACTCAATAAAGATTTGAGTGGAGCTTGTTCAAAGATATAAATTCTGGTCAGTAACACTTTATAATAACTGTCAGTAATAAGCAGTTATTAGACCATCCATAAACTTTTATTTCATTAGTAAATGTGTGATAATGATTTAAATATTTTTTCTAAAAGATGAGTTTGTCACGGTTCCGCCGTGCTCATTGTTGTCCCTTGTCTTTCTAGTGTTTTCCCCCTCCCTCTTGTTTCTCGTGCTGTCTCTCTCTCTCTCTGTGTGTGTATGTGTATGTCTGTCTGGAGGGCGGGGCTGTCATCTCCACTTCACCTGCCTGGCATCGGCAATCAGTGAGCACACCTGCTACCCATCTAATCATCATGTCTGCAGTATTTCTACACCGGTCTTCCATCTAATCATCATGTCTGCAGTATTTCTACACTGGTCTTCCATCTACTCATCGCCAGATTATTGCTTCAGTTTATTTGGTAGCAAGCACCTCGGCTCAGCGACCTCTGTGTAGCTTTTTTTGATATCTGTTTATGTCTTTTGTGCGCCGCGTTAACTTTGCTGTCCTGTGCTTCAGGATTACCGCCACCCTCCCGGACCACCTACCACCTGCACGCCTGTGCCTTTTTACTTGCCTGCCTCATCATCCGCTCCTGCCTTCCAGCTCCCTCACCGGACTCATTGCCTTCCCTTCTCCCTCCATCAGCCTCAAGCAAATAAATCTGTTACTTGTTCTCCTACACCTGTCTCAGTGTCCTGCACTTGGGTTCTCCCTGACGCCATGTCACAGAGTTACTGTAATTGATCATTTATTTAGGCATTAGTAAATAATTAATTGGAAGCTGATCATTATCATCCGATTAGACAAATAATGAATGCAGAGTAACAGGAAAAACCCTGCAGAAAGCAGACTGAACCAACAAAGAATGTGCACTTCATGTCAATGAAAAGTTCTATATCCAAAACACTAAACAAAATAAAAGGCTGCAACTTGATGCAGTATGTGGAATTGTTTATTTGTCTAATCAGATAATCAGATCTAATAATGATCAGCTTCCAATTAGAAATTTACTAATGCCTAAATAAATGATCAATGACTGCCAGGGGTCAGCACGCCTAGGTATGCCTGCCACCCGATTGGCATTGCACCCAACAACGATCCCTGCAGGTGGTGGGCCCACAGGGCGGCGGCTCCATGTTGTTTTTCGGGCCGTGCCCGACCGGGCCCCATGGGTCAAGGCCCAGCCACCAGACGCTCGCCGGCGAGCATCCCCCCCCGGATCTGGCTCCAGGGGGTAGCCCCGGTTTCCCTATTCCGGGCGAGGCGCCACAGTGCCTTTTGTTCCGCTTCATCATGGGTCTTTGAATCGTGCTTAGTCTGGACCCTCCCCTGGGACCAATTTGCCATGGGAGACCCTACCACGGGCTACTGCCCCCGACAACACAGCTCCCAGGATCACAGGGACACTGAAACCGCTCCACCACATTAAGGTGGCGATTCTAGGAGGGGCTCTAGACTCTCCCCATTAATTTCAACGGGGGCAAAAAACGATTAATAATGGACTGGAATGGAAAGGGTCAAACCCGCTGGCATTAGTGATGCGGGAGTCGACCCGCGGGTCGGGCGGGTTTGGGTGAGCCTACTAGAAAATGTTGCGGGTTCGGGCGGGCGGGTCGAAAAGTGACAAAGCAGCGTTCCGAGTAAGTTATTATTTACTTGCAGAAACATTGCGTGTGCATTACTAGTCCACCTTCTCTTCCCCTCTCTCTGTCACTCTCTTTTCGTCACTCTCTCTGTCACTCTCTCTGTCTCTCTCTGTCACTCTCTCTGTCACTCTCTCTCTCTCAAAGAAACACACACACACACACACGTCACCAGTGTTCACCTTCACCCAGGAAGTTGTAAATACACGCCTGTTTAGTCCTTCCCAGCGGGAAGGGGAGAAAGAGAGCACTCTTGACATCTCCCAATTGGCGTTTAGTCCTGACAATTGTGCTACTATGATGTGTAAAGTTGGTGGTTTGCGGGTCGGGTTCGGGTCGATTAACACATTTTTTGCGGTTGGGGCAAAATATTGAGGATTGGTTCTCATAACGGGTCGGATGGGTGAGGGTATTAAAAAACCCAGACCAACGCATCACTGTAGTTAGGGCGCCAAAAATCAACCTAGTAATAACAATAAGAATATGACTTTGCGATTTTAATATGTGAGCATCACGACGCATCACATAATTACAAATTGCCTGAGGATCAAAAAGTGAGGGTGCCAAAGCACAATCTCCCCCCCCCCCCCGAATGAAAGTGGTGTGAGCAGCTGCTCTGTTTCCTCCATTACTCAGGTGCCTATGGTCCTTTATAGAAAAAGGTTCCCCATTCCTGCGCTGAGACAAAATGTTTGCATTGTTTTGCATAGTTTATTCCCTACCTCAGAAAAAAAAAAAAAAAAAGCTTTAATGTGATGAAGAAAGGATAGAGAAAATACATAGTATTTTGTAGTTTTTGGCTGATAAATAATTAAAAGGAACCTTTTTCAGTAATCATTTTATTTTTTATCGTGAGGAAATCGTATCGTGTATCCAGTATTGTGAATCATATCGAATCATGAGCTGAGTGTATCATTACATCCCTAGTAACTAATTATGTTGTGCCTAGCGTCAATACATCTAATTCTTTCAGTCACAATTATTGGAGGCAGATAGCTTTTTGTTAAGATAATGTAACAAATAGGCACAAGGGGAGGGCTCCTCCATCAAAAACATGCTGGGGCTTCTTAGACAGTTTTAAGGCCATCTGTTGCTTAACCTAACCAATGTTGATCAGATTACTAACCCAACCAAAGATGCTTACCATGGCCTCACACAGGAGCCAGCCACTCTTAGAATTAAGCTAAGCTAGGCTAAACCTGACAAGGTCCCACTAGACCCACCACATCATTCTATAACTCATTCATTCACTAAGATAAAGTAGCATGGAGAGATTTAGGCAAGTTGGTCTGAGAGCCCTGGTCCCTGTAAGTATCATTACTACTCTGATTCAAAAGAAGTTGATGGAATTTTATGTCTATCTCTTCTGACCTTGTAGACCGAGTGATATGATATTTGTATTGGAGTTCAACATGCAAAGCCGAGGAATAAGCAGACTACCAGTTAACCCTTTAACATTGAGATTTCATGTATCTGAGCTAAGATCATGCGAAACTATGCCATCATACAGCAGATATGTTACTCAGGAGATGGGAAGAGACAGAAGAGAGAGAGAGGGGACAGAATAGAGTGAAGAGACAGAAGAGAAGTGCTAGACCAGTTCTCCGTGCCTGAGACTTAAAGTACGTTACAAACAACATCTGGTTGACATTTTGCCTTGCCACTCAGGGTAAAATGACCTCTGGACCCTGGTTCTCCAGAAAGGTGTAGCGCTAATGAAGAATGACTGTAATCAATATACACAAGACTCTTTGTGGTACTGGTCTCACAGATGTCAAAGCAAAATACATCCGAGCACCGAGTTACCCCTAATCTTCTCTTCGCCTGGCAGTATGTCTCTCTAACCCAAGTTGCCTAGTATAACGCTGAGTTTTCAGATTGTGGCAGATAGCAGCAAAGTCAGTCTAAAGCATACCAGGATACGGTATTACTAATCTCAAAATCAGGGAGAAGTGACAAAAAGATAATACAAATCAAAAAACAGGAACCACTGTGACTATTGTGAGCACCTAATTGCAGAGGTATGTAAAAACGTTCTAGGAGAGGAAATAGTGTGTTATAATATATTAATAACATCTGTTTTGTGTCCAACTGACCCCTGTCACACTGACCCTTAGGAAGGCTAATAACGATAACTGACCACTCCAGTGTTGATGACTTCTGCAAATAAGTTGCAATAATTGGCAGATGTAATTCACAGCCCAGGAAGTGGAATGTCAGGTAATAGTCTATATTATTACACCAGTTGGTAACTAAACCACAAATAAGTCACTATATTCCGTTGTCTTGCTCTGTCCTGATAATAAATAAATAATGTTATTCATTAGTTACTATCATTATTATTTCTAAATTAAACTATCCTGAAGAGGACCTTTCATCGATTAATTCTGCCGTCGATAGTAATGATACATACAATGTAGGGCCAACTGCAAGTACATAAACAGTGGCACATGGTTTCATTTTGAATTGATTGAACTTTATTTTCTGTCATATTCAATCTGTTACCCTTCATTTTGAAGGTATTTCTGTCTATACTGGGCAAACACTGTAAGAATTGAAATTACCTTTTATCTTAAGCCCCACTACAACATCCCAACGCATATTAAGGGAAAAAAAGTAAAAAGATTTGATGGTTGATTGAAACTAAACTTCCAGTAGTAATAGATAAAGTTCTCAGCATCCCCAGGAGCGTTTTGTGTGATGTTTTAGCCTTAAGCGGACCTGTTTTGATGGCGACGACATCTCAATCAATTTTAACGTTCTTTATAGGGATGGCCCAAATTCTTGAAGCTTCAATCGTTGCCATGGAAATTGATTTCCAAATCAGAATTGCATCAGCATTAATTATTAGTTATTATTATTTGACAAGAACATTTAACCGTAGCATAGTGTTGTGCCTCTGCTCCCATGTAATCTAACCATTACCAGCACTGAAACTGGGAGTTTGACCACGTGACAGGCTTACAGCTGGGCTAGCAAAGATGTTGGCACAGGCTAGTCTTTCTAGTATTTACTAATTTCTGTATAGACCTAAAGCAAGTTCGTTTTATGTATTTTGTGTAACAGTATTGTGCTGTTGCTTCGGGTCGTCACTGCACGCGTCAGACATTTATTTGTCTTTGTACTTGAAGAAACATGACTATTTACAGCCATTTCCCCAGTTTCATAATGTCTAACTCTTACACCAACCAATACAAAGTTAACATTGGAATTCAACTTTCTCAAATGTTCCTATTGGATCACCACTTTGCTCTGACTGCAGTCACCCATGGCTTGCTGCCTTGTCTTAAAAAATAAAGCACTGTCCAATTTTATTTTTTTTTGCTTGCAGGCTAGGCGTAATGCAAAGTGGCATTTTAGCATTTTTCGATGGCCTGCAATAGCAGTTTACGCTTCCCATAAGCGAAGGTGTGAATACATGAGAAACAGGAGGTGTGGGAGCGTGTGAAGAGGGTATTTGTAGCCGGTTTTGGTTTCAAGAAAGGTTTGAGGAATAGTCTGTCGTTGTTACAGAAGCCAGATCTTTATAAAATATGTTGGCATCGGCTATGTTTTTATTCACTATTATAGGGATTTGAGCAAGAGCCTTTTTAAGTGATCATATACTGTGTATATATATATATTATATATATATATATATATATATATATATATATTTGATCTAAAACCATACATTATATCCTTTTTGAGTTTCTGTTTATTTACATTATGTTCAGTTGCCTAAAACCACCATCAGACACAATGTTAACTTTAAGCTAGACCCACTGTTTGTCTCTTATCACTTGCAGTTAATTAATTGAAAGGCCACTGTGCCTTGAGCATGAATGAAAGGTCAAAGAGATTGGCAAGAGTGTGTGATGTGCGTGGCACATAAGTATTCTCTTCTAAAGCTAATCAGCTTAAGGTTTGTGGCTGCCTCAGAAGACGGAAGGAGAAAGAGTCACCACTTACATTGGCTTTGCTTGTATGGAGGGTGGGAGTGACGAACCGAAATGAGTATGACAAATAGGAAAAGTGGCCAGAGGAGTTCAATGGTCAACTGGACCTGGGTGGGAGCAAAATTAAATAAATTCAAATGTATTTGTATTGCACATTTCATACACAGAGGCAATGTGCTTTACACAAGACACATGTATAATTTCGATGACTGAAGCCAGCAAACACCAGGCCTATTCTTAATGTGCACAATAGTACAGCAGGTTTTACTGAAGGGATATCAACAATGGCATGTCCTATTGTCATTTTACATGCCAAAACAATACCATAGAAGAATATAACTTGACCAATTGGAGAAAAACACATCGTTTGGTTATTACATGTAATGCAGCGCTCACCTTGTTTCTCCTGCGATAGGTTACATTTTTCCAGAGCAGAAGCACGAACTGTGTGGGGATCCCCATAGCTTGGAGAAAGGTGCTACCTGGACATGGTGCAGGACTGTTTCGATAGACAAGAACGGAGACAATAACAAAATATAGCCTAAAACATGTCATCAAGTCCTTGCAACCCATTGCAAATGTTTTTGAGATGTGTGGATGTAGAGCTGTACATTTTAATTACAAATGCATTATTTTTAAGGAGTGTTTCATGTGGCAAGACTAGTTTAAAACTACGAGACAATTCAATTGAATAGTGTTTCCACCAGTGTTTCCGTTAGCTGGTATTTACTGGACTTTGACCGGGAAAAGCTGAAGTCCAACAAATTTAAATCGCTCCGGTCATAATGTCCGGTGAAAATAATTCACCCTAAGCACAATTTGAAGTGTATTAAAAAAAGGCTAAAATACATTTTCCACATATCCTTCTATTTAAAGAAGATTCTCTCCGCAGAACAGAATTAAAACAGCGCAGCGACATAGTCTTGGCGTGAACAAGGTCACAATGCACATTGCAAGTTCAGGAGAAACGCTTGGGACCTTTGATTTTAAGTCGGCAGCCGCACGCTTCACTGCTGAGAAAAAACTAAAAAGTAGCCGAAAATGACATGAGCCAGCAATAGGTTATGGTTATGCATGTTCCACCATTTCTAAGGCATATCTACTAAGATTACGGTCAAATTATACATATATATTGTATATTTTCTGTAATCCCTTTCTTGTCCCTAAATATGTCACTACCGAAAAATAGGTGAAATGCATTCTAATTATTACACATTTTCAACCATTAACCTGTTTTTCATGTAAAACAGATTTTTTCTTTACATTTTTATTGGTTTGTTTAAACACCAAGTTATTTTGTAAGATTTTTTTAATAATTTAAACAAATAATGAACAACATAAAACATAACAAAAACCCATATGGAATTGTTGTTCTAATACTCTGATATAGTATTTATATTACTATGTATTAGAATACTCAAACGTAGGCATATAGACCTAACGTTCAAACGATTTCTTGCACAAAAGGTTGTCAATTTTAACATTATTTGCCCACTCAAAGTTAACATTTGATAGTAGCAACGCACAGCTTTTACGGTGGTGGAGCGCCGCTGCAGTCATTTCGGAATTTTCAGTTTGGGTGAGCTAATTTTCTGAAGTCCTGTTTTTACAGATTTTAGTTTCCTTTTATCAATGACAATCTCAGGAAAAGTGTGTGAGTGAGTGAGTGTGTGTATGTAGGGGGGGGGGGGGGGGGGGGGGATGGGTAGGCCTATTGTTAAAATTAGTAGGTAGCTTTACAAAACTTTATAAACATTAATTTTCATGTTTCAGTTCTACTTGCATACAGTAGACAGTATGAATTTAAAAGTTTTTTATAATTCACTTTCCTTTTACTGTGAACCACTCTACATGTTTTGAGTGTCGAATGTGTACATTTTTGACACATACTATCTAACAGTCATCTTTACTTTATAGAATGTAGGTCTACAGTAAAAATATTGAACTGACAGATTTGCTACTGTAAAAACTTTGGCAACATGAAATTTCTGTCAGTGAGCAACAAAAGGTTTCTTTAGAGGAACAAAAACACACATGCAGTGCATCCGGAAAGTATTCATACCCCTTCACTTTTTCCATATTTTATTATGTTACAGCCTGATTCCAAAATGGATTAACTAAAAAAAAATTCTCAACATTCTACATACAATACCGCATAATGACCAAGTGAAAAAGTTTTTTTTGAATTTTTTGCAAATGTATTAAAAATTAAAAAAAATATATCACGTGTACATAAGTATTCACACCCTTTGCTGTGACACTCAAAATTGAGCTCAGGTGCATCCCGTTTCCACTGATCATCCTTGAGATGTTTCTACAACTTGACTGGAGTCCACCTGTGGTAAATTCAATTGATTGGACATGATTTGGTAAGGCACACACCTGTTTATATAAAGGTCCCACAGTTGACAGTGCATGTCAGAGCACAAACCAAGTTATGAAGTCCAAGGAATTGTCTGTAGATTATTATTACTATCCTCAGTAAAAGGCACATGACAGCCCGCATGGAGTTTGCCAAAAGGCACCTAAAGGACTCTCAGACCATGAGAAACAAAATTCTCTGGTCTGATGAAACCAAGATTGAACTCTTTGGCCTGAATGCCAAGCGTCATGTCTGGAGGAAACCAGGCACTGCTCATCACCTGGCCAATACCATCCCTACAGTGAAGCATGGTGGTGGCAGCATCATGCTGTGGGGGTGTTTTTCAGCGGCAGGAACTGGGAGGCTAATCAGGATCAAGGGAAAGATGGATGCAGCAATGTACAGAGAGATCCTTGATGAAAACCTGCTCCAGAGCATTCTGGACCTCAGACTGGGGCGAAGGTTCACCTTCCAACAGGACAACGACCCTAAGCACACAGCCAAGATAACAAAGGAGTGGCTTCGGGACAAGTCTGTGAATGTCCCTGAGTGGCCCAGCCAGAGCCCAGACTTGAACCCGATTGAACATCTTTGGAGAGATCTGAAAACGGCTGTGCACCGACGCTCCCCATCTAACCTGATGGAGCTTGAGACGATCTGCAAAGAAGAATTGGAGAAACTGCCCCAAAATAGGTGTGGCAAGCTTGTAGCATCATACTCAAGAAGACTTGAGGCTGTAATTGCTGCCAAAGGTGCTTCAACAAAGTATTGAGGAAAGGGTGTGAATACTTATGTACATGTGATATTTTATTTTTTTATTTTTAATACATTTGCAAAAAATTCTAAAAAAAAATTCACTTTGTTATTATTGTGTGTAGAATGTTGAGGAATTGTTTTTTATTTAATCCATTTTGGAATTAGGCTGTAACATAATAAAATGTGGAAAAAGTGAAGGGATATGAATACTTTCCGGATGCACTGTACATGTACAGTCCACACAAGTATTTGCATTGAGACTGGTGGCCTACAGTTACTGTGAGACAAAGCAACAGTAATGATAGATAATATAGATAGATAATATCCACATACGTATTTACAGATTTGTCTACACATTTACAGATCTATGCACACATTCACAGATTTGTCTACACATACACAACTCTCAATACACTTGCAAATCTGACAAGACGCATATTTTTTATACACACTTACAAACCTGATTACGCACGCATGGATTCGGAATGCGTATTTGCAGATCCCTGTAAGTCTCAGTACACATTTGTCAATCTGATTACGCACGCACTGATTGAGATACAGATACACAACTCTCCACTCGCATTTGCAAATAGTTTTGCGACAATAATGACCCCATACTAGCACTGCAGTAAACGTTAACGTTCAACGTGTGTTGTAATTGTCGGGAAAATTATAACGTTAGTAGTCCCAGAGCCCTAAAATCAGTAACTTAAGTGCAATTTGGAATCGTAACAATACAGATATTTTCACCGAAAGGCATGCGGCCAGAGTAGCGCGAGCCCTGAGCATGTGTGTACGTGTTAAACTGACAGAGGAGAGAAACAGCTCGAGCTGTTGCAAAACCGCAAAGATGCAAAACTGTTCGTTTCAAGCCGTCCAGCATGAACATTAACGTTCCCAAAATATAAAAAGGGGGCTAATCCACTAATATGCTTTAATGCACAGACTAATTTGTTTCAAATGTGCTGGGAGAATATACAATCAGATTCCTTCTTAATACAGTGCATCGCGTCTCTGCTGCAACTCTACCGAACTGCTAACTTCTGGGAACGTGACGTTCAACCCTCTCTCTAACCCTCTCCCATTCATTTCCATAGGGGCAAAAACCGATTAAAAATAACCAGAAATGCATTTCCCTGCGCAAATGAGATGTGATGCATCGCAGTTATTTGACTGACCGCCTTAGCGCGCAGAACCTACCCCTGCAGCACAAGCGGACTGCGGTCCAAACCCTGTTTGTTGACAAGGGGGCTTATTGCCGCTAGATTGGTAGTGCCTCTTCATCATAATATAATGGTGGACACATATGACGATGAAGTACTACCGTTTGGGTTTATTTTCAACAAGGCAGGCTTTCACCAACAATGCTTTGATGTGTTCAGAAAGTATGCATTTAGTTCAAAACAAGGTAGCGCATGAGCAGTAATTTCTCCCTGTCAAAATGGGTAGGCTACCTCATGCTATTCAATTGAGGTAGCCCATTTGGAGGGGAGGCTCAATTTTCAGTTGTATTTGTTAATATGTGCTACAGGGAAGCCCACCTATAAGTTGCCGTCTCAAGGCATTGATTGTTTTACTTTTAACGATTCACTTAATACAAATTCCCCTTGCCTTCTTGCATCTTTCTTATTTGACGTTGATTTTTTCCTGCTCTGAGTCTGTGTATGTCCGTGCAATTTGTAGCAAATGCCAGGCCATTACAGTATAATTTGAACAAGCTGATGCGTAAGCTTGTGAGAGCTCTAAATCTAACTAAAGCCCTGTCTGCCAAGGTAACGGTAAATATTTATTATATGATTGATTCGACTAAGCTAGTTACGGTTAACATCAGCCACTGCCTTCTTGTTGCGTAGGCCGGTCACCGCGTTTAGCCTACTGTAAGCAAGTGGTTGCTTAATTATGTGTAGAAGTGTGCATAGAAACCAGAGCCATTTATGTTAATTCCCTGAGGAGTCAGGACTAAAACATTGACGAAGATTTGACTAAAATGAAAACTTACTAACACTGACTAAATCTTAACTATAGCGAAACAAAATGAAACGACCAAAATTGGACATAAATGCAACTACAATTTTCAGTAAGGACGAAGACGAAAACAAAATGAAAAATGCTTGTCAAAATCAACACTGAGTCCGTGGCATTCGAACTGACATTTTGGCATTGCAATGGAAGCGAAATGCAGGTATATAGGTGCTGGAAAATGGGGCTAATATTATTATAATAATAATAATTATGAAACTTAAGGATAACAGTATTACGAAGCAATCACATAACCAACAACGGAGTCATTCATTGCTGCAAGCCAATGCTGCAAGCTAAGACAGTCAGTATAGTTTAACATAACAACATACAACTACATAACATCAACGCTAGATGATGGTATAAGCCCGTGAAATCTCTCACCATTCATTTCAATGGGGCCAAAAACCGATTAAAAATTATAATTTAAAAATATAACACGTGAATCGATCACTTAGCTGTATGTAAGCGCAACGGACTGCAATACCCAAGACATGTGGGCACTGGAAAGGAATCTATTGGGTCACAACTACGGGCGTTGATAAGGCGCCAAAAATAGGCCTACTAATAATAATAATAATATGATGACTTTCCGGTAACAATGTGTTGCATCTGACGATGCGTCACATAATAAAAAATCTAACACGAGAACCGATCGCTTAGCTGTACGTAAGCGTACTGGACTGCAATACCAAAGTCCTTTCGGCACTGGAATGGAATTGATTGGATCAAAACTGCGGGCGTAGTTATGGCGCTAAAAAATCGGCCTAATAATATGACTTTAGGATAACAAGATGTGATAACACTCATTTCTTGATTTTCTACATAGTGAACATGAAACACTATGCAACTGTTCTTAATTACAGCACGAGGGGGGAAGCGTCTATCCATGGCTTGGTGCTAATGCTAACAAGAAACTAGTTAGTTTGTATGTCCTGAACTGTTGGCACGGTGTTTTGGTAATTCATGAGTTAGCTATCCTACTTCTGATGCGATGTTACATGTCAAACAACGAGATGGAGTCATTCATTGATACAGTTAACAGCTGGTGTTCGGCGTAGCCAAGTCAGTAGTACAAATGTAGCAACATGCAAATACATAACATCAATGCTAGATGGTGGTGTATGCCCATGAAATCTCTCCCCAGTCATTTCAATGGGGCCAAAAGCTGATTAAAAATAATAATAAAAAATATTACATGTGAACCGATCACTTAACTACATGTTAGCGCACTGGACGGCATTATCGAAGACCTTTGGGCACTGGAATGGAATCGATAGTCAAAACTGTGGGCGTAGTTAAGGTGCCAAAAACAGGCCTAATAATGATATTATTAAGAAAATGACTTTGCTAATTTCCGCCGCTCGGCTGCGAACCGATCCAATGAGTGCTGCAGGTCGCAGACCGATGATGCCATCAGGACCACATCATCTGCAAAAAGCAGTGATGCAATCCTCTGCCCACCAACCCGCAGCCCCCCTCCCCTGCGGCTACGCCGTGAGATCCTGTCCATGGATACCACAAACAGGTCTCCGCCCGCGCACGCGCACGCACACACACGCACACGCGCACACGCGCACACACGCACATGTATATACATACACACAGGCAAATACATGTATATACATACGCATATGCATATACACAGGCATATACATGTATATACACAGGCATATACATGTATATACATACGCATATGCATATACACATGTATATACACAGGCATATACATGTATATACATACGCATATGCATATACACAGGCATATACATGTATATACATACGCATATGCATATACATACGCATATGCATAGGCATATACATACGCATATGCATAGGCATATACATACGCATATGCATATACATGCATATACATACGCATATGCATATACACAGGCATATACATGCATATACATACGCATATGCATATACACAGGCATATACATGCATATACATACGCATATACATGTATATACATACGCATATGCATATACACAGGCATATACATGTATATACATACGCATATACACAGGCATATACATGTATATACATACGCATATACACAGGCATATACATGTATATACATACGCATATACACAGGCATATACATGTATATACATACGCATATACACAGGCATATACATGTATATACATACGCATATACACAGGCATATACATGTATATACATACGCATATACACAGGCATATACATGTATATACATACGCATATACACACAGGCATATACATGTATATACATACGCATATACACACAGGCATATACATGTATATACATACGCATATGCATACACACAGGCATATACATGTATATACATACGCATATGCATACACACAGGCATATACATGTATATACATACGCATATGCATACACACAGGCATATACATGTATATACATACGCATATACACACAGGCAAATACATGTATATACATACGCATATGCATATACACAGGCATACACATGTATATACATACGCATATGCATATACACAGGCATATACATGTATATACATACGCATATGCATATACACAGGCATATACATGTATATACATACGCATATACACAGGCATATACATGCATATACATACGCATATACATATACATGTATATACATACGCATATACACAGGCATATACATGTATATACATACGCATATACACAGGCATATACATGCATATACATACGCATATGCATATACACAGGCATATACATACGCATATGCATATACATGTATAAACATACGCATATGCAATACACATAGGCATATACACATATAGGCATATACATTTTTATACACATATGCATATACATATAGGCATATACATATATACACATATGCATATATATACACACATATGCATACGCATATATATACACACATATGCATACACACATATATACACATACACATATATACACATACACATATATACACATATACACACACACATATCAAATCAAGTTTGTATATGTATATGCATATAAGATATTATGAAAAGCAGTGAGCAACCTTCGATCTCTTTATTTATAGCCTACTTTCGCGGGACATGAATGGGAATCATATTAATTGGTTGCCTATACACTTAGCATGTACATATAATCTAGCCTATGTACATATAATCTAGCCTATGTTACAACTGTTTTCTGTATTGCTTTTTAAACTGTATGTGACTGACAGCACATTAGTCAGCTCTGCTTGTTACGTGCTCTATAAATAAACTTCATTTGATTGAAGAAAATATGAAAAGCTGTGAGCAACCTTCAGTCTCTATACTATCGCGGGACAGGAACGGGAGTTTCCATGTCTGTGCTTCTTCTACGGTTTTCCGTAAATTCGGGATTACTGAATGCGACACTGCCACCTAGTGGGCCCGTTAAACTTACGTTGAAGTATGTAGGCAAACTATTGAACGTCAAACAAATGAACGTTTACATTCACTAACCCACTCACGCAGAAGTATAAACCAGGCTTAAGCGCTGTCATTTATAATCAAACAGCAGTGACAGTAGGAGTCGTAAGAGACTGGCTACAGTACAAGTAGGCTATTATATCTGGAATTGATTAACTGTTGACAATTTAATTTCCATTGAAAAATATGATTGATTTGTTTTTTGCTCTTTCCTCTTGTGAAAGTCTGTATGCAACATAATACCTTTACTCAATACAATGTAGGCCTACTGATACTAATGTATATGTGACACACAGGCCATGGTTCTCTGCCGGAAAACGGTGGAGTGCTCTCTCCGGGTTGGGATTGAGTTGCTGCTCCAAGCGAGGGAGTTCAAGTATCTCGGGTTCTTGTTCACGAGTGAGGGAAAAATGGAGCGTAAGATTGACAGGCGGATTGGTGCAGCATCAGCAGTAATGCGGGCGTTGTACCGGACCGTCGTGGTGAAGAAGGAGCTGAGCCAAAAGGCGAAACTCGTGATTTACCAGTCGGTCTACGTTCCAACCCTCACCTATGGTCATGAGCTTTGAGTAGTGACCGAAAGAATAAGATCGTGAGTACAAGCGTCTGAAATGTGTTTCCTCCGTAGGGTGGCTGGGCTCAGCCTTAGGGATAGGGTAAAGAGCTCGGTCATCCGGAGGGAGCTCGGAGTAGAGCCGCTGCTCCTTCGCGTCGAAAGGAGCCGGATGAGGTGGTAAGGGCATCTGATTAGGATGCCTCCTGGGCGTGTCCCGTTGGAGGTTTTCCGGGCACGCCCTACTGGTAGGAGATCCCGGGGTAGACCCAGAACACGCTGCCGAGATTATATATCTCGTCTGGCCTGGGAACGCCTCGGGATCCTCCAGGAGGATCTGGAAGGCGTTGCTGGGGAAAGGGATGGCTGGAATACCCTGCTGAGCCTGCTGCCACCGCGACCCGGCCCCGGATAAGCGGCGGAAAATGGATTGATGGATGTGACACAAAAATGGCATTATTATTTTGGCCGGTAAAAAATGATTGGCCAGTAGATTTTCTCATCTACCAGTCCCCTTGGCCGGTGAGTAAAAAAGTTACTTACGGACACTGCACCCATGGCTTGCCACTTTGCAGCACAGTCTGATTTCTTTCCCGCTTTCGGATTCCGCAAGTGTAGTTTTTTCCAGTGGTCTGCAATAGCAGTTTAAGCTTCCCAAAAAGCCAACGGGTGAATGCGTGAGAAATATGAGGTGTGGTGTGAGAGCGTGTGAAGAGGGTTATTTGCATGACTCTCATGCTCAATGCGTGAGAGTTGGCAGCTCTGTACTAAATATTTCTCTGTGCTACTGAAATCTTTAGCTTGCTGGTGCTACCACCTAAAAAAGAAAGCGTACAGCACTGCTCTGCCCTGTTTGTCAGCTGCCTGAGGAGAAAACGCTGTGCCCATGCTATTGTTTATTTAATTGTCGCGAGTTCACAACATCCTTTGCTTGGCTAATTGATGTCCTGTCTTGTTCCAGTTGAGCAAAGTGGGTGGAGCGTATGACCGTTCATTTGAGTTTAGTAGGGCGGACTCCGCAGAGTTGTGTGATTGCGGCTTCATGACATTTCATACATTTCTGCAGCCCTGGCGGCAATAAGTTTGCGGCAGCGGGCCGCCGCTGCAGAATGTGCAGTGGAAACACTGGATTCTGTTAAAATGCCACTTTCATAATTGAACAGTCATCAGTTATACTGATCTAGTGTGAAGTATTCCAATAATGAAAAACAGAGACATTTTTCCATTATGTCATTGTGGTAAACTGTTCAAGGCTTGCCATAACAAGTTGATCCTGCAATCCTAATTATCTTAATTGGCTTACTAGTCTTCAACATCTTAAAATTGCAGTTTGCTTGAAGTGTCTTTGGGTGGGCAACTGCTATAGGAGAATAGTATTAGCTTACATTATGTTCCTTTTACAGTATCATATACTTTCAACTAGGGATGGGTACGGTTATTCGAATATTCAATTATTCGAAATGATGTGGGTATTCGAGTATAGCTGCAGTTATTTATTTATATCTTTGCCTAAAGTTAATTTAAATATTATCCATTGGCTATTTTTATTACATACTGTTTATATCGTGTACACCAATGCCATTGAAATATGTATGTAAAGAAAGAAATTATTAGTCCACATTGGCATCAGTCAGCTTAATTTTCACTGTTACACTCTTATCACCTAACAACATTGTCATGTCGATTCAGGTATAAAGGTATTGTGCAATTTATGTGAATGTACCAAAATGTCATAAAAACAAAAAGTATACAAATAAGAAGTGTGCTTCTGAAGTTACTGACGTCTGAATAGTGCAATCACAACGTAAACAAATCAGCCATCACACAAACAGGAACTTGTGTGATGCAAGGGTAAAGAATTGCACATAACACAACCAAGCCAACATGAAATGAAGTGTTAGGCCGGTTTGAGCTACAACGTGATCAAATGCCAAAGAACCGCTTTTACGCCTCACTCTCCTCATGGTGCTTCTGCTCTTTAGCACTTTCCTGTGTTAGAAAGTCCACCATACAATTTGTTTTCCTCCTCATTCTTTTTCGCTGTATGGGTTGGGGGGCTTGGGTAGAAATGGGAGAGGCTGCCATGAAGAAGATGTGCCTAAAATGGATGGTTCGGGCTCTGGTGTCAGCACTCATTGTGAGCTATACAATATCCTGAAAGAAAACAAAATATAGGAGAATTAATTATATGCCAGAACTGGATGACATGGCCATGTGTTACGTATAACTATGTTAACTTAATTTCTGTGAAACAAGGATGTGTCCATTCTCATATCAAAAGATCAACAATCAAAAAAAATGTCAGGTTGTTTGTTCAGATTGATCAGATTTAAAACAAAACAATGCCATTGCTTGGGATAACTGTAAACTATAAGGGTGACAAGCCCAGATTATCAAAGTAACAGGTATGTTTATTTTATTGCATGGAGGACAGGTGAATCATACTGAAAATAGCATGTGTTCAGGTGGGGTTTTTCTAGCTTTCTAGCTTTATCTCCCTTCTATTGCATTAACGGTATTATCACCATGATATTTGCCATTCTGATGGAGGTAGAAAAGCATGAAAGCTCACGATTCATTCAAAACGTATGTTTCACGCTATCAATCGATCAAAGAAGTTAATAAAGAACAACACTGCCTCATAACATAACCAGGCCACTTCATCATGATACAAAAGCAGTGCTCTGTACTGTGTAAGCTAGCAATCGGTCCTACCTGCCAGTCTGCACTGACACTAGAGGAGCAGAAAGAAGCGCAGCAACTTTGCTACTGGACCTGAGTTAATTTTGTATCGATATGCCATCATAGTGGGGAAGTACAACATGGAAATATGCACAAATCAGCCTGTGTTGAAACGTTAGCTAACTAGTCTAGCTAGAAACAATAGCAAACTAGCAATCTTTTTGTTATGCTTGTTATAAAGAAAAGGTCTATAATAAATTTAAACGATATTAAACTAAGATACGAGGGTTATCGTAATGTTTTACTCTTTATTAGCAAAGAAAATACTTACATTTGTGGTTTTCTTTTTTTTACCAATGAAGTATGCCTCCATCTTGCCGGTGATTCACAAGGCTTTTTGGGAGATTTCTTATAACCCTCGTTTTCAAGTGTGCCTTTGGAAAATCTCCGTTTAGAGGGCTACGTGGCCCTTCCCCTAACCCTAAGACCTCGATTGCAAGGGAATTGGGACAACACTAGCCCTACGCGTGAACTCGCAAAACAAAGGTGTAAAATAGGCAATTGGGATTGACCTTTCAAGCAGTTTAAACTTGCAGGCAGTGCGCCAGCTGAAGGCACAAGAGCGCTCTATGTTAGTGCGCTGGATCACCGATACAAACACATGCGCTTTATAGCGCCGACTCCCTGCTCAAGCCTGGATTATACTTCTGCATGAGCGTGTTAGCGAACGTAATCGTTCATTAGGCGCTTACGTTCGCACAGTAGTTTGCCTACATACTTCAACGTAAGTTTAACGTGCCCAGTATGTGGCAGTGTCGCATTTAGTAATACAGAATATACAGAAAGCCGTAGAAGAAGCACAGACACGGAAACTCCCGTTCACGTCCCGCGAAAGTATAAAGAGACCGAAGGTTGCTCACAGCTTTTCATATTTTCTTATATCAAATCAAATAAAGTTTATATATAGAGCACGTAACAAGCTGAGCTGACCAATGTGCTGTACAATACAGTCACATACAGTTTATCAAGCAATACAGAAAACAGTTGTAACATATAATCTAGCCTATGTACATGCTAAGTGTATAGAAAACCACATAATATGATTCGAACGCTACAGAAAATCAGCCTCTCTCGTACACGGACCCTTCTACATTTTTTTGTGTCATCTGCGTTTTCATTTGTTTTGGATACAGCCAAAATATTACTGAATATCTACATTCTTCTCCTTAACCAATCAGCGATTGTTTGACGCACTGAGAAAACGCGCTGTTACAATTTGGGAGGACTTCGTCAACACGTTGGCGAGCTACGCTTTCCCAGAAACCCCTCTCTGCGAAGCTACGCAGAGACGCCCTTACCAAAAAGAAGTTTACTCAAGTGTGATATTAGTAAACTTATTCTAAACTAAAAATAAGAGAGTATGCTTTCAGTTTACTTTTATATACTTATCGGAGTTCATTCTTACCAAATTATACTTAAGTATACTTGGCTTAGTATACAGAAAAGTCTAAGTATGTACTAGTTTAAAAACTAGTAGACTTATAGTTTACTGAGAGCATACTTAAAAGTGCACTTCCATAAACGTAAAGTGGGCTAGAAGTATATAACTAGTAAGCTGTTGTATGTCAGCCACGGAGAGTTAAATATCTGGACGTTGTTCAATTACTTTCCAGCATTACTTCTCACCAACTAAGAGACAACGAAGCGTGAAATCATCACTCAGACAAACGTACTGCACTATTGCCAGTTGCGCTGCAAAAGATAGTCGTGAAGCCGTCACTTGACTTTTGACCGCTTGAACCTGTCCTGATAGGCCATTGGGGAAATATATTTGCATATATCCCAGCAAGCTCTTCGATGTAATACTAATAATAATTAAATTTATTTGGATTGCGATTTACGTTCCAAGAACAATCTCAAAACGATACAATACTGCTTAAACGTACGTAGTAAAAGATATAACGCATATGCATTTTTTTATTTAGCAACCTTGACTCTGAACATCGTACTCATTAATAAACACCCCTTCAGTTATTTCTGGTCAAGAATTTTAACCTGCGTTGTCTGCTATGCCTGGACTTTGTCGAGAACTAATAGCACATGACCTATCAAGCACAGGAACAAAATGGGTAGACACGAATGCAGAGGCGATAGGTTGATATCTACTGTAACTGTTGGCCCACCGCTTTAAGCTTACTTAAAGGAAGCTTAGTATGTTTATAGTATAAAAACTAGTAGACTTATAGTTTACTGAGGGTATACTTAAAAGTGCACTTCCATAAACCTAAAGTGGACTAGAAGTATATAACTAATAAGCTTACAGTATACCTATAAGTTCACTTGTAGTATACTTTAAAGCTTACTACTGTTACACTAGAAAAATACTTAAAAGTGGGCCAATTTAGTCCCAAGAAGTACTAAAACAGTACACTGCAAGTACACTACTTTGTGTATTGATGTTAGTATACTTACTACATAAAGTATACTTGAGAAATATACTTGAAGTTCACTTAAGTTTACTTGATAAAATTTACTTGAAGTATACTTCTTTTTGGTAAGGGCGTTTACGTCCTCCTTCGCAGAAGTATAAACCAGGCTTTAGAGATCAAAGAAAATCTGTTCAAATGTGTTAGAGTAGTTCAGAAATTGGAAAATATGTTTGTTTAGCAAAGGCCAGATCACGGAAACCCTTGAGGCTACATTACAAGTGTGCTCTGACAACTGCGCCCTGTCTAGTCACTGCCAATTCAACTGGAGTCGATCTGTGTGTCCTGTGTGTGCGAGCAAGTGTGTCGCAATGTTGGGTGAGCAAGTCTGGCGCAAATTGGCTGCTGTGGTATCACTCGGACTGTGTTGTGTTTGATAGCTGTCTTACCGTTCGTTGTTTGTTTTGTGTTATTAATTGGCAACCAATTTGTGTAAAGCGCTTTGTATTTAGTTTTTAGATATTTTCTCAAGACTAATTATTATTAATTATTATTATGTCGAAAAAACAAACAAACTTTGATCTCTGAGCGCAAAGAGCTACAAAGTGCATGTGTCTGTTTCAGTGATCCAGCACACTAGCATTGAGCGCTCTCTTGCCTTCAGTTGACACGCTTCCTTCAAGTTTAAACTACTTAAAGTGGAAAGCAGGGAAAATGTATCTGATGCATTGCAATTATGCTTTTTCTTTCTACTTTTTACATATTTTAATGGCACTGGTGTACACGTTATAAACAGTATGTAATCAAAATAGCTAATGAATAATATTTCAATGAACTTTAGGCTAAAATATAAAAAAATAACTGCAGCTATATTCGAATACCCACATCATTTCGAATTATTGAATAACCGTGCCCATCCCTACTGTCAAAATGTTTAAAACTTAAGAATGATTAAATGTAACTATCGTAGTAGATTTGTATGCCTAACATAAATGCATAACTTGCATACATTTAACAATAGGCTATTTCATACAATCATATTCATGGCAGTATGAGTTGACATGGCGATGAGAACTTTTCTCAATGTGACATATTTCTTTTCACTTGTGACAGGTAGCCTATATTCCCTTTTTTATTTAAATTCCAACCTTGGTAATAAAGTAGGCTAAAATTTCTTGCCCTTAAGTTGGGCTTGCCCACGTTAATATATAGACTATGAAACAACACGGTAACAGCGCACGGACAAAGTATCTAAGATGCGCTTTTTATTGGCTAAAGTTCATCTTAGGAACATTGTAGTTTCTCCACGAACAACCCACGAAAAACACCGTCACATGATTAGGTAGCCTACTTAGCCTTGTGTAAGTGCAGACGGACTCCTTTAGCAAAGCGATGTTTTTTTTCCTTAGTCCTTCAGAATTATCCTTCATATCTTTCCTTAACCTTGTGACATTTTCCCTCGGGGTTAAGGAAAAGTGCATAGTGAAAGTCAATAGGACATACTTTATTGGACTATTCGGATCCAACCCCAGTCGAGGAGTGAACAATTAATTTCTGTTTCCTATACTAAAGGCTCTAATATGCTTCAAGCGAAAGGGAAATCATTTACTTTAGCCAAGGGTAGGCGAACAAAAATCAGCAACGCAACGCTGCTTTGGTTGTTTGTTTGCCTGGAACTGCGCAGCCCATTTTTTCTAGCTCGGCAAACACGGCAAAAACAAACAGCGGCGAACCTTCTATGTGATTGGTCCACCATTGGCAATATGGTAGGTGGTAGCCTGCGCTGACAAAAGCTTTGGATGGCTACGTTTGGTTTCCGGGTACAGCATTTACTGTTTGTTTTTGATCACAGCGTCATTTTTGAAAAGTTTGGAAGTTTATCTTAAACTATGAATCCTTTTAAGAGCAGCTTAACTGAAGAAGTTCAAAATATGAACACTTTTAAAACTTGTAACCACTCCTAATGTTTTGTTGAGACCCATAACGTTTGGTTCCCCCTGCTGTATTGGGGTCTAAACTACTGCAAACTCACATCAGTAGCAAACAAGCATACCATCACAGCCTCGGCGAACAAGCGAAAGAGAACCAAGCGAACAGGAAAAGTTCGCTCTCGCTTGAAGTATACTGGCGCCTACTGAACGAAATGAACGAATGACCCAACTGTTCTTGCGCATGCGCGACCAAAATGAACGAATCACTTCGAGACTACTCCTTACTCCCGCGTCATTTTAAAGATTCATTTAACGAATCGTTCATGAACGACACATCACTACTACTACGCGTCCTTGACATACTAAATATGCCGGGAAATTCGTTCATATTTAGTATTACTTATACGCATAGTAGGCGATTCCAAACACAGCAATATAGTAGAACAAAACGTAGCCTACCGTGCCTTAAAAACCATGCAAGTAGTTTACACTAATACTGCAGCTTGCAATGCTGTGTTTTTATTGTTTTGAAAAATATTTATTCAAGGTTACCTCTCCTTTTACATGGAGGTCTAGTTATAGCCAGGACAACCAACAGCTACAATGTAGTTTAAACGACAGCAGGTTCACGCAGTGGTGAAGAAAATGACGCTGTGTAGAGTTTTAAAACTGAATCGACACAAATATAACGTTTTTGTTGGTCAGAGTCTTTTAAGTCATACAAAAGTAAAACTTAGCTTCACAACATAAAAAAAGTGTTAGTATCTATACAGCTCTTGCCCATTCACAGTTAGCTTCCAAAGAGCATTGGTTTTGTTTTTGCATGAAACATTCCTTAACTTTGAGCAGTTTAATAAAAAAATGTACGTTTTATTTAATATCAAAGGACTGATGAACTGGTTTAAGTACATATTCTTAAATCAGTGAAATATGCAATATTTTTTCCTATTTATATTATTAAAAGCATTGTATTGTCATTTTAAAACTCACCACTGCGCTGCGGTCGTCGCTGGACTTCGTAAAATTGTCTCAAATTTAAGGTCAAACGGGCACAGAAAAATTGAGCGCTTCTCTCGCTTAAGCCAAAATTCCTACCTCTTCCCATTACATTTGACGGTAAAACTTGGATTTATTTTGAACAAAACCCCTGTCAGGACATGACCTTAAGCGAACCCGTCAATGAAACTTATTTAAAATAAATTTTATACACTTTGTTGGAGTACGTGCTACCCTAAATGAGTAGGTTCGCACGAACCCTTTGAACACCGACAAGACAAAAGCCTCCTTAACAAACTGCAAAAAAAAAAAAAAAAATCCATCCAAGGAAAATGGAGATACGCCCCTTTAAAACGTTCATGCCCCCCATTCATTGCTTTCTAACTGCGGTAAGATGAAACGCAGTTTGACTAACTAGCAAAGATGTTTGCATTTAGAATTGTGATCATGTGGGTTGAAAATCTATTTTGCGAAGTTACTGTGATATACAGTGATGTTGTGCTATTGGTATTAGCAATATATGATATGTACTTGAAAGGGAAACTCAGTGTTTGTAGTTTATTTTAAATGATGCGTCCATGTCTGAAGCAAGCTAACGTTAGCTACGCAGTGTAACATGGTAGATTATAGAAACGTTTAATGTAGCCTACCCTTTGTAGACATATTTTAATGCTCAAGTTAACTTTAAGTTAGATATGGAATAATTCAACTGCAGCTAGGAGCAATGAGATCATTTCTTTCTCCTTGCTTTGAGGTTTTGTCCATATCCTGGCCTTTCACTGGCTGTCTTTGATCTGTTAGGCCTATTTAAATAAAATGATATTCCAGGATTTATCAAAACGAACTGAGATTTCAATGCCTAAATGGATGGTTAATGTTAAACCCATTTTTGCATGTTTTCATAACAGCACTTCAGTGCACAATGACTTACCTATTTTGTTTGTTAGTAATGTTAGTCTGTAAAGCAGAGATTTTAGAAAACCAACAAGACCCTAAGATGATCTGTAGCAGATGCTTGCAAGTTTTTATAGATTTAAGCGAGTGCAAGACTTAGTGTAAAGTTAACATTAGCAGTTGGCTTCCATGGACAGAGAGGCATATGACAAGTGGATCTTAAGTTTGCCAAATGAGATATCAAATACAGGAGCCAAGTGTGAAAATAAGAGGATGGGAGGTATGATGATACCATCAATCAACTAGGTTAAGAGCTGCGGATGAGGCCATCATACACCTAAAAAAAAGGCATTACAGACAGGCTGTTTTGGGTTGCACTGCTGGCCAAATGTAACTGTTATAGGGAGAAGGAAGGGGAGTAGAAAGTCAGGGGACTTAAGCTGTCTGTATGAGGCTGATGTAAGGATGAGTGGTGTCTGGTCAACGTTAACCTTGTGTGGTGAGCACCTGCTTATACAGAATCCTGCAGGCTTCATTGACTGACCATATCCAGGTTTTAAATTAGCAAGTTTGGTTCTGGATAGGTGAGCTTGCGGGTGCCAGAGTTCAGTTTGGTAGGTTTGTAATAGGGGGTATCCCATCTTTTAAACATAGGCCTAAGGTTAGTATACTTATGCTATTCAGGAGCTTTTCATTGATCTGGTTTGCAGCATGTGTTTTAAACATTACGTTTTTTCTATAGCATACATCCTAGACTGGTTGCCATAAATAAAAGAAAAAGTTAACACTAGGCCTACTGCTTTTGTCATTTTCTTCCAAACATGTCGAACCCTTTTTTGTTGTTGAAATCTATTAAATTATTAAATTGTTTAGTATTAATTTGTAAGTAGGCCTATGGCTATAATTCAGATCAGAGCTCTAGGTAAACCACAATGCAACGTGGTCGTGATGGAAGTAAAGATGGTATCTTGGTCCAATCAACAGCATAGGCTATAGCCTACTTATGCGCTGGTTTTATAAATCTATAAATTATTTATTTATATAAGGTCACTGTATAATAGAATAAGGTAGGCCTATCTAGTTATATTTTAGCGTGCCATGAGTTTAGACACAGATCTGTTACCTAATGCGGGCTACCGGTTTGTTTGTCCGGTAGTAGTAGCCTACTAGTACTAGGCTAGAATTTTGGAGCCTGGTGCCTGCGTCCTGAAGCCTCAAGTCATTTGACGCGATTGCTGTTTTCAGAGTACACGTTTTAAATATTGAACCCTTTATTTAGGCAAACGACTAAAAACATGTATGTTTTGACATGTAAAGATAATGCGTTTTACCATAGATCTATCGCAAAATATTAATTATTTCGCTCATAGTAAAAGACTGCAGTATGTCAAAGTCGGCCGTATGATATTTTGGTTTTCTAACGACTTCAGTTGGCTACACCGAAGCAACAACTCTACAAATTTAAAAACCTTCTTCCGACACTAAAACGGTTACTTTTTAAAAAACTGACATTATATAAATTTGTTTTTATTAATGAACGTTTAGTTAGTAACAACATTTCACTGTTTAATCACTTGATTTAAAAAAAACTGAAAACGCGTTCGCCCTGCCTACTAGTTAGTTTTCGTTTTTTCTAGACCCGTAGTATTTACCATATGCACAGGTATCTCCTTTTTCATGTCCCACAGACGGAATAATGCTGCTGCACTACGCACCACGACAATTAGTCAAGATACAACCACTTAAAGACCAAGTTCGGTTGTACATATATACTTACCTTGTGCATGTTTAATTCTGTTTTAAGTCTATGATGATAACGTCTCAAATAGGAATCTCCGGTCCCTCACACGTCCATTTCAGGTGGTTTCGTAATTGAGGACCTTGGCTATGTTTCACAGTTCCAGGCCGAGAAGCCCTCTACTGCATGACGCGGTTTGGGGCGGGATCATGTGGGCGGAGCTAAACGTGTAACCCCGCTTTCTTGTCATTCCTGCGAGAAAGGCTCGTGGGTTTTTTCCACTTCCTGACATGTGTGGCTGTCCGATCTGTTACATGGGCTGATCTGTTACGGGTCCGTTGACCTATGATTTACTTCCGGCGCGCACAAATATACGTCATCGTGAGCTGAGACTCCTGGCCATTCCATGTTCCAAACAAAGTTATTTTGATTCATTAGTTTTCGAAAACGTAGTGGTTTTCTATGCACTTAGCTTGTATATCACAACAGGTTTTGTTTGTTATGTTTGATTCTGTATTTGAATGTAGGCAATTGTTCTGTTTGTACAGCATTTTAGTCAACTGTTTTAAACCTGCTCTATGAATAAACGTGTTTTGATTACTAACATATACGAGTTTATTATATAGAGATTACACATATTAATATATGGCCTTTAGATTTATTTATACAAGTACTGATAGCGTCTTTTCCCGTATCCTTTTGCAGAATATTGTAATAACCAGGTGATGTAGCCATAGTTTATTCTTGTAAGCTAATGTATTTCTTTTGTGGAACAAGAGGAGTATCAGAGTTTATGATAGGGAAATATTAACCTACTCGAGTCTAGGGAGGCTCGTTGAAGCGTTTTCAAAAACTAACACATTAATAATGATCGGTCCTATCTTTTTGCTCCAAAAGTTAAGGTAAACGAAAATGGTGAAAGCTAAAGCTAGCGTTCTTTTACACTAGGTTGGCGAGCAAAAGCCTAAAGCCAAGGCAAAGCTAACAGTAAGCATATAACGACACTTATTCAAAATGGGGAGGTAGCTACGCTTTCAATCGTATTATGAACAAGGGTAATATAACGTAACCAATTGGATCACTAGGAGTTTTCAGCAGCCCTGAATTGTGACATGAAGCTGTAAATTAGTTAACATTAAAACGGCTAAAAAGGTAATGAACTTGGACTCAGTTACTTTGTCTACTCTACAACCAGAGCCTCTCTATATATGGCTCTGGGTACAACATACATTCGTTGTTTAGATGCTTGAGCTTGGGCGCCGGGAGTAGATGCCAGGTCAACGGACCCCGTAACACATCGGACAGCCACAACATGAACTGTTCGGGCAGCCACAACTCAATACCCATGCTACCAAAGCCAGAGAAAAGATTTAGTATGTTCCAGGGTCCCCCTAACATTGGATATATTCTTTTTTTTAATATGTTGTCTGTGTTCGTTTATGTATTGTGTTCGTTCTGTGCTGACTACCCAAATAGCTTTCAAGGTCTAAGAGGTTAAGCGGCTATAGTTTGTTTGTGCCAGTTGCCATGGCATCGATTGTTTCCGGCTACTGCGCTGTATGCTAGTTAGTGCCGAGCCATGTTAAAGGTGCAGTATGTAAGTTTGAATTTCTATCAATAAATTAAATTTTTTATGTGTTTTTACGTTTATTACATACCTCCTGGAGGATATCATTAAACCAAATGCTCAGAGAGAAGGTGCGTGATATGAGCGTGCTTGGCCCTGTATAGAGAGCCTAAGTCAGCGAGAGGCAACTTATATGTCGATCTCGAATGAATTGTGCCATGAAGTACACATATGATGTTTGTCAATTTAAAAGATATTTTTGCATGTCAATAAAGTTGCAGTTTGTTGTAAAACATTTGAAGACTGTCAAAATAAGTAATAAGAAAGCCTCACGCAACTATTGGGTTTTTAGGCTAACGTTAGCTAGCTGACTTGACTCGTTTTACACTCACCAAAACCTTGTAGAGCAGGTCCCGTATGCTTAGGGTGACCAGATTCCCAGGAGTCAAATACCGGACAGGTGTCTTCTAGAATTTATTTGGGACAAATCCAAGGCCATTTCCTGAATTTCTGTGAATTATGGATATTAATATTGAACTTCTGCACACACATGCGTGAACACACACACTAGGGTACAGTAGTAGACGGCGCTACTTAGACGAATCACCAGTTACAGTAGTGGGCTGCGCTACTCACACACATCACCAGGTACAGTAGTTGACGGCGCTACTCGCGTACATCTCCAGTTACCGTAGTAGACGGCGCCACAGACACACATCACCAGAACTTTATAGTAGCAGACGGCGCTACGCACACACATCATTAGCCCAGGCATGTTATTCTATAGATGGTGATAATCATACAGTGATAACTACCTAAATATCTTTAATATTAACAAAGAAAGCATTTATTCCTTACTTAATTTCGTGTTTGTGACATATTCAAGGGCAACCTATGACATCCTAACTGAAGACCCGCCTTGATGAGAGGACTGACAGATTGCATTTGAATTTTCATGTTCTGTCCCAAAGAGTGCGTGGTGACTTGAAAATGCAAATGCAAAAGACTCCTAGCGCTGATTCGCTTATGTCTTCATCTTCATCCGCTTTGTCCGGGGTCGGGTCGCGGAGGTAGCAGTTCCAGCAGGGCATCCCAAACTTCCCTTTCCCGGGCCACATTAACCAGCTCTGACTGTGGGATTCCAAGGCGTTCCCAGGCCAGTGTGGAGATATAATCCCTCCACCTGGTCCTTGGTCTGCCCCGTGGCCTCCGCCCAGCTGGACTTGCCTGGAACACCCCCTAGGGAGGC